>CAXKVV010002149.1:0-531887 GCA_964058805.1 Schoenoplectus triqueter
TATCGGGAATCATGTCTACGATAACATCTGAAGAAGAAGTAAATGATCAACAATACAATCTACCGGCTCGAGACATGACTGATAGTGGTTGAAGTACAAGCAAAAGAGTATTGTCCGCCCCCATTCATAGTCGTCCTCCGGTACGTTGAGCATGTCATCAATAAATTTCAAGTACACCGCCGGTACCGACTCTGCACTGTTCTTCGAGAACATCACGGATCCAAATAAATCCAAGCAAAATGCTCGTGTATACCTACTAAAAAAATAGTATTCCTGTGTACCTATAAAATTCATTCACGAATAGAGTAAAATTTATACCGTCGGACAGTCTCGTCATCGAAGTAGGGAGACAACTCTTGAAAATGCTTCCGCAAACACGAGATCCAGGTACTGAATATTGAGAAATGAATGTATTCATTCTCTCCCCCCATTCCTTATCTTAAATAGCCATGGATTATCAGTGATGTCGTCATAACTATATGGATCGGCATCCAACCCTAAGAGTATCTCCACCGTCCCGCTCCATTCATCGTCAGTCACCCCTGTTATTGATTTTTCTATATTTTTCATATTTGAAAATCAGAATTGTAAACTTCAAAAATGAAATATAAAATAATATATAAAAACATTAAAATACCTCTAATAGGCAATCCCCATAGACAACACACGTCCTCCAATGTCACTATCATCTCGCCGGCTGGTATATGAAATGTCGACGTCTCTGGTCGCCACCTCTCGACAAGCGCTGTCATGAGTGATTTATCTAACTGACAATCACCCATGATCGCTATTTGATAGAGACCGAGTCGATGCAAATATGTATCTATCTACGTGTTGTATGATTTTTCGGATGATGTGCGTTAAAACAGAGAGTGTTATGTGACTGCAAAAAAATATTGTTACATACAATATGCTAAAATTAATTATAATTTATATTTTTTTCACATTATACGATTAAAAATACTTACATCGGTTTTGGCTCTCTGTGACCTATTTTTATTTTGAGGTACGACAAGTAGTTACCGATACTCCTTTTTCACTATAATTATTAAAAAAATGGAAAAAATTAAAATTAAGATACAATTTTGGTAGAATTAAATTAATTATAAATTTGGTATATTTTAATCTAATTTGATGTAATTTGATACAATGTGATAAAATTTGGTGACATTCGATGTAATTTGGTACAATTTGGTATAATTTGGTAAAATTCAATAATTTTATATAATTAACGTATTTACATAGTAAATATATATTATTTAACCTAATTTAAACTAAAATTTTAACGATTATTATCCTAATTAGTGTTAATCAATAATTAAGCTAATTATAATTATATAATTTGAAATTAACACTATAAATCAACTAAACCAAACTATATTAACTACATTTCAATTATCACTACAATTGTACTAAGTAAATCTAACAAAACTAATATTATTTCTAAATTCGGATTAAAATTGAAAAATAAAAATTACCTTTGAAATTACGACCAGTTTTTCCAACTGAAATTGAAAATTGAAAAAAAAAATTGTAGAGAGAGATCAATTGAAATTGAAAAAAAAAATTGTTTTCTTGGTTTAGAAACACAATCAAAGAAGAAGTAGGGGAGAGGAGAGTTAAAGAAGAGGGATACGCATTGAATTTTGAGCTGAGGTAGCTGGACCGAGTTTTAAACTCGGTCTAAGAAACTAGATCTGAGTTTTAAACTCGGTCCAAGAAACTAGATCCGAGTTTTAAGTTTAATCCAAAAAGTTGAAACTGAATTTAAAACTCAGATCTGACTGGAGGGACGAAAATGAGGGTTACTCTTATAAGTTTCACCATTTTAATTATTTTATTTACTATAAAAAAATTCTGGTCTTATGCGAGCAACCAGTGTATTAATCTTATAGTCACAAAAGAAAAAAAAATAGTTACTCCACACAGAAATACGAAGACTGAAGTACTCCGGATATACAGACTCAAGAAATGATAACCCACGATGCAGTAAGTACGGTGAGATTTACGAGCTGGCAGGGATAATGACACGTAGCAGATCCCCAATGGACGATGAATTGTTGTGCAAACTCCTACAGGAAGATGATACGAGTCATTAAGCATTTTGGACCCATTTTCTTTTGCGGTTTTGGATTGGCAAGCCATAGTTGTAGTTTTTTTAGCTTCTGTTCGGCACTGTTACTGTACACGTAGAAAACAAATTAAATCTGAGTGAATTCCTTTTTTCGTAGAATCACAATAAAAATCAGTTCAATTTCCTAAGATTTCCCACACGCGGTGAGAAACAAACAGGGCCTTAGACTATTTGAGTATTCTTTGGTGATTTCAGAAATTAAGCATTTGCCATGATTTTCAGGGAAATTGATGAAATTACAAGCTAAAATGAGCTCAAAAACCAGGTTTTGCAAAATTTAAGTCAAAGTAGAATTTTCACATCATGGCTTGACCCATTTTGAAGTCGCCATGCCATGGCACAAAACTGTGCAATTTTTAGTAATAATAAGTTTTAGTAAATTAATATTATTAAAAATAAGAGTGAGAAACGTAAAATTTCAAATATACGAATGACAGCGCGCCACTGGCAGTGACGTGTTCACTGCGCGTTTGAAACGCGCCACTGCCAGTGGCGCGTTTCGTTATTTTTACGAAACGCGCTACGTTTGCTTCTTATATATATAAAATGCGCAGTCACTTGTATGAGGTTTGGACGAAACACGTCACTGATGATTGTGCGTTGCCATTCGTATATTTGAAATTTTACGTTTTTCACTCTTATTTTTAATAATATTAATTTAATAAAACTTATTATTACTAAAATCTGAAAAACTGTGTAATGCCAACCAAAATTACAAAAGAGAACGGGCACTGAAGGTCCGGCCTCCGGCCTCGTGGCCTCGTGTGGTAGTGTGTTCGTACACGCAGGAGCAGAGAAAAGAGAAGAGCAGAGCTGAGGTCAGAAAGCGCATCAGTTTTGGGTGGCGTCAGACGAATCCCCGGAATTACCGGGAGAGGGTCCTGAGATGGTCAATTTACTTTCCCCCTGCCCTCTGTTATTTCAGTGCATCTAACTCTTCTGCAATTTTATAGTTGCCACATTCACAGAATCATGCCATGGATTGATTGACACGTCGGCGTAAAATAACGCATTGACTGCTTTTATTAACTCGGGCCACTGGGTTGAAATCAAATTACTACTGTAGCATAAATTCTGTTCAATTACAAAACGCACCAACGTAAATTTCTTTTTTTCTGAAACTTACAAAATAAATGTTATGAGTAAGTTATTGTGTTTCGTAAAATACTGTGGCTAGTGTGTTTCGTATTAAAATTTTTAATTTCATATTAAATATGATTGATTCTCACTGTTCAATTTAATATTTATATGAAAATGTATTAGCAAATTAAACTTAATTTTTTTTTTCTATTTTTGTAGAGAGGTAGAAAATGACTTGATATGTAAATTGGCTAGTCCAAAATGATGATTTTCTATTCCATCCGTAAAATAGCAAAAACTTTTAGGAAGTATGATATATTTACTAAATATTTTGATATGGAGATTAAATTGAACAAATTAGTTGTATCAAATGTAAAATTAGAGATTTATGTCCGAAATGTACTAATCACCATATTTTACAGAGTATAATAACCTCACAAATAACTATAATAACCAGCTCTGCTTTAAATTATAAAACAGAAAATGCTGCAACGATATTCTTGGCAGAGGTATAAATATTGAGCTACAAGCAAGTTGTTCTAAAAATCAAATTTAATTTATTCGGAGGTCATTCACAATTTTAACTAATTTCGTGTTTAGGTCTATAAATATAGCGAGCTGAGCTGAGTTGAGTCAAGCCCGTGCTCAACTTATTAGCTTAATAAGTCAAGCTGAGCTAGCTCATTAACAATTTAAGAGCCTAAAATTTTGGCTTGATATCAGATTGTTAATTTAACAAGCTAACTGAGCTTACTCATTAAAACTAATTTAATTGTTAGTAATATTTTTTATGATATTTTATATTAAATTTATATAAATTTTAATAAAATAACTAACAACAATATATTTCACAAAAAATAATATAATAATTTAGCACATATCATACTATAAACTATTTACTATACTAAAAAAATCATAATAAAATAACATAAATAATAAACACTAATAGTTTACTAACCCTAACAAGTCAAGTTAGCCCAAATTAAAGATGAATTTATTAAGCTAATAAGCTTGACGATCAATAGTACGGAGGCGATCCGTACTATACATAGTATTATAGCCCATTTTTTTTCTCTCTCTATAAGCTGATTTTTATCTATTTTGTCATTCTCTCTCAAAAAATGCCAGCTAGTCGATTTTTCGTTGAAATCCAACTATCTCCTCCTCTCTTCTCCTCACCAGTCTCTCAAGTTAAGTAATCCAACTCTCTTTTATTTCACTTGTGATTTAGATTTTGTACTTAAATAGTAATATATAATATGATGATTAGCTATAATTATAGTACTCAATTAGTCCGTGTTGTATAAATTAATTATAAAATATATACTATAGATGTGACAGTTGAGTCTGATGGTATTAGATCAATATAACTTTGTTAAATAATGGGCTCAGTTGGATCAAGTTTGTGTTTGGAGTGGCTTTCTAGGGTCGGAATAAATTTTGCCTTCTTAATATTATTAATATGAAATTCTAGAAGGAGATCAAATTTTAAATTTTTTAGAAATATTTTATTATTTTTTAAGATGTCTAAAAAATCACTCATTTTGAATGACTCATAATAATTAAATCAAGTGATTTTTTTGTCATCTTAAGAAATAGTAATTTTTTTTAAAATAATATGAAATTTGATTTCAAACTAGATTTTTATATGTAAAACATTATTACTGGAGGATCGATCATTTAAACTTTGGAGACGGAGAAAAAGTTTGTTGCACCGTAGCCTAACTCTCTCTCTCTCTAAATAAATATATTTATATTTATAATTAGTGGGATTGTGTCTTGCATATAGAACCAATTCATCAAAAAATGAATTAATTTAGATCGGTATCCGTTTGAGATTAATCCCATTGAAATTATTCTCGAATAGTCCCCGATTGAATTATTTTTTGAATATCTTGTCTCATTTAGAAATAGTGAACATATACTAGTTATAATATGGTACGTGACAAAAAAATTATTATGGTATTTCTCATATTGTTCCTACAAGTATGTAGGTACATGCAAATGTGCGTTGACGTGCCCTGATAGTTTAGGGGAAATGCCGCCGAATTTTTCTAATACACTGAATTAGTTGAAGCATGTACACTTATTAGACAAAGTATTCAAAGAGACAGAATTCTAATAGTATTCTAATAGTGCAATTGATCGAGTCGGGGTTAAATTAAATCACATGTCTATATTTAATTTTAATTTTAGAAATTATTGCTAATGCAAGTACAAAAAATCACACAAGAAAAGCCTGCCATAAGAAAGAGAGCCTCTTTTATAATGTATGTCATTGATTCTCCGTCGAGCACCACTTCTCGACGAAGCAGTCGTGAAAGACTCGGTAACATCTCTACCAAGGGTTGATGTTTTAACCCGTCAACGTCAAAGGGCTTGGGATGAACATATCGGTGGATGTAGAGGTGGCAGAACCCGATCCGACCCGACAAACCCGTCTGACTTGTCCGGATCCGAACCTGACCTGATCCGATTTTTTAAGAAAATCAAACTGACCCGACCCGATTCGAACCCGACCTGACCCGACCCGACCCGAGATCAAATGACCTTCAATCCTATCGAAATCTAATAATCTATCAACGATCTGAAAAAACACAACATGTAAATTGACCCGACCCGACCCTGACCCGACCCGATTTCTTCTAGAAAGTCAAACTGACCTGAACCCGAACCCGACCCGACCCGCCCGATTGCCACCTCTAGGTGGATGCTTTTAGAGTTAAGAGTAAGATTATAGTGGTTGCGCCTGGCATAATTGGCGTCTTCACAAACTGTTAGCTGAAAGTTTTTATTCTACAAATTGTATGTCGATAAGAATCCTCTCACTTGATATATATTTTTATATAGTAATAATTTGAGGCATAATTATATAATACACGTGTAGAGTTTGTGCACAAAAGAGTAAGAAATTTAAAATCACTAGATACTTATAGTAAGACAATATGTGGACTGGTCACAACAAACAGTGCAATCATAATTTTTTTTTACTATTCAGTAACGATTTCATTGAATGAGTTGTTACCGATTGAATGAATCTATAACAGTTTTGCTCTTAAAACATGCAAAATTTTCAAATTATATTTCCAGAAAAGATGAAACAAAATGATAGATATTACATTGTCGTTGATTAATATACCCTTTCAATTTATAAGAGACTATTTTAAAAAAAAGGACCGTACAAGGAAAAAAGTCGACTGTTCAATTACCGTAGTATTATTTTTCTAATCTTAATAGTATATTCTAATCTCTTAGGAAAATTAAGGAATTCAATCGCCTCTCTCAATCCCTTTGCTGCTTTGCATTTCCTTTGTTCTTTTACCATTTAATTTCTTCACGTTACTTGCATGTTTTATTCAGAATTACAGACTTGTGCAATTATATGGAAAAGTATAAATTCGTATTAAAAAGTAGAGCAAGCAGTGTATTACCGCCAGATCTTTTGCTTCTCCAAGTGCTCTTCCGAGTACCAATGAGCGGTACCACCAGACAACTCTGACTACTCTATACGGACTGCACACTATCTTTCTTCCCTCTGCTTACCAGTTATTCTTTTTTTTTCCTAAATGACAGAGCTAGATGATGTTATTCTCTCTGAGTCTCCGTATGTTTCGCTTTACGAAAATTTGGTTGTCTAGAATCATAATCATGTGGCCAATAGAGTAGCTATACTAGTAATCTTACAAGCATACTTGGTAACAGTTCGTGATTCAAGAAATAGTCGGTGAGTTTAACAATTTGACATTCGAGTATAGTATGATTTATTTAAAATACTATATGATATATTTTTTATCAAATAATTCATGAATAAATTATTTTTTTGATAAAAAAATGCACTATATATTAAACTGATGAATTATTCATGAAACATCCGGTTAGAGGTGAAAAATAAATTATTCATGAATAATTTACGAATTCTGTGACTATGTGTGCAATCCATGTAATATTTTTATTCTTTTGCATCGATAAAAAAATACGCGTTACCATACCTAAAGAGAATGGAAGAATTATCTATTTTTATTTTTGTTGTACATCACAATTTTGGTTGATAGTTTACATGAAATCAATAAACCCAGATAAACTTCAATTGAAAATCGTGTAATTTAGCAATTTAGCAAAAATGTTCTTTCAGATATATACCTAAAACCAAAAAATATTGGTGATCTTAACGGGGCCAATTGAGCCCGTTGTGTTCTATCTTCCCCCATCGTCATAGTTCATTCATTCATAACTACTAAAATTTTAAGAGGCAGATTAAATCATAATGCTTTACATCAACGATATTAACAATTTTTAAAGATGAAGTCTATAACAAAATGACCATATGTTTTACTGCACGTCAAATGACATATACGTAGACTTTCCATTCCTCGTATGTTAGCAATTCTTTGTGAAATTTATCATTAAATTACATATACAGCAAAGAATATACTTTTCAGTTACTTTGTTTCTAAAATTTGACCTTATTTTGAGAATTCATAACTAATAATGTCAAAATAATCGTTGGTCAAGCAATCTCACCTATATTATTACGTAGGTAGATAAGCATAAGGTTGGTTGCACACAAACAGTGAGCACAAAAAATCAAATGAATACTGTATGATTAAGGGAGGCCCGAGGAGGTCGTAAGCCTCGATTTCTGGTCCGTCTGATTTAAATTCAAAAGATATCCCGCTATAAGATCTGACGTCTATCTCAGTTGCAAAGTCAAAGATAACTGTACCTACTTGTAATCATATCCATTCATTACCAGAAAAATAGCAATCCTACGCTGCACCTCAGAGCAATTCACATCCCCCAAGGCCCAAGCGCAAAAGGTTTCCCTCGGTTTCACCTTCTCACTTGTTTACTTTTCTTTCTTTCTTTTCCAGCTCGAACAGTGCAGCTCTGAGGCTCTGAACTGTTCTTCTTTTTTCTGGCTGTTGGAATAGTGGACTACCACTGGGCACTGGAGATAGTGCGCCTGGCCTGACAGGGAAAGAGGTGGCCCCACAAAAGGTGTGATTCGACAGCCAGGTTGGACGGCAAACCGGAAGAAATGTGCTTCTGGTGCTGGTGCATTTTGCAATGCGACCAGGGGAGGGGGAGGAGGAAATTTTTCGTGGCCATGAAATCTGGGATTGAACGAAGGACATCTTAGCTGAGCGTCTGAGTGTGTCCAGTCTGGACTCTGGACATCATTATTGTGATATTTGGTACCTGGAAGGCATTTTGCAGCCCTTATTTTGGTCAATGCACTGATCAGTTCTTCGTCTTAAATCTCGACTCCTTTTTCTTCTTTTACCCAAAAAATGCAACAGTTGAATAAGTTGTACTTCAGGCATTAATTAAGCTGCTTGGTCTAGTGGTCTGTATCAGCTATTATTATCTGGACTTACACTTGCTCCGTCCAGCACAAGGTCAAGTTGCGGGTTCAATGATTGCTCCCTAGAATTAGAAATATAGGTGTGTTCGGAATTCGGATGGTGTAAAGATTTGTACAAAACAGTGACTTTCGGGTTAATAATGGAAAGAGGTTAGTTATATTTTGAATATAAGAAAATTGAGAGAATAGTTTATTATTTCTGTTAATAAAATATTGTTTGAATGAGAACATAAGAATAGTGATAGTGAAAATGAAATAAACAATTAATTGTTTTGTTTCTTTTTTCAACTTTTTCTGTTTTGACCGAATGAATTCCCCTCATATATAATTGAAATATTTATTGTTAGATTAGTTACTAAATTTATGAAAATATTGATTTTTATTAACAAGCATTTCATATTTGACATTTCTAAATTTATTTATATTAATTTGAGTGAGATAAAAATTCTGAATATAAGGAAACAAAATCACGTACTGATTGCTCAATTTAAACTATGGTTTCCTCAATTCCGTCGTCTTGATTTATGTCTGAATTCAAAATTGATTACAAGCACAGAAAAAAAAAGGTAAAACACAACAAAATTCCTATCCAAAATGCATTGTTCGGTCTCTGTCGTCTACGAATTACAAATAGAGAAAAAAGAGAAGAACAGGTGGGTATATTTCTCATCTATTGCTTAGTCGTAGCGGGGTCCCAATCATCAACAAAACACTAACAAATTTTGCATTCATTTCGAAGGTTTAGCTGAATAGCACAAACCCACAAACGGCTCTAACTTGCTAAATTGTGTTTGGACTGTTCCAACTTTCGAATAGTAAAATTTGTTCCAAAAACAGCGTTATTCCAACAAATCCAAACACACCATTAAATCTAATGCAATATGTCTATATTTCTCCCTTTGAATTATAAAAATAAAAAATTGTAATATTTTCCCCCCTTTGAGTTATTTAAATATTCTTTAAAAATTAAATATTTTTCTTCAAAAAATAGAATTTAAATCACACGTAAGAATAAGAACAATGATCTTAGAGTTATGTATATATTTATCACAATTTTTTCAATTCTTGTTATTTTCTGAAAAGGGTCATCTTGAAAAAAATCTAATTAAATAATTGGTAAAATAATGTTTTCAAGCGATAAACTAAAAATTGTGTCAGTCACATCTCTAATATCTATATATGTTTTATCTCTCCCAATATTTCATGATCAGATATACCTAGTTTTATGAAGGACTAATAATTTTTTAAAAATTCAGTATAATTAATTTATTTCTTAATGTTTTGTTTTACAATTTTATATTATATATGATGACAAATTCAATTTGATAACTATCAAAAATTTGTATGCCCATGCTTTGTAATTTTTCTGGCTTCTTCATTGTACCTAATCCAACCTAATAGGAATTACTTAGACCCACCATGTCTAATATGCAATTAATAAGTTAATTAATATGTAATTAATCACAATTTATGAATTTTAAATTGAACCCAACAGAACATATTTAGATGCTTCGTGCCGGATACGTGCCGTAACAACATGAATAAAAACTATTAAACCGAAACCCCACTTAGAAGTTAATTTAATCGGATCTAACCATTGATCGGAAATTAACGCTCCCGTATCGCTCTGCACTCGTCCGAAGTTCTTAAAATCTATCCAGAAGTACTGAAGTGGCAGCTGTCTCGGTTGCCGGTGTTGGGTTCATCTCTGCGTGAGTGGGGTTTGTGATGCATTATGGACAAACGATCAGCAGGACATGTACATTTTTTATTTAGCAATTTGAACCCCACACTGACACCGCACAAGCACATCCAGTTATTGAGACATGACTTAGGCGCTCGCAATTTCACCCACTTAAAAACACTAATAGGCGAAAATTGCACCATTTCAAACCTTTATCGAAAAAGTAGTAGTGTAGTACAGTTTTTAGTTACAGCAAATAAAGAAAGAAAAGAAACACACTGTACCGAAAAACCTATGAAAAATTTTCTTAGGAGATGATGATGAAGTGGGGATAAGAACATTTTCTCTTTTTCTTTACTAAGAAAAAAAGGTATTATCGAATAAATGGAAAGAAGAGCAAAGCTTTAATTAGACAGAACTTCTAAAGATAGCTTCAATATTGATTGTGTGCTGCAAATGAGTTCTTTCTATATATATATATATATATATAGAGTAAAGATACCGTGAGCTTAAACTCACGGAGACTTTCCGTGAGTTTAACTCAAAAAGTACATCAAATCATCTTGAAATTTTAATTTATCATTTTCATTAAATTCTTTATATGAAAATCTCGTGGGATGCAAAAATTTGAAGTGTTTTGAGATTTTTAACTCATTGTTTTTAATTTTTAAAAATGATGTTCAAATATTAAATATATTATTATTTTTTTAGAGCTAATTTTCAAAAATTAAAAATCACGACTTAAAAACTCAAAACACTCCAAATTTTTGCATCCCAATAGATTGTCATATAAAGAATTTAATGAGAATGATAAATTAAAATTTCGAGACGATTTGATATATTTTTTGAATTAATCTCACGAAAGACCTCTATGAACTTAAGTTCACAGTATCTTTACTTTCTCTCTCTATATATACTAATTTATATTCTTATAACATTTGTGGATTTCCCCCCCTATTTCATAGAGTTCCCCATGTCAAGATTATTAAATTTCCAGTTGATGAAAAGTCGGATAAAATATAGATTTTTATAAGGGAAGGGATCACTTGACAATGGTTATGTTGATAATTTTGACAATAAATTTTTAAATAAATAGAAAAAATCTTACAAAAAAAAACTTATAAATATGTTCTTCTGCAATGACTCTAATTTAATGGTTTTTGATGTGCTATCAAACGATAATGAAATTATATAAAATCTGAATCACGTTCAATCTATAAATTAAATAACATATCTATAAGATTTTTTCTATTTTTAAGATTTTATTCATATTTATTTGTATATCCATTGCCAAGATTATTAAGATAACCCATTGTCAAGGCCTTTATATAATCATGCATGATATGGATAATAGATTACAAATATATGGTAATCATGCATACATTACAGGTTACATATATCATACGTGATATATATTGCATGTACTGAATATTTATATATTTAAACTGGTCCGAATGATTGGACCATGATTATTGGATGGAACGTTCAGAAACTTAAATCAGATTTAAATGACCTTTATTACCTTACTAAATTAACTCTCCTCTATCGTATCTGTGAGCACTAGCTTAATTTAACTGATTCTTAATACTATACATAGATCTTTTATCCTTTATTAATGAATGACTTTAATTTAAGAAGTACTTTGAAAATGAGATGTATTCTAAAAGTTCCTCTAGAAAATATCCTTTACAAATTAACAAAATTCCCGCTCTACAGAGGTCATATGATGTTCAAAAGTGTCAACTGTTAAAATTACCAGTCAAATAATGCCCCCCTTAAGTAGCTATGTGCTTTTTTTTTTTGGAACCTGCAAGTAGCTATGTCACCCCACCGGAAGCATGCCTGCTCTAAAACCTATTTATCCCTCTGTACATTGAGTCCTTGACATGATACATGTGCAAATTATAAATATACACTTATCTATAAAGAAAAATACCAATTTGCTTCCTGGTCAAGCGGAAGGAGGGAAGGAGGTACTAGATTACATGGATTAGCAGGCATCCCTCTAAGGTAGCATCAAGTTTCGATGCAAAATCTTCTCTTGAAAGAATGAACTACACTTGTAGGTTATGAGCTAGCTAGACCGCTAGAGAAATTATTTTAAGAGAATATCATTATCCGAATCCCGCTTAAGATGGGTGTCTACTGTCTAGAGTAAAGATAAGATGAGGCTGGGAGATTGAAGCGAGCAAACTCGTAATGCCTAGATACTGTTATCAGATTCCTGAATCTGAATTGTTTTACTGTTACCACAAGGAAGCCAACAGACCTACAGCCCATTACTGGTTAAATCAATGAAAATTTCAATTTTCCACTCTAAAGCCCAAAATAAATGGATCCATCATATTTTGGGCCAGAAAGTTTTGATGTGATATTTTACTTCATATACCATATCTTTTTGGATCGAGCAAACAAAAACTGCAACCAATAATATTTTCCAGGTACGTAATTGGAGCATAAATCTATTAGTTACAGTAACATCTATTCTAGTGACAGGTCCATACTTATCATTCAATAGTTTGTAAATGAATTATCTCAACTTATGGCGTACTGCGTGGGCCTAATAGAAAGTTGCTCAGAAGAGTACTATTGGATCGAGGCTTTCAACGAATCTAGTAGAAGGTAATCATTTCATCGCCGTTGTATTTACGGTGCTATTATTATCACAATTTGAGATATTTGATTTTATATTTTTCGATGGGTTTCATTTCTATTCTACTCTAATTTATTTCGGATTAAAAGTTTTGTTGTTGTTGTTGTTGTATTTACGGTGCTAATCTATTGAACAATGTTATTGACTTTTTTTTTTTTACGTTTCTAGATATTTAGATCACGCAATTTTCACTACAACGTAAATGAGGTTAGACTAACACTCAACTAATAACGGTTATAGATAAAATTTATTGTTGAAAGGGATCAGTGGTATTATTGTAATATTGAGAACATCTTTAGTAAAAAAAAACGTTGTTAAAATCGAAATTGAAAGTTAAAAAGTAAGGATGAATTTTTAACAACGGTTCTTAACTAAAAGTCATTGTTAAATGATTATTTAATAACAGTTCTTAATTAAAAACTCAAATTTTCTCTGACAAATAGGAATAAACCAATAACAATCCATTTTTTCTCCTACGATTGCTAGATTTTTCAATCTCACAATTCGTTCATCTCGATTCAATGATTCAAAAATTAAAATTAAAAAAGGAAAATCTCACGGATTGAACCTCTCTTCTTCTTCTTCTTCTTCTTCTTCTTCTTCTTCTTCTCCTTCTTCTTCTTCTTCTTCTATTTTGATATAAAAGAAGAGCTGAGAGAGAGAAAGAAGAGAGACAAAAAAACCGAAATCCAACAATATGAACTTTAGATGGTCATAACTTTTGATAGAAAATTCTGATTGAGGCGTACTACGCGGCCACGAATTTTAAGGGGTAAACAGTCGCTAACCGAGTTGAGAACGCTATGTACTGCAAAATCATTATTTTTCTTATCTATTTTGGATTTTACAGTTAATTTCTTAGTAATTTCATCTAATCTTGGTATATACTCCATTTCTATAATATCTCAAATACCAAAACTATTCATGTAATTTTCCATACATTGTTTCCAATAAAGAAAAATTTTGATAGTTTGGTCAAATATTGGTGGTTCTTTAATATTATTAATTTGTGCCATTAGAGATCTAAAATAATCAAATTAAGTGTAATGATGGTATTTAAAGGTCAAAATAGTGCAAGATTGTAAAGAACCTAAGGTACAATTGTATAAATCAATTTGGGGCTTAGTGTTCCAGTGTAGTGGCAGCGGAAAATAATTTAATTCGATTAAATTCTCACAAGAATATTGTCAAACCGTGAAAATTTAATTAAGAAATAATGATAATCAAAATAATAAATAAAAGGGTTTAACACTCATTAGTAAATATCATAAAACCCCAATATAAAAGAGTGTATATAAATATATATAATAAAAATAATACCAATAAATTCAACATTTAATTTAAAATAAACAATAAATGAAACGAAGGAAAAGCGCTAAATATAGACAACCACGCTCTTAGAGAAATAATTTAAATCTAATGGAGCATGATCAAAATAACAATACTTATACCCCTTAAATGCTCCTTTAACACGAAACGCCACACCAAATTGGCCACAAATAATCCCTCAATTTGTCTCTCTCTTCATTCAATTACCCACCCTCTCTCCGTCTCTCCCTCTCTCTCTCTGTCGAGTCGCCTCTCCACCCATCCCCCGTCTTTTCTTTCTTTTCACCGAGACTCCCCCGTACTCCTCTCATTCTCACAGTTGCGTGCCCATCTTTCCTTCCCTCTTTGTTGTCAGAGACCTTGTCCTCTCTGTTTTACTCCTCTTCTTCTCATTGTTTTAGTAGGAGCTCCTCCCTCTCTTACGATCTCACTTACCAGTACCCTCTACCACTCTCTCTCTTTTGCGTACCGAACCCTATTGACCCTGTGCCTCTCTCGCGCGGCAGCACCTCCATCACAAGGGAGATCAGTGAAGCTCGTTCTCGAGCTCAGGCATGGCCGGATCCTAAATACCCCGTTGCGCCACCTTACCTCTCGTCTGTTGATGGCGATAGTCTGCTACCCCTCTCCCAGATCTGCGCCCCCTCCACCTTCCCTTCCTCTTCTCGGATCCGAGGCCATACAGCCGCTACCGCTGCTCTAGGCCATGTTTTCCATCTCATGCCGAGCTTAACCCCTATTCCCTCTTGCTACTTCTTCTTTGCCTGCCCAAACCGAGCACAAACGCCAACCTGCTTGCCTTGACAAGGTCGACACAGTCTCCATGGAGACTCGAGGCCAACCTCATCCCCCGGGGTGGCTCTTCTCTCTAACCATCACACCGAGCTCCACCCCTCTCGTTGGCCCAACTCTGGCTGCCCTTCTTGTAATTGATTCCCTTTGCTGCCTTGTGCCTTCTCTGGTAACACCTTTCCCTCCTCTGGCCGTGTAGGCCGTGTGTCGGGCTGAGCCCGTGCCCTTGCTTGTGTTCATGTGCTAATTTGTTGTGTCTTGGTACACTGGTACCGGTTGGTACCAGTGATGAGGGACCTGAAGTTGTTGCGGGTATGCGCCTTAGCTGGTTTTATTTGTACAATTGCTGAATTGGGTGCTATACTGTTGCTTTCTGATCGGTTTTTGGGTTGTTCGATTTTGTTTGGCTATGGGACTGAAACTGATAAAAGTGGGTTGTGCTGGTTTGATTAGTGCTGGCTTTGCAATCTGTTTTGGGTGTCTTGGTACACTGGTACCAATCGGTACCAGTGACGTGAGGTGTGGCCCTGTCTTGCTGGTAGTCCTTGTCGATCTGTGTAATCGGGTATGTTTCTTGTTGAACTTGTGCTGGTAAACTCTTTTCTTGTTGCGGTGGTGTGGGTTCTGTTGCTTGTTTGGCTCTTGTGCCTTTGCTGGTGCAGGATATAGTCCTGTTGTTCTGACTTGTGCTGTCTTTGTTGATTCTTGGTCTGTGTTGGGTTGTCTTGCTCAAATTTGTGCTATAATTTGTTTTGCCAGTTGTCATGAATGCCCATTTGGGATGATAGAAATGAATTAAGGACTAAATTGTATAATCTGATAAGTGGAAGGCCTAAGGTGAATAAATATGGTAATAATCTCTTTTGAGGGTTGTATGCACAAAATAAACCTTGGCGGGTAAATATATCTAAACGGATTCGGGAATGAAGTGATCTAAACCAAGTGGGCCGAAAGGTTGATTTAGATAAAAGTAAAATTGATTAATTAGCAAGTGCCATGATTTAAAATGTGCGCGGCTAATAAAATTGATTAATACTTAAACTTAAATACGGGAGATGATTACATGATCTGCCTCAATAATGAAAATCCGAACAGATACAGCGATTTCGGAGGCAGCCTATGATCCCAAACACATTAAAACACCAACACATTTAAATAAATAAAAATGTTTAAATTAAAATTTAAGTTAAATTGAATTTAATTTCCTTCATTTAATTGTTATTTTAAATTTAATTTTAATTCTAGTTTTATATAAATATATTTTATATTTTCTAATTAATGAAAATAATATTAAAATATGAAATGAGATATAATTAAAGATTATGATATAAATAATTAGGAGTTATAAAATAATAAATAAAGTATAATAATAATTTATAATATAAAATATATATTAATTAATTTCTCTATTTTAATAATTGAATAACATTAATTAATATATATAAATACCTATTAATCAATTTTCTATTTAATAATATAATAATATAAATAATTATATAAATATATAAATTTATATATATTAATTAATTTCTCTATTTTTAATAAGAACAATATAAATTGTATAATATTATATATTAATCAATTTCTCTATTTCTAAATAATTAATTATTCTAATTTTAATTAAATTAATTAAGTGATAACATTAATCTAACTTAATTAATCTAAATAAATTAAGTTAGTTACATTAATCAAAATAAATATAATCTCATAACACGAAACACTAAATAATAATAATCATGATTCAGAGTCTGGTATACCCTGACCTAACTAGACCAAACGTGAATAGGATACTCGCCAGTTTAATTTATTTTGACCCTATAGGTTCTCGAGAATTATCTTGACGAGCCGACAAACGAGTACAATCAGGATGAGACTGTTGACGAGATCATGAGCATCACCGGGAACTGAGCAATTCGACGCTACCGACCTGATCAAATTATTCTCAGGTACGGTTTCCTGGGATTTGATTTCCTTTCTTCAGAAATAGGAATCCAAACCGAAAAATAAAATGTTTTTAAAATAAATCTGAACTGCGGTATTTTCTGACCAAACATTATTTAGAGACCCGAATTGAATTGTCATATGCATTCAGTACTTGACCGGCATATTCGAGACATACCCGCATTTGCATGTCATATCATATCATGATGCATGTAGACAGGATATGAGTAGGACTCGGGAAATAGTCCCGAGATAGGATTTTGTTAGAGTTAAATAAATAAAGTTATAGATTATAATTAGTAGATAAATATTATTAATATCATTAATTATAAATTTAGTTAGGTAATTAATCATGCAAAATGCATGGGAAAGTGTTGAGAGGCGGGCCAGGTGATCTCAGTCTGAGGTTGCCTTGTATAACCAGACCAACGAGTTATATTCCTTTAGTCTGTATATACACTGCGCACCTTTGCTTGTCGGTTATCCACCGACCCCGTCATTTGGCGGGCTCGGCCGTGCCAGAGTGTTTTTCTTTTGATCAATATTATACTTTTAATATTCTTAATATGATTAAGATTTTTAATCCAAATTTGAGCGATTAGGATACCATGTCTTTCAGTGTTTAGTGTGGGCGTCCATATCCGAGTCTGGATTCTACCCTGTTTGTTATTTCTCGGGATGCGGTCCTCTCGCCCCTAGTGGGTACAGTGTAGGCTCCCATTTGTATCATCTGTCATTTTGTCATTTCTCGGGATGCGGTCCTCTGGCCCCTGGTTGGTACAGTGTAGGCTCCCCTTTGGGATGCGGACCTCTGGCCCCAGGTTGGTACAGTGTAGGCTCTCATCTGTATTATATTTCATTTTTTCATTATTTTCGGGATGCGGTCCTCTGGCCCTTAGTTGGTACAGTGTAGGCTCCCATTTGTATTAGTTTCCGATTTGTTATTTCTTGGGTAGTTATCTCCTTTGACGATATGGCAACTGAAAGCATAACTTCTTAATCCATTTTGTTTTATTATATTATTATTATTTTGTGAGGTGGATCATCAGATTCAGAATACCGAGTACCTGCTTTTAGCCGTCACTCTCCTAGGGCGTTATCGCTCCGGGAGGCCGAATTTTCCCAGGGTATTCAGGGCATTGGCGCCCGCTTACTCGAAAATCCTAAGTTTGTAAGTTGGGCCCGAATACGTGCCCGCTTAGGTAAGTCACAAGTCCAGGGCCCGACCACGTACCCGCTTGTGGATGGACTGATGATCTGCAACTGGGTTATATATATACGGGTGCTTTAAATCTCGTATCTTATATATATATATATATTTAGTTTATATATTATATATTATTATCCACAGATTTTTATAATTTGTGTTTATCTATCATTGCATGTCATCGCATCATAGCGAATTATTAAAGGGAATGCATTAAACTAAAATTTTATTTATAAATAGATAATTAATGCATTTAAAATACAGTATCGGTATTTGGGTCCAGTCTAGGGAAGAAGATCAAATCTTAAGGCTGGATCTAAATCCGTACTGAGTAATTTTTAAATTACTCACGTTTCCACGGTGGTTGTGGGATCCAGGTATTTTCAGGTTCGAGATTTTACTGGAGTGAGTGCTAGGGACAGTCCTGCGCGATGACAGGGATGCTTCGCTGCATTTGCATGTGAGCCGAGTAGTTGGATATGATCCATCGGGTTTTCGCTATATAGATCAGATTCCTAAAATCAATAAGTGAGAGATGTGATCCTTTTAAATAGATCTTCGAAAACAACTGAAGAAACTATTTTTCGACCTAAAAAAATGGGCTGCCAAGCCTATCGGTAACAAGAGTGATAACACACTCAAAATGTGAGTGACAACACACTCAAAAAGCGAGTGACAACACACTCAAGAAAGGTGAGTGACAACACACTCAAAAGAAGGTGAGCACTACAGCTCAAGAGAATATTTTCAAGAAGATCACGAATGATCAAGTTGGGAGAATAGAGAGAAGCAAGATTGAGCTTGAACAAAGATTTGGCTAATTGAGTGTATCAATCTTTTGAATTATCTCTCTCACTTTAAATATGGCTAGTAAGCTCTCTGGAGTAATAATTTTGCTAGATAGATCAGATTCCTAAAATCAATAAATGAGAGATGTGATCCTTTTAAATAGATCGTCTGAAACAATTGAAGAAACTATTTTTCGGCTTGAACCGTTATAACGGTTTACGAATCGTTATAACGGTTTATAAAGAATAGCCGTTGGATCAACTGAGCTGAAATGTTATAACGATTTATCAAATCGTTATACGTTTCATTAATCGTTGTAACGATTACAGAATCGTTATACGTTTCACAAATCGTTGTAACGATTACTGAATCGTTACATAACGATACACTCTGGTTTCTTTGAGAATATTTCTGTCTTAGAATATTTTTGAGTATTGAGATGAACCGTTATAACGATTACTGAACCGTTATAACGATTCACTGGGCAAAAGCACTTTTCTTGTTGTTTAACCTCAATTTATCTTGACCAATTCAACCCAATTTGAGTCTAACTAAACCTAAGCCTAATGCAGTCTTGATTAAGCTCTTATATCCCAGTACTAGTTTTGGTTCTTGTGCAATAGTCCATTTACATGTTAATCCCTGTACAAAACTCAAACAAGGCAAATTATAAAATTAAAGATTGTTTTGCAAATCGACAAATCAAAGAAGATGTTATGTGTAACAGATAGTTTGGTCAAATATTGGTGGTTCTTTAATATTATTGATTTCTGCCATTAGGGATCTAAAATAATCAATTTAAGTGTGCCTTAATTTGAATAACCTGCTCTGGTACTATTTTATTTTTCCTAACAACACTAATAATGTAGAAGAGAAGAATCTTAGGCTGATTTTATAGTTCAATGTCAAGATTTAAAATAATACCATTTTATTTTACCTAAAAAAATAGTATTAAATTTAAATCATAAAAATAAAGAATAAAATAAAGAGAACATAATATTTGATGAAGTTCAGCTATGAAGAGCAAACGTCTTCGGGACCCGCAATCACCAACGTCGATTGCGTCGAATCACTAAAAATCATAATTATTTCAAATAACTGTGAAATTTCGGTTCCTTACACCAAGTAAATTGGAAGCCTTGTGCAAGAAAACAACGGGGACAACATATCTAAAAAGAACAAGTCTCATGACGTAGAAAACACTCAACAATAACTCTAATTTAACCTATTAAAGTTTTAACGAAATAATCTTGAGGTTAGAATAAAGTATTTTAAGGTTTCAAAGGTCTAGCAGTGTCGGCTAGGGTTAGAATAATATTTGGCTATGAAAAAATCGCTAATTGGGCGAGAAAAAAATATTGTCTTTTATAACCGGTAAGAAAATAGATAATAAATCGGTCATATCCATTGCAACAGTTGTATAACCGTTACAACGGTTGTATAAGAGTTACAATGGTTATGATAATCGCTACAACAGTTATAAAAAACTGAAAATTTTTGAACTATCAGTTACGGTTAGTGATTTTTTTGATGGGACAACAGTTGCAACGGTTAGTGATTTTTTTGACTCTGGTGCAATTTGAACAAAATAAAAAAAATATTTATTCCGTTATAACAGTTGTGATAATGATAACAACGATTGCTGTCTGAAATACGCTAAAAAAAGGTTTCAAGGTTATCCATTGTAATAGTTAAGGTAAAGTATCTTTATTTTTTTTATTTTGATCTCAAGATTACTTTGATATCTTTTTTTTATTATAAATCTAACTTAACCTAACTTTATTCTTGAGATCTTCGTGCAATTTGGTTCAAATCCATTATTCTTTTCTTAAAGCTTAAAATCATACATTTAACATACTCAAAGAAAAAAAATTAAATTTATATGTATTTATTTTTTATAAATCGATAAATATAAAAATGATAATTTATATACAACAAAAAAACTTGGTACGGCTCCTCATAAGTCTTTGTAAATTAACTCGAGTGCTTTTGTACATGTCACCCCCTGATATGAATGCCTTCACTTCTTATTCTTCCTACGTCTAATAACCTTTCCCTACTCCCTACAACCTTTCCTCCTATAATTCCTATGTATGACCGGAGGACGCCTGTCAATAAAACTTTACCAGTACCGGATTCTATAGCACCTTTACTTGTACCAGCATCACCAGCCTCTGTTAATTCTTATGCAGACTGAGTGTCGATCCAAAGGCTTGTCATTTACTCTGAAGGTCCTACTTGCCACTAACCATGTTGTGCCATCTCTTGATCTCGATCCAACCATTTATACACACTTTTCTAAAGACAACCGGCATTTTGCCTCAGTTTTCCTGTTTAATAACTGACCGCACAATACTAAGATCAAAGGATGTGAGCCCTTCACTTAGAACTTAAAGGGTGTGAGTTCAACTCACGTTCATTATTATCTTTTCATTAGCTTTTCAAATTATATTTAAACGTTTGAATCAAATTTTTTTTTATCAAGAATTATGTCTGTTTAAAGTTTAAATTATTTTTTTAGTATTTTTTGCTGAAGTTTATCATATTATTTTATTTTAGCATTTATGATTTGAAAAAAAATTCAATATCAGTTAATCATGTATAAAAATTTTAAAATCATTTTTAAAAGTTTTAGTTATTAAGATTATTTATGACATATATATAATTAATATTTATATAATTATAATATTTTGAAAAATTAAAAATTAAAATATAATTTTAAAAATTGAATAAATAAATATTTAAATGTTTTCTAAATTATGCAAGTAAAACTGACACAAAAATAAAATAATTTAAGAAATTTAATAAATTTATTAATGAATAATTCAAACTTCAAACTTCAAACTTCAAACATGCATAACTTTTGATAGAAAATTCAATTTGGACATTTAAATACAATTCAGAAAGCTCGTAAAAAAATCTACATCTATGACATAAAATTATATATAATAGATTTAACGAGCGTGAGTTAAATTCACATCTTTTAAGTTTAAACCGAAGCCCTTTAATCTCAGTATTATGTTGTCAGTTATCAAATAAAAAAAAAAAGTTTAAAGGGCGTGAGTTAAAGTCTCCCCTTAGTTAAGTCATATATATAAATAATTTGACTTTTAAATTATTAGTGTAAATTTATTTAGTAGCACGTTTGTTTAAGTAAAAGTTCCGACTCGGACTTGAAGAAGTAGCTATAGTTCACTCAAATGGAGAGATTGGTTATTTTCAGTCTTGCGGGTCCCACGTGTCTGATATGTTGAATTTTGGGCCTCCTACAAATTCTCTTCTGGGCCTAATTGCCCAGTTTTTAAATGCGTCTTCACTCGGCCTTTGAAAAGATTTTAGGAAATGTTTACTCTGTACATCTGTCAATAACTACCTTCAGATTCTTGCTTGTATTTGTTTCGGAGTGGTAGATATTCCCCTCCCTTTTTCATTGATTTACAATGATTTGCATCGATGAGTTACAATTCTGTTGTAGATACTTCATTTAATTAAGCTCCTATGGTGTTAATTTCTTCTCTTTTTTTTTTCTTTTATCTTTTTTGTTTTGTTGGAAGGAACGAAGCAAAATATATTCTGCCATCCCTTAAATTAAACAAAACTGTCGAAAATAAAAAAAATACAATCGGAATAAAGGATTACAGTCCGGAGGATTCAATCCATAAAAAGAGCTAAAGTAAATAAAACAACTGAAAAAAAAATAGTAGACTACATTTCGTCAATAATGGGGGGAAGTTTTTCATCATCAAATGATCGTTGACTTTCAAGTGAAATAAATTGCAAAATAAAGGAGAGAGGCCAGAGCTTGCTTCGGACTCTATCATTTAAATAAGGCGAAATCAGATATATATATATATATCCATCAAATTTGCTCTATAAAGATATTTTGTATAAAATTGTAATAGAATTCCGGGTCCACATGCCAGATTTGGGTTTCTATTTGCAACTTTTTATCTAAATAAGCAAAGTCTCATAGAAAAAGAAAACAGACAATAAATTATTTCCTAGTCGTCTGATCAAAGTACCCACCTAACACAAAAGTGAGCTAAAACCTTGGGTAGATCTGAATCGTGTGTTTTAGATCTCGATCAGAGGCAATCAAATAATTTTATTATTAAAGCTATTTAATGCTACTCAATTTAGCCCCTGCTCGTCCGCCCCTTCGCTCGCTGCCACGCGGCCAGTCTTGTGGTCAACCACAACTACGTTAGCAATGATGTGTGTTGAGGGGGATGAGATGAAGAGGCGCTTTCTTTTGTTTCGTAATTTTTGTCGCAGATTCGCAATAATAGATTACCATGTTAGTTTCCTACGCGATTTACCATGTTAGTTTCAGCTTGCGTGCTTGCTTAGTTTAATCCAAGCTCTTGATGAGATGGCAATTTTAATGATTGTCGTGTATATGATGTCATCCCAAGAGTATATCCAGGGGCAGATGCATGATTTTAGTTAGGAGGTAAATATCGGATTGTAATAGTTTATCGGATTTAAATCTATTAATTAATCGGGTACTAAATAAAAAAATAATAATTTAATATATATTCTTACCTAATAAAATTTTTATTAGAATAATAACATTTTATATATTAAAAATAACAATAAAATAAAGCTCAAAGTAATAGATAATCAAGTTGATGAAGAAAATTTTCGTCTATAAAACTTTATATTTTGATATCTTTGCATAATAATTTCATTATACATGATATTAAATATTTTTTTCTCAATAAAATTAATCAGACAATCCAGGGGGGGCAAACTACCGAAAGTATTACCGAAAAGCACTGTTTTTCAAAATCCAGCTGCCCCCCCTGGGCTAGTGTGCATCCGCCCTGAGTATACCCATAGGGTCCGTTTGGCAAATCAAGGAATAGCTTTGGAAGAGTGATAGAATAGTATTTTTTTTTGGAAGAGTGGTATTCTTGACTATTCGGAAGAGTGAAAATATCGTTTGGCAGTTGTTACTCAGAATAGTTAAAATATGAATAATTATGATACTAATAATGATGATGATAATAATAATAATACTAAAATAATAATCATAATAGTAAGATAATAATAATAATAATGTAATAAAAAATAATCATAATAAATAATAATATTATAATGTAATATAATAAAAATATAAACATAAGCATAATATAGTAATATAATAATAAAAAATTATAATTACAATCATAATTATAATAATATAATAATAAATAATCATAATTTTAATAATATAATAATCATAATCATAATCATAATCATGATATAAATAATTATAGTCATAATCATAATAATATAACCATAATCATAATCATAATAATATAATAATAAAAATATAATCATAATCATAAAAATAATTAGAAATAATTATAATTATAATAATATAATAATAAATTAATCATAACTATAATCAACATATAATAATATAATATAATATAATAAAATAATAATAAAGTAATAAAAAATAATCATAATAAATAATAATATTATAATTGTAATATAATAAAAATATAAACATAATCATAATATAGTAATATAATAATAAAAAAATATAATTACAATCATAATTATAATAATATAATAATAAGTAATCATAATTTTAATAATATAATTATAATATAATAATCATAATCATAATCATGATACTAATAATTATAGTCATAATCATAATACTATAACCATAATCATAATCATAATAATATAATAATAAAAATATAATCATAATCATAAAAATAATTATAATAATATAATAATAAATTAATCATCACTATAATCAACATATAATAATATAATACAACATAATAAAATAATAATAAATAATCATAATCATAATCATAATCATCATAATATAATAATATAATAATAAATAATCTTGCTCATAATAATATAATAATAAAATAATTATATTTATATTCATAATATAATAATATAATATTAAAATTATATTTATAATAATAATAAATAATATAATAATACTAATGGTAATGATAATAATATAATAATAATAATAATAATAATAATAAATAATAATAATAATATTATTAATATAATAATAAATTATAATCATAAATATAATATAATAATATAATAATACTAAATCATAATCATAATCATAATATAATAATATAATATAATATAATCAAACAATAATCGCTATTCCGACGAGAGCTAATCCGGTATTCCACCTATAAGTTGGTATACCGGATTAGCACTATTCCACACTCTTTTACTTAGGCTAAAGTTCGTTTGGCAAATTAATTCGTTGAAATAACTATTCTATTCCAACTTTTTGCTATTCCATTGGATGTCAAACATTTGCTTTATTCTATTCGAGGGAATACATAATAACGAATTGGACGCCAGACCATTTTCATTTTTAATATTTTTATCCTTTTTCGAGGTCTCAAAACATGCTCTCCAGACTCCAGCGTTAACCCCTCTAACTTTTGGGGTTAAGATTTGCTCGACCCGGATTTGTCAAAATCTTGGTCGAATCTTTCTCAATGATTTATGCATGGCAAGCTGTGTTGTGATTAGTGTAATGGATTAATTTGAAAGGCAACCGGGTAAAATAAGAATAAGGACATCTAGCGAACCCGCTCCATGTTCTGGTCCTTCTGGACCGGTTGAAAGTTGAAACTGCGTTATTACTTACTAGTTGAAGGAGCATCAAGAATATAGCATCACATTTTATTATAGAAGGGCAATAAAAGCCAAACTTATAAGAAATTTACCATTTTTCAAAAACTCATTAAGTAAAAAGTTTCAACTATCTTGAATATGACATCCGTATCAAATGATTCATAAGATTTTTCAAGATAAGTTATTGAAATACAAAACTAAAATTTTCTGTTTTTGCTAAACGATTATACATAATACTTTTGGTTAAACATTATCTAACAAATATTGTTTGTTAAAACTCTTTCTTGGCTGGAGCTTAAGGAAATAATTGGAAGTAATGCATTGCAAATACAATTAAAAATTGAAATGCATCTAAAGTTATGATTAAAATTTGATAATGATAATTAATAGTTTCTACAAGAATTATAGTACAAGGAACCATACAAAAAGATTCAACTGTTCAAATTTTATATTTAAAATATAAGATAAATCAATTAGAAAATAACCCATGACTAAAAATAATTTTGTTTTATTTTTAAATTTCTTACCGGACCGATATATATCGAAATTATCAAAACAATTACTGTCAATTGATCA
Source organism: Schoenoplectus triqueter (assembly GCA_964058805.1). Lineage (NCBI taxonomy): Eukaryota > Viridiplantae > Streptophyta > Magnoliopsida > Poales > Cyperaceae > Schoenoplectus > Schoenoplectus triqueter. The sequence continues at coordinate 26,175 of CAXKVV010002149.1, forward strand.
TTCCCTTAAATAAATCATTGGCTCATATTTGCTTGACAATCATCACCTCTGTTCATAAAAATATATTTCATATATGAATATTTTTTTAGCAATTTCACAAACCTTTTTAAATGCTTGATGAATAGTAACATTGGGGTTGGGGTTGGAGGTTTGGGTGGGGTTGAGGGGGAGGCATGAGCCCTCTCTGACCCTACTCTGACCCCATCCTATTTGGCTATCTCCGTCTCAGATCAAGATGCGAGATCAAGGTGGTTTACTTCTCCCATCTTTATCAACCCACAAACTTTTTAACTAGGAAAAGTTTTCACCTAGAAGTTATAAATTGTTACACGCCTTCGAAAAGTAATACTTGACTTGAGTACATGACTGCAATGTCATCGTAAGCTTGCAAGATACCACAAAAGAACAAATTCAGAAAAATCAATGGTTAGTTTGAAATTTGAATCGATTTTATCTCGAGACGCAGAGTCGATCTCTTTGATCCTTTGTCTTAAGGAATCATGTGGGTCTCACTTCCTTTAGTTAATTTTTTTCTTTGAAGAATAACTGGACGAATCCACCGTGTGGATCTCCCTACTTTTCTAACAGCCACGCATATAACAATTTAAAATGCTTCGGTTAATTTCTTTCACGTTCCACACAAAACTTGCTAATTACTTTAGTTAAAATTATATATTTTTAGTTGAAATTGTTAAAGATAGTTGGATTCGATTATCCAAATTCCAGCACTTGCAGGGTGCGAACCGAGAACATACTAGTGATACAATGGTCATAATATATTTAATACAGAGAGTCCTGTTTTGTTAGGTACCAGATTTAACACTCCTCCAATCTCGACTAATTCCAATAATTTGCGGAGACATTCATATATATATATATATATATATTTAATATTCCCGTGCTAATTATACAGAGTATCAAATTTACAATCACCCAATAAAAATGTTAGAAAGGGATATTTAATTTTTATAAAAACATTCTCATTCCATTAACAAATCGATTGTCAAATCTCATTTGACAATTGTCATTTGATTTTCAGGGATGCAGATACTAGACAAAATTAAACAATTGTCTAAATTTGCCAAGCCACGTTAGCGCGGGAGTAGAAAATTAATTACGAAAGTGTCATTTTGACAATTTCATTCTATTCAGGGATGTCACTCTTAAAATGAATTGTTAATTTGATGACGTGACATAAAAATTTACCGACGGGAAATGCTCTAATCTATAATCAATTAGCCAAATCGTGGGCACCTTCACTTCCAAAGATTCCAAATCAGAAAAGGTGAGGCATGCATGAGACTTTTTACTATGTAGTTGGCCAGTAATTTCCAGGTAAGTAGCTACACAGCAATCAAGTCAGTACCTAGAGATACTTACTTTTCTATGCTATTTATATTCAGTCTCAAACCTTACTCTGTACCAAATATACATTAGCCTGTTGTCGAGTAATTGAAAGATCAAAATAATTTCATTAATTTCACAATGGTAAGGCGCTTAAATGGAACTAGCTACGTGATATTTAGTTTCTTCTTATAACATGAAGTTTGTTGTCCAGGTGCATGCTGGTGTTGTATGTATTTAATTTAATTTTCATTTTTTACTTTTTAATATGCAGTCGTTCTGTGATGATGATTCTGATATTCTGCTACTGAAATTTGAGAACCGCTGCCAATGCAAAGGCTGTCCAGCGCAAATACGCCGCGCTATTGTGTCTTTTGATGGTCTCCCTCTCTCTTTCTAATTAACCTATGCTTGTGTTTCAGTTGACAAATTAACACGTACTATCTGTGCTTTAATACTTGATTTTATACTAGATTACAAGTACTGTAGAGGCAATTCTGACAGTACAAACTTTGCTTCTTTATGATTAGGTGTTAGAGAAACAAGAAGTATAGACTATGACAAGGGAACCGCTGAATTGATCGTCAATGTGGAGATCATGAAGAACCCACAAAAACTCTGTGATTGGATTATGAAGGAGGCCAGGAAGCGTGCTTATGTTGATAACACATGCCACACAACTTCTTTCAAGGTAGCATCTCTCTTCCTATTTTTTTTTTAAAGCAAATATGGTGATTACAAAATTTACAAATAGTCAATCATTGTGATATATATATTCTGTACAATATATATTTGTGGGCCTTGTATTACTGCTATGTGCAGCAGATCAGACTATTTAACGAATGTTTAATTTTTGCAAAAGACAATGAAAGAGTACTGAAGAAATAACAAAGCTTTTCCCTCGTTAATTTCAGCATGAAGATGGCGAAGAAAGGAAAAAAGAAAAAATAATTTATAGGGAACACACAGAGCGGGAGTTTCGCACTACTAAATACTACTAGCAGATGAAGCATAAGGTTGCCATGCTTGTGTCTATATATGAGCAGAAGTTTCGCATTACTAAATACTACTAGCAGATGAAGCATAAGGTTGCCATGCATAAGTTTTTCAAGTGTGTTTTATTGTTCAGTGATTAAGTATTGTATTTGAAGTGTGATATTGTACATTGTATTTTCTACTTCAGATAATATAAGTTTTTCCCATATAATTAAATGACACGGCATAAGCTGTCAAACCTTTACAAAAAGATTCTACATGCTTGTGTCTATATATGAGGGGACTGTGGGACACAACCCTTTTATCCCAGAAAGTTGTTAAACCATGAAAATTTTGTTAAATAATAATAATAATTAAAGTAGTACCCACAAATCTTAATTTCAATTAAGAAATAATACAACGCAGTGATTAACAAGATGATGATTTGAATTAATTATTTTCAGGCTTATAAGAAATAAAACAGATAAAAGTGTATTTATTTACGATTTTATCTAAGGAACAAATAAATAAACGCTTAAAATAATTTAAATCAAAGAATTTAATTCATTAAATAAATATGATCGAAATTATAAATAACAGGTTATGAATTTAACCTATTTTGATTTAACAAAGAAATAAATGGTTTACAATAACAAATATTCAAATTTGACTAAATTTAATAATCAGAAATGAATAAAAATCTAATTTGCCACACCAAAAGCCATAAAATCTCGGCCACAGAAAATCTCATCCTTCCCATCACCCCCCATTAATTACTCTTCCCACTCTCTCTCTCCCATTAATTACTCAACTCTCCCTCTCTCCCGTTTTCCCACTTTTTTTTTCTGTTTCCTTTTCTTTTTCTCCCGCTGGCACCGATCCCCTCCCCTCTTTCTTTTTCCTTTTTCCCCCCTTCCGATCCTCTGCCCTCTCCATCCCCTCTACTACGTATACTCTCTCATTCGGTTCCTTCTCACCCTTGCCCTCATCTCCGCTTTTGCTCTCTCTTGCTCACACCAGATACTCGACCGGCTCTCAACCGAACGGTCAAGCCGAGCTTTTCCCCCGAACTTACCCTTTGGTCGCAATTGACACCAGGCGACGAGATCCTCTTCGGTGCCGCTGGCCCTAGCCCTGGCCTTCACCCTGGGGCTGTGCCATGGCTGCCACTGACCACCTCGGTCGCTGCCACCCCTCTTGCTCCTAAACCGAGCACAAAGCCCTTACTGCCTTGAGCATGGGCCGAGCCACCTCTCTATTTCGCCAACTCCTTGCTGCCTTGATCTAACCGGGTAATGTCCTTCCTTGTATCTCGGGTCGTGTGAGCTCTTTTGTGTGCCGAGCTGAGACTCGTGCTTGCTTGGTTGTTATTTTCTGTCATTGTGTTTTGAATCGGCAGCCGGCGGAGCCGTGCTGCCTCTGTTGTTTGCCTTCTGCGTGATTCATTGTGTGCCTTGGTACACTGGTACTAGTTGGTACCAGTGACGCGAGGTGTGTCCTTGTCGATCTGTGTAATCGGCTCCGTTTTTTATTGAACTTGTGCTGGTAAACCTTTCCTGTTGCGGCTGTGTGAGTTTCTGTTGCTTGTTTGGCTCTTGTGCCTTGTTTGGTTTCTGGTGGCTGGTCTATTACCTGTTGGGTTTCTGTACTGTTACTGGCACTGGTTGTTGGGTTGATTTTGTCACTTGGCTGCCTTACTATCTTGGATTGTTGCTATGTGGGTTCTGTGTGTTTTCTAGATTTCTGGTATACAACTGATACTACACTTGACCCCCCCTATGAATGCTTGTCTGATTTTGAATTTGATTGCTGCTATGAATTGGACCCTGTGTGTATGCTTGACCCTTACTTGTCCTGTTGTTGGTTTCCTAACTCTTACTGGTGGTTATTGATTGTATCTGGGTTGGCTAGTGTGTGGATGCACTACTGTTGCTTGTTGAATTTCCTTGCGAGTTGGGTGCTGGGTTATGTGGGCGATGGATAAAATGAAATTTAAGATTTAATTGGAATTAGGAAATTTGGCTGATAACTAAGAACGTTGGATCTAGATTATTAGATAGAGATGGGATTTAGGACCATTTATAGAATAAAATAACAAGATGTAATCGTATTCCATTGGGCCGATAAATGAAAATTAATTAATTTAAAGATTTAATTAGATTGGTGAAACTAAATCAAGGCCCAATAGTTAAAAGTCCTAAGATAAAAAAAATGGGGATTATTTAAAACTATGACTAATTAATTGGAAGCCGCCCCGAAAGGTTTGGCGATATCCATGGATAATAACATAAACTTTAATATACGGGAAATGATTATATTCCCATAGGCCCGTGGGACCCACCGGTCTGTATATGCACTGCGCATCTTTGCCTGTCGGGTTATCCACCGACCCCGTCAGTTGGCGGGTTCGGCTGTGTCAGAGTGTTTAATTTTTGATCAATATTATATTATTATTATTCTTAATATAATTAAGAATGTTAATCCAAATTTGAGCGATCATGATACCATGTCTTTCAGTATTTAGTGTGGGCGGTCATATTCAAGATTGGAATCTACTCCGAGTTATTATATTATTTTATTTATCCGGCTTATTTAGGATCCTAGTATTGTCCGAAGGGCTTTCTCCTTTGGCCCTTAGTTGGTACAGAGAAAGTCGGGATGAGGTCCTCTGGCCCTAGTGGGTACAGTGTAGGCTCCCATTTGTATATATTTCGTCTTGATATTTTACGAGATGCGGTCCTCTGACCCTTGGTTGGTACAGTGTAGGCTCCCATTTGTTTTCGATTTGTCAATTCACGGGTAGTTATATCCTTTGGCGATATGGCAACTGAAAGCATAATTTTTAAACCCCCTTTACTCATATTATTATTATTATTTTGTGAGGTGGATCATCAGTTTCAGAATACCGAGTACGTGCTTTTAGCGGTCACTCTCCTAGGGCGTTATCGCTCCGGGAGGCCGAATTTTCCCAGGGTATTCAGGGCATTGGCGCCCTCTTACTCGAAAATCCTAAGTTTGTAAGTTGGGCCCGAATACGTGTCTGCTTAGGTAAGTCACAAGTCCAGGGCCGATCACGTGCCCGCTTGTGGATGGACTGATGATCTGTAACTGAGATTATATTTTTACGGGTGTTTTAATTCTCGTACCTTATATATATTTATTATATATTATATCAGTATTTCCACAAATTTTTTATTTCGGGTTATTTGTCATTTCATGTCATCCATATAGGTGTTTTTTTCTCAAACGTGCATAAAACATTATTATTATTTATACATATTTAATATAGTGTATTTAAAATACAGTATCGGTATTTGGGTCCAGTCTAGGAAAGAAGATCAAATCTTAAGGCTGGATCTAAATCCATACTGAGTAATTTTTAAAATTACTCACGTTTCCACGGTGGTTGTGGGATCCAGGTATCTCAGGTTCAGGATTTTCTTGGAGCGAGTGCTAGGGACAGTCCTGCGCGATGACAGAGATGCTTCACTGCATGTGCATGTGAGCCGGGTAGTGGATTAGGATCTATCGGGTTTCGAGTTTTATTTTTTTCTTTTGGGTTTTTCTTTGAGAGATTTTGCTGCCCATTCCAATGGAGCTAGCCCCGCCGATGTAGGCGTTGTATTCTCTTTGTTCATTCTGGACTGTATGGTCATGTATATTATATTATTATTATTTTATTTATTCTGTGATTTTCTTATTTTATTCATTTAGCCTTTCGTACGCACGTCTCGTCGTGCGTACGTGGCGGGATTTAGCACCCTTAATCCGTCCTTATTATTTCTGGGGTGTGACATCCTTCGGTGGTATCAGAGCATGGATTTTATAATCCGATTCTATATAAACCATGCTAAGGTAACATCTAACAAAATCCCAAGAATATGAATTAATAAACAAAATAATAATATGCACATGACATAGGTATGTGAGAGGTAGGTCTGAGAGTATTGGGGCAAGTGTTGCACGTTAGCACGTGCGTGACTTCGCTGTCCCGTGGGATCCCACTACGCGAACGTGAGAAGATTTAAATCTAATATAGCTTAACAAGGCAGAAACTGAAAATTAAATTGCATTTAGTTCTCCCGAATTTTTGTCTTTCCATCTTGACCTGACCGTTCGATAAGATAATAAATTTTAAAACCCTCATGCCGTAAAACAACTACAAAATATATATTTGTAATTTGAAGTAGTAAGTCAATAAATAAATATATATAAAAATTTGAAATAAAATGTAATAATAATAATAAATGAGTATAGTTTCCGTTTAAGTTAATCCTCGTATGCTAAAACCCTTATATTTTTGTTATTCATGTTATTCGTTCTTAACTTAAATTGAGTAGATCCTTAGGCATCGGTTAATGGCGTAATGGAAATTCATTCACTTAAATTTTATATAATTAAGCTTAGCTTCTTCGGTTTATGAAACTTTTATGTGCTCACGCAGAATTGTCTAGTCGATTCAATCCAGGTGACTTAATATCAACTTAGTAGGATTCTAGAACACATAAATAAATTCTCTTCTCTAATCCAGATAACTGTTATCATCTCATCAACCATAGATTCCACTATCACGCCCGATTTTGTCTAATCGTTCGATTAGGTCTAATTTATTCTAACCCTGATTTGAAGTCTTTTACCTAAGTTAACATTCAATTGCACATGATTCTGAAGAATTTGTATCTACAAGATATTCGACTTCTTATCTTTGTGGTTCCTTGATATTCAATGTATGTCAGACCGTCCGTTTTATCTTTAGTGATACATATAACTGTCAAGGATCCAAACCAAATTATATTTTAATTAAATTCTCTTTGACCAAAATTGCTTCCGCGTGTCTATCTTGATTATTCATTCCGTTGATCCAAGTGTGATTATGTTTATTCGTTTGAGCTATATTCTTTTGATATATGCTTCACCTAGATCGTTGATCAACTCTATTTCTGATGTGAGTGTCGTACTGATCAAGCTGACTCGTATTTGACCAAATTGATCTTCTCCGAGTTCATTGATTCCTAAACAAATATTAAATTTAAGGCGTGCACACTACCCTATTAATTGTCCCGCAACAATTATACTAATTAATATTTCACATTGACTTATGTGCCACAAAATATTAAATAAATGATAGGTACATATATATAATTAACATTTAAATCAAAATAATTAGAAATCAAAACTAATGCCTGCAATGATATTGAGACATTATAATCTCAATAAAACTTAATTATAATAATGCATTAATAATTAACGTAATTGTAACGTAAAGGACTTATTAATATTTTCCAAGGTTTTAAAAAACGGTTTAACGGATTTAACTGTAAGGCAATAATTTCGAGTTAAAACGGTTTAAACGGAGTTATTTAACGGCTTTTAACGGTTTTAACGGTTTAAACGAAGTTTTTTACTTAACATTAAATTTTTTGATGAAGTTAAAACGGAGTTTAAACGGTTAAAATGAAGTTTTTTAAAAGCTTGATATTTTCTTAAATTTAAATTTACTTATCTAAATTGAAAGAAAAAAAAGTAATTAAAATAATAATAATAAAATATTATTATATAATAAAATAAAAGGATGCACAAGAAATTTATGAAACCTTAATGTAAGCGTCAAAAGATTTAATCCCATATATATTCAAGATTTATTTAATTATAATAAAGTGAATATAATAATAACTTGTCAATCCAAGTGGTTCGTTTCGAGGACGAAACGATTCTTTTAGGGGGGGGGGGTGAAATGTTAAACCATGAAAATTTTGTTAAATAATAATAATAATTAAAGTAGTACCCACAAATCTTAATTTCAATTAAGAAATAATACAACGCAGTGATTAACAAGATGATGATTTGAATTAATTATTTTCAGGCTTATAAGAAATAAATACAGATAAAAGTGTATTTATTTACGATTTTATCTAAGGAACAAATAAATAAACGCTTAAAATAATTTAAATCAAAGAATTTAATTCATTAAATAAATATGATCGAAATTATTAATAACAGGTTATGGATTTAACCTATTTTGATTTAACAAAGAAATGAATGGTTTACAATAACAAATATTCAAATTTGACTAAATTTAATAATCAGAAATGAATAAAAATCTAATTTGCCACACCAAAAGCCACAAAACCTCGGCCACAGAAAATCTCATCCTTTCCCTCACCCCCCATTAATTACTCTTCCCACTCTCTCTCTCCCATTAATTACTCAACTCTCTCTCTCCCGTTTTCCCACTTTCTTTTTTTTCTGTTTCCTTTTCTTTTTCCCCCGCTGGCACCGATCCCCTCCCCTCTTTCTTTTTCCTTTTTCCCCCCTTCCAATCCTCTGCCCTCTCCATCCCCTCTACTACTCTCTCATTCGGTTCCTTCTCGCCTTTGCCCTCATCTCCGCTTTTGCTCTCTCTTGCTCACACCAGATACTCGACCGGCTCTCAACCGAACGGTCAAGCCGAGCTTTTCCCCTAAACCTACCCTTTGGTCTCAATCGACACCAGGCGACGAGATCCTCTTCGGTGCCGCTGGCCCTAGCCCTGGCCTTCACCTTGGGGCTGTGCCATGGCTGCCACTGACCACCTCGGTCGCTGCCTCCCCTCTTGCTCTTAAACCGAACACAAAACCATTACTGCCTTGAGCATGGGCCGAGCCACCTCTCTATTTCGCCAACTCCTTGCTGCCTTGATCTAACCGGGTAATGTCCTTCCTTGTATCTAGGGTCGTGTGGGCCCTTTTGGGTGCCGAGCTGAGACTCATGCTTGCTTGGTTGTTATTTTCTGTCATTGTGTTTTGAATCGGCAGCCGGCGGAGCCGTGCTGCCTCTGTTGTTTGCCTTCTGCGTGATTCATTGTGTGCCTTGGTACACAGGTACCAGTTGGTATCAGTGACGCGAGGTGTGGCCTTGTCGATCTGTGTAATCGGGTCCATTTCTTGTTGAACTTGTGGTGGTAAACCTTTCCTGTTGCGGCTGTGTGAGTTTCTGTTGCTTGTTTGGCTCTTGTGCCGTGTTTGGTTTCTGGTGGCTGGTCTATTATCTGTTGGGTTTCTGTACTGTTACTGGCACTGGTTGTTGGGTTGATTTTGTCACTTGGCTGCCTTACTATCTTGGACTGTTGCTATGTGGGTTCTGTGTGTTTTTTAGATTTCTGGTATACAACTGATACTACACTTGACCCCCCCTATGAATACTTGTCTGATTTTGAATTTGATTGCTGCTATGAATTGGACCCTGTGTGTATGCTTGACCCTTACTTGTCCTGTTGTTGGTTTCCTAACTCTTACTGGTGGTTATTGATTGTATCTGGGTTGGCTAGTGTGTGGATGCACTACTGTTGCTTGTTGAATTTCCTTGCGAGTTGGGTGCTGGGTTATGTGGGCGATGGATAAAATGAAATTTAAGATTTAATTGGAATTAAGAAATTTGGCTGATAACTAAGAACGTTGGATCTGGATTATTAGATAGAGATGGGAAATAAGACCATTTATAGAATAAAATAACAAGATGTAATCGTATTCCATTGGGCCGATAAATGAAAATTAATTAATTTAAAGATTTAATTAGATTGGTGAAACTAAATCAAGGCCTAATAGTTAAAAGTCCTAACATAAAAAAAAATGGGGATTATTTAAAACTATGACTAATTAATTGGAAGTCGACCCGAAAGGTTTGGCGATATCCATGGATAATAACATAAACTTTAATATACGGAAAATGATTATATTCCCATAGGCCCGTGGGACCCACCGGTCTGTATATGCACTGCGCATCTTTGCCTGTCGGGTTATCCACCGACCCCGTCAGTTGGCGGGTTCGGCTGTGTCAGAGTGTTTAATTTTTGATCAATATTATATTATTATTATTCTTAATATAATTAAGAATGTTAATCCAAATTTGAGCGATCATGATACCATGTCTTTCAGTATTTAGTGTGGGCGGCCATATTCAAGATTGAAATCTACTCCGAGTCATTTCATGTCATCCATATAGGTGTTTTTTCTCAAATGTGCATAAAACATTATTATTATTTATACATATTTAATATAGTATATTTAAAATATAGTATCGGTATTTGGGTCCAGTCTAGGAAAGAAGATCAAATCTTAAGGCTGGATCTAAATCCGTACTGAGTAATTTTTAAAATTACTCATGTTTCCACGGTGGTTGTGGGATCCAGGTATCTCAGGTTCAGGATTTTCTTTGGAGCGAGTGCTAGGGACAGTCCTGCAAAAAGCTTGATGTAGATTTTGCTAAGCCAATAAATACCCTAGTCAAGTAGTAGTTGGGGTGTCGAACCACAAGGACAAGGATAAATTACCGGTTCTAACAAGTTTTACTAATCTAGACAATCAAAAGTGAGCTTTGTATTAAACTAAAAGTAAATAAATCTAACAATAATGATTGGAAAGTTTATCAAATAGAGGATTCTAGGGGCTTTCGGCTTCACTCTCACTCGTTTGGTCAATTCACTTAATTTGATCTTTTAATATGTTCTAGTGTTTGTCGGGGATTCAATCTCAGATTTTAGTACCAAATTTACACTCTTTCGTGGCTTGATACCGTACCTAAACAATTCAGGTTTCACGATTAAGTACTTCACCTTACAAGTCTAAGCCCATTAAGATCAGTGAGTCACTTTGGCATAACCTAGATTTTATACTTCGCCTTTCGGTACCTCACACAATTTCTAAGGTTTCCTCGGTTTTCCCTTAGGTAATAAGTTTTACGGTTAAGTACTTGGCCTACGACCTAAATCACTATTTTGGGTCGGAAAATTCGGTTCCACCTTTCGATTTCCGCTTTCACTTCTAGGGTAACATGCAGTTGATTAAAACTAATCATTCAATTCAGACAAAATAACAATCACAAACAACAAGAACTAAAAGATCAACAAACGAGTAAATTAAACCATTCGAGTTATCGAGTTTACACCTAGACCCCTAGAAGGGTGTCTAGCCACAAATCATGTCAAAGATTGTATCAAGATTCATGTTTAAATAACAGTACAACATGAGAAAAGAGTAAAGAAAAGACTACACCAAGAAGATCTATGATTTCTCGCCCGGTTCTTGAGTTCTCCTTCAAATTCTCTCTCTAATGGTGTTCTTCCTCTTCTTTTTTGCTTGGGATCTCCTCTCTAGACAGTTGAGAGATGTCTGGGACGAAGGGATATCAAAATCTCTTAATTCCAATGAGAAAACCGCTTTAAAACTGCCAATTCGCGCTGCCAGCCCAAAAATTGCGGTCCGACATTTTAAAATTGCGGTCCGCAATTTTTGCATTTTTTTCCAGAACGAACCAGAGAGCATTTGCGGTCCGCAATTTTGGTATGGGAATGATTTTAACTTGATTTCTTCGTGTAAATCTGACCCATCTCGTTCCAAGCATTATTTCTCATGTTAACATCTTTGTTTACACTCAATGACCTGCAAAATAACAAGAAATGCAGCAGTATCTCGAACTCGACATAAAAACTAAATAAATTCTTAACAATTAACATAAAATGCATAGTTTTTGAGATAAAACCCTAATTGAATATAGTATATAAATGAGGCTTATCACGCGATGACAGAGATACTTCGCTGCATGTGCATGTGAGCCGGGTAGTGGATTATGATCTATCGGGTTTCGAGTTTTTTTTTTTTTTTTGGGTTTTTCTTTGAGAGATTTTGCTGCCCATTCCGATGGAGCTAGCCCCGTCGATGTAGGCGTTGTATTCTCTTTGTTCATTCTGGACTGTATGGTCATGTATATTATATTATTATTGTTTTGTTTATTCTGTGATTTTCTTATTTTATTCATTTAGCCTTTCATACGCACGTCTCGTCGTGCGTACGTGACGGAATTTAGCACCCCTAATCCGTCCTTATTATTTCTGAGGTGTAACAAAAGTAGTCACTACTTGAGCTACAAAATATGTTTTTTAATCGATAACTACATAAATACATATTATATTTTGTTCTTTTTGATTGAGAATCGTATCTGTGGCTACTGCTATTTTATCAGTCTGTCCGTCCCCAATAATTAATTCTCGCTGACTTCGTCCTATAGGGATCATTGTATTAATAACAATAAGCCTTATTTGAAGGGGCTCATATATATGACGTCTTGAAATAATATCAGGTGCAAGAGATTCAATTAATCTAAATTCAGAAGATGTAATTGAGTCTCTTCCATCAATAGATTGAGCCAAAACATTTATAGCACGATCTAAATAAGCTTCACTGACAAATATCTGAGCAATTTTTTCTGTTGCATTTAAGTAGCTTCTCTCTTTTATCATCAAACCATCACCAGCGGTATAGATAAAGATTTGCATTATACACGTCCTTGTAAAATTTTCTGTTACAGAATCAGATATGTGACATATTTCTTGTGTGATGTCAGTTGAATGACAACAAAAAGTCTTTTTGAGAGCTGCGTTTGGAAATTACGTGCTAAACTTGTAAGTTGGACTCGAGAAGTACTAGAATGAAAGCTCTGACTTATGAAGGTCACTGAGAGGCCATAATGATAAAGTAGTGGACAATAAAGTCCTTATGTGTTGCGTTCTTGATAGCGGATTAAGTAGTGGACAATTTTGAAATATTCAACAATTGAAATTTTGTTCTCTAAAATAGTTAAGTGCATAATATATATTATTTAAATTACATAATGATAAACCTTGATGCAAGTTGTACCGTTATAATTAATTAATTTTATATTAATTTACAATGTTTATATTTAATTTTAGTTGATGAGATATCAAATAACATTAAAATTATGAAAATTAATACACGATCAATTGTTTTTTGAGATAAACAAAGTGTTTATAATTATTTTTTAGATACACAATTAAATGTAAGATTAACAACTTGTTTATAATTTAATCCACTCATATGTGCATATAATATATTATTTTTTTCATCATCATCATTATTATCATTGATATTTGAAATCTCTGATGTTATACTTTCATATGGGTTTCATTTCTAGGCTAACTCAATTTATTTGAGATTAAAGGCTTTGTAGTAATTATTGTTGCCCCCCCAAGATTTTGAAAAATAGTATTTTTAGATAATGCTTTCGATAATTTGTCTCCTCTGAATTGTCTGATTATTTTTATTGAGAAAAAAATATTTAATATCGTGTATAATGAAATAATTATGCAAAACTATCAAAATATAAAGTTATGTAGAAGAAAACTTCTTTCATCAACTTGATTATCTATTATTTTTAACTTTATTTTGTTATTATTTTTAATATATAAAATATTATTATTTTAATAATTTTTATTAGATAATAATATATATTAAATTATTAATTATTAATTTAGAACCCAATTCGTTAATAGATTTAAACTCGATAAGCTATTACAATTCGATAATGTCCCCTGATCAAAATTCTGCATCCGTCCCTCATTGTATATGTGCATATGATATGAAAAATTATCAACCTACAAATCAAATTAAAATACTAGACCGAAATTGCTGAAATCCATTGAACAAGAAAGGTACATAGTTTTTTCTAGCTTTAATTGCAGTACTCGATCTGCCATATCTTGTTGTGGATCGAAACACGCCTCACAGATACCAATTTTCGCATCCAGTGTTAATGTTGTTTGATGCCAATTGGATAAGCCTTCAGGAAAATTGGTCTTGTCATATTTTTCTAGCTTTTTGAATAAACTTCATTTTCAATTTTGGTGATTTGACCGTACTAACCAATTGTCAAATCTTAATAATAAGAAAATTAAACTTCTACGGAATGGTCTAGCACATTAATACATTAAAGGTAGCGACTAACTGTCCTAGACAAAACCCCAAACTGATATAAATCCCGAACAATATAATTATATATCCATCTATCAAAAATCATTCTTGTTAGATATTATATCAATTGAATTTCAGGAGGTTATAGAACTTAATTTCAGAGGGTTATATCATATTTAACACATTTTAAATATGAAAAATGTATAATTTCATGAGGTTATATCAATTAAATTTCAGGGGATTATAATACTTAATTTTGGATGTTTATAACACTCAATTTGAGAGATTTATATCGGTTTAATTTTCAGATTTTATATCAGTTCAATTTTTAGTACTTATACCAGTCGAATTTTAGGAGTTTATATCAGTTAAATTTCAGGATTTATAATACTTAATTTCCTTAATAGCTCATCATTCAATAATACAAATCTCTTCTCTTTCAACCATGGATACTACTTCATCTAGAGAAGGGAGATCGGTCATGAAGAATATTTGAGATCTAACAGTCTCATAGCTTGAAAAAGAGTATTGTTAAGAACTGAAAGATGTCATCTTGTTGTTCTCTGAGTTGGATTTTTTTTTTGGATCTGAAATTGGATGTCGGTACATCTTAATCTCCTCTTTTTTCTTTTGAAGTTTGCTATAAATTTTGTTGATTAATTCACCAGATTGCTTGAGCTATTAGATCTCTTACTGTAACTGATAAATATGTGCATAATTTCTCAGCCTTCTCCCACATTGCTTGTGTTGAGTTCTGATATGGCATGATCTCTGATATGCTTGGTTCCATCGTGGTGACCAACCAGCTACATACCTTGTTATCATCTCTTCTCCACTCTTTGAGAGCTTTATTTTCCTCTTCTGTCGGTTCTCCTATTTTTTTTTTGGAATTAGGGTTGGCCTCTCATCATTGACCAATTCAAGTTTGTCATGGCCAATTAGCCCAAAGATAGCTTGTCTTGTCCATAAGTGATAGTTCCTGCCAGTTAATGTTACAGAGGTAAGTCTTTAAATTGGTTGTGACATTTTCAGATTTTGTGAGTGGTTTTAGAGAGTTGATTTGTTCTTTGATTCTCAGTTCCTCCTTTTTGTAGCAGTGTGAGCTTGATTGTTTGTCTGAATTCTATTTGTTGGTATTCTTATCAGTATTAGATTCTGATTCTGGTTTACTTGGTTTTGTTGGTTGTAAGTGTCATAAATGGTTCAGTTATGTTGCTTTTGAAGTTTTTGCTGCCTAATACATGTTACTGGTAAATTTATCAGTGAACTGTTGATACTAGTTGAGGCTTGTTTTGCCGGGTTGTTGTGACTTTTCTGATCTGATATAGTTTCTTACTTGTTTGTATCGGTTTATGAATTTTGATTTGAATCTGGTCAATCTTGTTCTTGGTCTCTTCTCTTGCCTCTTGAGTTGAAGAAACAATTTCTATAATTGATCTCCTCACTGATGGCAAGGTGAACTCTTGACTTGCTGACTCTGATTCTTGTTACGGAATTGAGACAAAGTTATATACCCTGCTCTGATACCATGCAGATTTTTAAGACTTAGAAATGCTGACAAAAAGAATTGATAATAACAGATGCTATAGAGATTGAAAGTTATATGATGAAATATTTATTTCTTATATTTCTCTGTACCGTTAATACATGTATATATATTGGGCTTGGTACCAAACGGTAATAAAAAAAGGAAAATAGAGTAGAAATGATTATTTACAAATTGCTCCTCTAATTTTCTGAAAATGGGCCAATGATGAAAATACTACAAGCTTTGAGACTCATAAATTAATCTAATTACTTTGTTTGAATTAATTTCCAACAAGAGTGATTTCAGAATTTGAAATTGATGGCAATCATGGGCTCGATAGGCTCATAAATGTCAATCATGGATACATCCTTGTTGTACCAGTAGATTTCTGGTTTTGTCATTGAATAAATATATGATGCCACCAGTTCAGCCCCCAGGCTTATGATGTGTTATCGTGAAAATGAACTGATCGAAGTAATGATTAATATTCTAATAAATGATTGACTGTGTAATAATATTCCTTGACCGAGTTGTCCGCAAAAAATCTTTACCGTCCCAAATTTTATCAATATAACAATTATATAAAATATAATTCATTTTCTTTATCAAAATCCAACTCATCGATAATCCTAGATACATAACATGAGACATTATATCACTACTCTTTATCATTTGGTCTTATTGACTAATTATGTTTATATTTCAGAAGAAATTTGTGAATATATACTGGTGAAAAATAATATCTGTTTAGTGATTGTGCTGTTTGGTATATGGTACAAATTTCTTGTACCATACTGTGTTTTGGTTATGTTATTGTTGTTTTTTTTCTTTTCTTAGCCATAAAAGGGCCATGATCTTTTTGAACAATTTTGAGAATATGCTTCGTCTCTTTTTTATCTGGTTTACTTCAATAATATTGTTTGGATGCATGAATGTTGTTATGTAAGTGTTAAGAATTACTGTCATGCCGCTTCTTTAGATGGAAACAATTTTCAGTTAAAAATGCAATTTGTAAAGTGCCAAATTTATAATTTCCTTTTTCTTTGCTGGTAGCCAATAACAGGAAAACTCTTCAAATGGATTAAAAAAATGGGACAGTACAAGAGGTGTTATCTAGAGATAGATCAAAGCCACTGGCATTAGTTGGGCGTGTCATTGCTATGCAAACTGAATTATCAATATCTGTTGCTACCAAGCAAACCCTTCTCTCAATAAACAGCAAGGATAGCTGGGCCCAAGCAACTCTTGCACACACAAAGTTCAGGCTGGGAAAGGGAGAGACACCTGTTGCAATAACAATGGGAGAAGGCAAAACTGCATATTTGTTGGTGAAACAACAAGAGCGGTACATGATTAGAGGTAGCGGATTCGGAAGAACCAGACTTTAGGTCTAAGTTTTGGCTAGGCTTACTGATTGTCCTGGGCTTGTCAGGAGAACTTGAAAACATACATGCAAGTGTTCAATATTCTATCTGCAGTTTGACATATGGGTTGTAACTGTTCAATGATTCAATTTTATAATCATATAGTAACGAGTTTATGAGGTATTTTGGTTCATAATCCAGGAGGGCTTTGATATCACCAAATTGATGGGATAAAATCAAAGACCAAAACAAGGTGGACAGAGAGAGCACAAAGAAGATCAAAGCTGCACTGCGACGTGTAGTGGTTTTGTTATGTACTCATCTGCTCCAGATCAGTTTTCCGTTTGAGGGTATTTGAATTGAATAACGGGCTGGAGGGAGAAAATAGTGACGACAAGCCCAAACGAGAAGAAAGCCCAAGATCCATTTCTTTGATAATTTCAGCTGGAGTTTTACATTTCACAATTAGGAAAGGTATTATTGTAATTTCTGTTTATATTGAATAAGATGAGTGCATTGTTAGATAAGCAATTAGTTACGAGAAGCTATAAATATACCTTGGAATGTACTGAATCAGGAGTGTTGGATCAAAATAACTCCTTTGTATCTTTTTTTTTTTTTGAAGAAGACGACGATTGTCCTATTGTTATTTCGGAACATTGAGAATAACTATTATTCTGCTAATCGGAAAGAGAGATAAAATAACTGTTATTCTTCTCAACTTTTCATTATTATTTCAAACAAATAATTCAAACACTATTTCTATCATTCGGAATAACATCACTTGTTTACTATCCTCGTACTAACTGAGAAATCACTATTTTTTCATCATCCTCATTTGCTATTCTCAATTCCTTTATTCTTACGCTATTCTTTATACGATCCAAATATGAACAGTATGAAAATTATTTACGGAATTATGTACAATCAGAAAAAAATAGATCAAATAACATAAAAGGAAGATCGAATTCAAAAAGGAAAAAAAAAAACTCTAAAAGGAAAAACTTCTAACTTCTAAGCAAGCCTAGCAAATTGAGAATAAAAGAAAGTTAATCAAACATAGATATCTTCCTATGTTTGAAAATGAGATTACTAGTATTATGCGATAATTCTTAATGTTTGTTGCAGGGTTCAAAAAAATTGTCAGTAGTATTGCTTAGTATTTGTGCTTGTTGTTTTTGAGACTAGTTATTTTGTGCTGTTTCAACTTTAGTTTGCAGTAGGTCAGTTGTTTTGTAATAGCTTTGAAGTTTGGTAGACTGTAGTTCCTTATAAGTATCTTTGTATTGTACGGTACCAGCTGTTTGGTACTGGTACAAAAAACACTATTCAGTTTCTATGAAACTGGTGGAGTATTTCACTTTTTTCAAAAAAAAAAAAACATAGACATCTTCCGGTTAGCTATTAATGTTGCACTTCGTTTGAACTTTTAAACATTTTGTTAAATTGCACAATCGAGTTGATTTACTTCAAGTTGTCAGTTCAATTTAGCTCATTTCTGTAAATTCTTCAATAGTCATATACTGGTATATGACAGGCGTTCAGTCATTGGGCGCACTGCACAGACTTTGTTGACTGTGATCCCATGATTTTGTTTTTTTACAAGATAACTAAGTAGCATTACCCTTTGACCACTCCAGTGCTCTAAATTCTAATTTAAGTATTCACTGATATCATGATAAGTGATAACATTTTAATTTCACAATGTCAAAAACTGATATTGAAACATTCCACTTCGTAGTACGTAACAACTGCTTAATGCCTAACTACAGAATGACTCATCCCTAATTCCACAAATACCTTATTACACTACTGAAGGAAAATATTTGAATTTAAGCAGATAAACAAATGTTCACCTTGTTGCTAAAGTTGAAGCTGATGAATAAATTGGAATTTATTATGAAAAATTCAACAATGCACAATTTGAAAGCATCACATAGTATAATCATCCAAAACTAAAGAATAAGACATTGAAAAAGAAGTCAAAATTTAAGTCTGGTACACTCCATATTGGCAGGTACCCGAATTTCCTAAATTAATAATTCTCGTACTTAGAGAATTTTATGTGATTATAAGATTGGACAAAAAATCTAACAACCAACAAAAAACGGGGAATCAGATTAATTGACTGGAACTTACATGGGTGTAGGTTACTTTCTCTTCCTTGTACTCTATAAGCAAGTGATAGAATGAAAGAGACATTTATTCTGTAATTCTAATTACCGTGAAACGAAGTTAATTAGAAGTGAGAAGAAGCGGAAGCGTCCTTTCTTTTAATTTCCTGTTTCGTTGAGAAGGGCAGAGAAAGGCTAACCTTCTTGGAGATTCAAGGAAGTACGTACAAGTAGAGAGAGACAAGCACCTCTAATGTAAACAACTGGCCGTATCACAATTTATCAGCCTTGGGATAATAAATCTTGCACAAGTGATAAATGTACAAAATAGAAGGACGGAGAAAGAAATAGCTGCAAAACATGTACAAGCTTGTATCTGTCCATGTTATCAAAACATACACCACAGTTTATTCCGTGATTTTTGATAATGAGTATTAATTAATTCTTAATTCTAATAATAAATATTAATTAATTAAAATCTTAATAATATATATGATCATTGGTGCCTTCAATAATAGCGTTAGTGGAACTGACATCTCTGTTGTTCATACATCAGTTTCATCACTTTTAAAAAAAATTATAAACACAAATGGGAGCGGCATTTCCCCACCAACAAAATGAAAAAAAATTGCACTTGATCACTTGAACACATGGACAAGGAGCGATATATATATATATATATATATATATATATATATATATATATATATATATATATATATATATATATGAAAAAAACCAATGGTACATTTCTCATCAACTACTTGCAGCAATGCAAGTTCAAATTGTCAATTGATAATACATATAAAACACTTCATTTCAGAAACCATTATAAGCATCTCATGAAAGGCAACACACGCCAACACGTAATTTCACTTTGTTTACAAACAAAAACATTTTTTTTATTATAATACCAATACGGGGCTGCTTGTTAGGTCGACTGGACGACTGGACCGAAAGGGGATAATTAGTGAACCGAACAGAATAATTAGCTTTGTGAACCGAACAAAATACATACACAGCCCCTGCAACTGCTACTGGCTCCCGTACTAAAGCCCACAAATTCTGAGCGCTTGGCCCATCAATGCCGCCTACAACACAGCCCATGGATGCTTTTGTTTTAGGGTTTCCCATGGATGCTTCCTGGCAAAATCTCAGCCGTCCTGTCCTTATCAAGGGCGCTCTAGCTCACACGTTTTATAGGGCACGTGTAGGTCACAAATCAGGGATTGGCTCTGCACTTTGCACTTTGCACTTTGCACAAGAGCCCTTCAACAGCGAGGGATCTGTTGCTCAAGAAAATTAAAATTACATAATTTCAGCTCAATGATCAAATGATCATTGAGCTGGTTACAAACTTAATTTGCTTTGATAATTTGTAACAAATAATTAATTTCAAAAATTTTGGTCGATATTAGTTTTCTTAACATTCATCTGAATGAAATATGTATTTTATTTGTTGGACATTAAGATACAATCACAAAAATAATCTGATGATTGATAATAATAAATTAATTTGTTATAAAAAAATCTCTCATTTTTTTTATTGTGACAATAACAATTTCAAGTCAAATAACCCTAAAACTAAAAAGCAATATAAATAATCCTAATTCAACCATTAATTCTAACATATCTTAATTAAGCTGATCTAACCCAAACCTACACTCAATGATCCCATAAAATCTGAGGGTTAGTTTAGCGAAATCCTAAAGAAAGAAGAAACGAAAATGCCGCTGTATAAATATGAGGGCGGCTCGTCTCTGCCAAACCCTCGAACCCTTGTTTGGGTACCGCTCTTTCCTTTTTTCCTGGAAAGAGAATTTACCAAAATATCTAAAAATAAAAAAAAATTATCGTTAATTAGTAGTTTGATATCTTTTTTGTACTCCGAAAACCCTAGATTGTTTATCAGCTACAGAGCCGCCCCAATCGTCCGCTTATTTTTTGCTCGTAAGTTCTCCTCTTCTATGCATCGATCTAGGCTTTATACTCATATTTAGGTCCGTTTCTTATGAGAAAATTGCTGTTTTATCCTTAGGATCGTTAATTAGAGTGCAAATCCTACCGCTCGACAGCGTCTACTTGAAAAACTCGGTAAGTTTCTACGGCTAATTGTTTTTTCTTGATCTAGGATTTCTCTTGCAAATCTTGATTTCCTTCTTATTGAAATTAAACTCAATCAATTGATTATCCATAGGAAAATGGTGTCTGACGCAAGCAAGAAAAAGGCCGCTCAGAAGAAGGCAGCAGCAGCAGCTAAGAGAGGCGGCAAATCTGCATCTGCCACGTCATCATCTTCTTCGAATGGAGTCAACAAGGTTTCTGATGGTGTAGCTGCTCTGAAGTTATCGGATCGTACCTGTACGGGAGTCCTCGCTTCACATCCACTTTCTCGGGATATTCATGTATGCTTTATTCTCCCTTAAGATTTCTTAATTTGTTGAATTTATATTGTTCATTGCTCGCTAGTATGTTTGATTTTGTGCTTTCAAGAAGAATGCAACTTCCTTTCTGTAAGGTGCTATATTCTGAACATAAGGGTTCCAACTTTTATTAATTTATTTCATTCGAACCTATGTATGTCTTCATGAACATAAATAAGATGAAATTGCAGTATGTATTCTGGAAGTGCTATGCTCTGTTTGAACATTCTAAATGTTATTATGACATAACTGTTGTACAAATTGCAGATAGAGTCCCTATCTTTAACGTTTCACGGCCACGACCTTATTGTAGACTCTGATCTGGAACTCAACTATGGAAGGTTAGTCAAAATACACTATCTTTTGCTCTTTTATTTTATCAAATGAAGTTTCACTGAAGAGCCGCATACATTTAGAATGTGCTTTTCTGTAAAATGAAGTATAGATCGTTTTTTTTGGGGGTGGGGTAAAAATGACTCTATAACTCAAATGCTGATTTTCTTCAGACTATATGATATAAGTTGAGTTTGTGCTAGTTATGCAGAAGTATGGAAATGTACTCTCTAATTTATCAAGTCACTATGCCTGCTACTTATTATTCTTGAAAAAAATGCCCCCTCGTGTTCTTGTACAGACAATTAAGAAATCAGGGTGTTTATGCTAATCTGGCGTGTTGTTGTTTAACTTGTTGAATTGCAGACGATATGGATTGCTGGGTTTGAATGGTTGTGGCAAGTCAACCTTGCTTGCAGCGCTGGGATGCAGAGAGCTGTCAATACCAGAACACATGGATATCTACCATCTTACGCGTGAAATTGAGGCTTCTGATATGTCATCTCTTGAGGCTGTAATCAATTGTGACGAAGAGAGGGTGAGGCTTGAGAAAGAAGCTGAGCAGCTTGCCGCACAGGTATGTTTTTGCAATGTTTGGAAATTCAATGTTAATTATAATCTTGTAAAAGATGCAAATGGCTGTTTTTAGGTACTAACTGCACTAACTGAAGTTAGAATTTGATTGGCCTTTTGTTTTGTAAGTAATTTACGAACTTAGGACAAATGAACCACTCTCTGCAGCTGTTAACAGAACTAGTAGTTTTGTTCATTTGCAAAGTTTTGTGTACGAGTACATTTCTTTTTCTAGGTAAAGCATATTTTTTAATTAAATGTTTGAGTATAACTGACTCCAGCATTCAAGTTTTTTGGTCATGATGTGTTCTTTTATTGTACTTCCATGTTTTGTCAAATTTAACAATTGTTGTCTTCATCATTTTTCTATGAGTTTTCATTGTTAATTTGTAAAATGCTTTGTCATTCAATATTGTTGAACAAGACATCGCAAATGTAGTCAACATCCTCACTGCCCGATGTTTAGTAAGATATAACTTAGACATGAGAAAATAGTGACAAATATAATGAGCGTTAAGGTCAGAAGCAATAACTTACATATTTTAGTATATAAAACTGATCATTTCAGGGAAAAGGATGATCTACCAACAACTGTCATTATTCTTATTTTGTTTAACATGACTTTGAATATTCTGATAGCATCTTTGATATTGTTGTTGATACCGAATTTATTATTCAGATTAAATGAGTTATTAGTCATTTTAAGTCTTTATTACGCAACTTATTTTGTTTAGTACCTTGTTATTCAACTTAAGAGTTATTATTCAGATTATTTGCATTTAAATTGAATAATAAAATACTGTACAAAACAAGTTGCATAATAGAAGTCACTAACATGAATAATTAATTGCTCATTTGACTTGAATAATGAAGTCGGTATTGACAACCATATTGGTTTCTCCATAACATTTTCCTTACTTTTATTGAGCTGGCTTATTTCCTGACAGCTTTCTGTATTTACTCTTGCTAAGGTATTACTACTTTTCCTGACATCTATGCATTTTATTGTTTTCAGGATGATGGTGGCGGTGAACAGCTGGACCGTATATATGAGCGGTTGGATGCACTTGATGCTTCAACGGCTGAGAAACGTGCAGCTGAGATTTTATTTGGACTGGGCTTTAACAAACAAATGCAAGCAAAGAAAACCAAGGATTTTTCAGGTGGTTGGCGTATGAGGATTGCTCTTGCAAGAGCTTTGTTCATGAATCCTACCATTCTTTTGCTAGATGAACCTACCAACCATCTTGGTATGTTATCTTTTTCATCTGTTTCATTTGTTGAGTTCCTGAGTTGTCACATATATTTGCTAAAGGTGTAAATGCAAAAGAACAGCAATGCATTTATGGGCTTTAATACTTGGACATAAACTTTTCTTTCATTTGGGTTACAATATGTCGTTTGGCTATTGTTGAATACCAGATGTCTGCATTTCTGTTTTCCTGAGCACTCATACAAGCCTTAATCTGTGTATTTAGAAGCCATATAACTATATAAGCTTTATTTCAGGGCAATTAACCACAAATTCCAAATAAGAATGATGAATCAAAACAGTTTCCTTACAAGGTTATTTTGTATATTTGTAATTGCTATCAGTTAGGTCTGTTGCATTAATCTTGTACTTTTGTGCTTATTTTTTATTTGCAGATCTGGAAGCTTGTGTGTGGCTGGAGGAAACACTTAAGAACTTTGACCGAATCTTGGTGGTTATTTCCCATTCGCAGGACTTCCTAAATGGTGTGTGCACCAATATTATCCACATGCAGAACAAGAAGCTGAAACTTTACACTGGCAACTATGATCAGTATGTCCAGACCCGTTCTGAGCTAGAGGAGAACCAGATGAAGCAGTACAAGTGGGAGCAGGAGCAGATTGCCTCCATGAAAGAGTACATTGCTCGCTTCGGTCATGGGTCTGCTAAGCTTGCCCGTCAGGCCCAGTCCAAGGAGAAAACTCTTGCCAAGATGGAGCGTGGCGGCCTCACCGAGAAAGTTGCGCGTGACAAGGTCTTGGTATTTCGCTTCACTGATGTTGGCAAGCTGCCGCCTCCCGTTTTACAATTTGTGGAGGTCACTTTTGGTTACACACCTGATAATCTCATTTATAAGAACCTTGATTTTGGGGTTGATTTAGATTCTCGCATTGCCTTGGTGGGACCCAATGGAGCTGGGAAGAGTACCCTTCTTAAGCTGATGACAGGTGACTTGATGCCATTGGACGGAATGGTGAGGCGCCATAATCATCTGAAAATTGCACAGTTCCACCAGCATTTAGCTGACAAGCTTGACATGGAAATGCCAGCTTTGCAATTCATGATGAAAGAGTACCCTGGTAATGAAGAGGAGCGGATGCGGGGGGCTATTGGCAAATTTGGGTTATCAGGGAAAGCACAGGTGATGCCTATGAAAAATCTCTCTGATGGGCAGCGTAGCAGGGTTATATTTGCTTGGCTTGCATACAGGCAACCACATATGCTACTACTTGATGAGCCGACTAACCATCTGGATATTGAGACGATTGATTCACTGGCTGAGGCACTTAACGAGTGGGATGGTGGTTTGGTGTTAGTTAGTCACGATTTCAGGCTGATTAACCAGGTGGCAGAGGAGATTTGGGTTTGTGAGAACCAGGCGGTGACAAGGTGGGAAGGGGATATCATGGCTTTCAAGGAGCACCTTAGGAACAAGGCTGGCTTATCGGATTAAGTTTTATGCTCTATTTTATTTTCATTTCTGTTTTGAAGTTTGTATCTGAGGAGGGAGAAAAATATATACCGTCTTATGGTTATGGTAGAATGAGATTAATTCCGTCGGTGTACAGACGGGTATAAGAACATGTTATACAGTTTGGAACTTTGAATTTAGCAAATTTATGTATTTGACGATGTAGCACTCACAAAGTTCTCTTTTATGTTGGCTATTGAAGGAATCTTTCGGATCATTACATCTTATATTGTCTTGTTTATTATTTTGTGCTTAAAATACTCTTTGCTATCATGGGCTCATGGCACCGATGGCGCAAGCCGAAGTTCTAGAGAGCTGGGCTTGCGCCCACGGAGTGTTTTTGCGTTCTGGATTTGTACTGCATTTCCTGCTATTACCAAAATCTATATACCATTTTTCCCAAGTCCGTAATCATACAAACAATATAAATCAAAATGCAATAAGTTAATTAAACACTACAATCAAACTCCAATAAGAAAAGTAAATACTACAATTAAAGTCCAATAAGTAATTTAATCATTCAAAATCAAATAAGTAAATTAAACATTGAGTCCGAGTTAAACACTAGAAATATAAAGTCCACTAATTAAACATCACGATCACGACTACGACCACGAGCTTCATATGCTGATGGGTGTATGCTTGCCAAGCCCTAACATTCCTCCGAGTACGTCTAGGGTGAATCTCAGTCATACCTTGTGTTGGATCCTCAATTTGAAAAATTGGTTCTTGACAAGGGGCGTGTAAATGGATAGGTTTAATTGGTTTTGAACCAAATTGTTAAATTTTGGACTATTTAGTTAGGTTTAAAATTTTTGGTTTGGTTAAAAATTTTAGCTAATTCGGTTTTGTTCTTTGGTTCGATTTTGATTTTTCTAAATCGGATAAACTGAATAAATCGAATAGTCCAAATTTTATCAAATAATTTTATTTTACTTGATATAAATAAGGATTATATCAAAGATAATCCGAATATATTTATTTTTTATAGATTTTATTTAATTATATATTTTAGTTTTTAAACTATTTGCTTCTATCAATTTTTATAACTTTTGATATTTTTATTCATTTTTAAATAATATAATTTCGATTTAACTGAATAAACCAAATAAAATTTTGGTTTATTCAGTTTTCGATTTATTTGATTGATATTTTTAAAAAAATTGGTTTTGTTCATAATTTAACAAACTGAAATTTTTTTTGGATATATATAATTATTTCGGTTTGAACCGAACCGACCGTTTGCACACTCGTATTCTTGACTTGATGGTTGAGTAGATGTACTATCTTGCTCAAATGCACTTGCACTCGACGATTCACCATGCTCATATAAACCCTGCTGTGAAAGGCGCGCCGACTCCAGATGGTACAATGGTGCCCCCACCATCGAGCTAGCATAATCTGAGCCAAGTAGTTGATTTAGCCAATCATATTCTCCTGTTTGGACTCGCATGCGCTCTACAAAAGTCGAATCAAATTGAGCTTCTTTGATATTGTGTTGTTCCATGAAATGATAAAAAACCGCTCCTTGATTGATGTCCTCTAGATTCCCTCTACATACTCACAAAACACTGTCTTGCAAAGCCATGCATGGCTTGATTGGCTAAGGCACCTGCCGCATCCCTTGCAAGTGTCAGATTATGAATAATTTATAGTATTAACAAATGATGATGTTAGCAAATTGCAGCAAATTTCGTCGCACGGGAGCACCATCATCATTTTCGGTTTTGAAGCAGTGGAGAAATTGCATACTGTAGCAACCGAGAAATTTATAAATTTGGCCCCTCTCCATTTTGAATTTTAATTGGAGCCTTCCATTTGCTGATTTTTTAATTTCTCTTTTGTCTTTAAATTATTTCTCAAAGATCTCTTTGCCCAAATTACACAAAAAAATGCTCAATTTTTTTTGAAATATAATAAAATTTATGGTAATTTTTATTTACCATTTTGCCCTTAATCAAGCATCAATTAATTTTTAAATGCTTGATCAATTAATTTTTCATTATATTAATTGATAATTTAGAATTTTCTTGACTTTTATAACTCCAAAAATATCAAGTAATATATGAAAATTCTTAGAATTTTATGGAGAATTTGATTTTTCCATAAAATTTGAGTTTTGAGATTTTAGATTTTGAAGAGGTTTTCGATTTGAATTTTCAGGGCTTGGCATTTATTTTTTTTAAGAATTTTAATTTTGAGTATTTCTATAAATTATTCTTTTCTTTGGTGTTTGTGGGCTTGAATTAAGTCTCTTCGGGCCTTTTTAAAAATTTTCCTTGAATTTTTGATCTCTTGTCACAAGTTACTTTTGTAATTCTTTGAATTTTCAAGGGTAAACACCATCTCACTGCGATCATTGAAGGTTTGATGTACACTTGCAATAGGCGGTGAGGGAGGGTGTCATGAATACTAGAGGCGGTTGAGCCACGTCACCACATAGTCTGCATCCTTTCATGACTAATCCACGCCATATAATTTCTCTACATCGCCGGCTCCCATAATTCATTATGTAGCACAATGCTTTCGAGTTGTGCATTCCATAGATTATTATATTGTTTATGTTTTCTACTCTAATCTATTGTAGAATTAGGTCCATAACAAACTCTGTGCAAATCATCCGAAAAATCTATCCTCAGTGGAGCAATAACCTGCCTCATACCTAATTAGTGCATAACTCTCTCTGGTGTGTGTCTACCTAAGAGAAATCGGGTCCACACCCACATTTATAATAAAATGAGTGGCCCATAAATCTTCGTCACATTGCGATCAGCTGCATCACATAATCCTCTATACAATCATGAAAGCACCGCTGAAGCCCAACTGTATGCTAGAGGACTATCAAAATTTCGTATGAATAGTAGACATATAGTCTGAATAAACTTGGAATGATTCGGGAACATGACCGAAGAAAATAGGTCCAACATATAAGCGAGTGCATAATATGTGAAACCTCGTATATTTCAAAATAATAAAAGACAGAAATTTAGTTAAACAAAATCTAAGAAAAATATGTCTAATAAAATTCTAAGATTTAAGAAGATAAAATTTTAATCAGTAAAATAAAATTCAAAGATCAAATTAAATTTATTAAAATATGAATAATTTAAAATCCCAATTAAGCATTTGAAAGAAAAATATCTTGATAAATAAATCAAATAAGAACTGAGTTCCTTATAATATATTTGAATTTTAAAATAGAAAAGAAGATAATAATTAAGAGAACATCAAAATTAATGAATTTAAAAATAAAGATTTAATTAGAAAAATAAATTGATTAGTTATGACAAAATCTGACGACTGAATTATCATGAAAATTAATAATTAATTGATTGATTAAGAATTATAAAAGTTAAATTATCACATGAATGATTATACGAAATTAGCCACATAAAAGTCCAATTGGCTCAAAATCAATCATTATATCCCATCTTTCTTTTCCTTTATCTTTTTTCATCTTCTCTGTTTCCCACGTGTTTTCCCCTGTGAGACCCAACTGACTAGACTATTTCTCTTTTCTCCTCATTTATTACCCGACCCCTCTCTCTCATTTAATGCCCGAAACTTCGGTCTCTATCTCTCTCCTATCTCCTCACCCTTCCTACCGACTCCCCTCTTCTCCCCCTCATTTGTCTCTCTCGTTCACGCACCTCGCTCTACCCCTTTCACCTAATCCTACGCGCTACTCTCCCTCTAACATTGAACTTGTCGCTCCCTTATCACTAGCTTCGACTTTTGCCCGATTCACTTTCTCTAGCTATCGATTCACCTTGACTTTGGTGGACTCCCCCTGTCCTCCTAGTCACCACCCTCCTCTATAAAGATCACCTATTTGGCCTCTCCTTCCCTTCTTTTATGTTTTGCTCTCATGTGTTGAGAATAGCTACTGATAAGAATAATTTACTTAAGCTTTCGGATAAACAAATTAAATAGAAAAAAAAGGATTGGAGTAGCCGGGAGAGGTGGTGGTCCCATGCTTAGAGATGATGGCTGGAGTCCCTCAACTGGCCTCTGACCTTTGCCTTTGCTCGCTCGCTTAACACTAGTAAAAAAAAATTTTAAATCCGATATTTCTCTTTGTTGGTTGATGTGGTATTTATGGTTTATTAATTTCTTAAGTTTTAAACCTAAGTAATATAAAATTTTGGTTGCAAGTGTACAATCTATCATTAGGGTATTTTTGGTATCGTATCCATAGGGACAAGTTGATTCCTAATCTTAACCTAATAATTGAGTTTTAGATAATAAAGAAATCGATTGGTTGAATGTTTGGTTCTTACCGGTTCACTAATTTAGACAGACATAATGAATGATTGCTAAACCTAAAATTAAACTAAAATAATAAATAAAATGATATTTTAAACTATATGATGGAATACTAAGGGTTTCGATTTTTTCTTTTCACTCTTTAATTAACCTACTCGGTGTCTTCACTTTTTAGATAATTCAATAATGTGAGATTATCAATTCAAGTATTGTATTGATGAGCGCTAGAGGTGGCAGAACCCGACCCGACCCGACAAACCCGCCCGACCCGCCCGGATCCGAACCCGACCCGACCCGATTTTTTAAGAAAGTCAAACTGACCCGACCCGACCCGAACCCGACCCGACCCGAACCCGACCCGACCCGAGATCAAATGACCTTCAATCCAATCAAAATTTATCAACGATCTGAAAAAACACAACATGTAAATTGACCCGACCCGACCCGACCCTGACCCGACCCGACCCGATTTCTTCCAGAAAGTCAAACTGACCCGACCCGCCCGACCCGAACCCGAACCCGACCCGACCCGCCCGATTGCCACCTCTAATGAGCGCTTTCACGCGTCAATGTCATATTCAAACTATTCAGATTTCACAGTTACGTACATCCCCCTAGGAGTTCAAACCCTTTGTGTTCTTTATTGTTAAAACCTTACCAAAGCCCGATGCTATACAGTTATGAGTTGACAATTGGTATTTGGTTCAGTTCTAAGTATAATCACCTAAGTAGCAAACTTAGCGCTAGGTTGTGAGTGCAAACATGAGTTTTACCATTCGAGATCGGGAATTCCAGCAATATATTTTCATAATATACTATAATTCCTAAGATAATCATACAACAAACACTTGTTAAAGTTCAAGCATGCGAAAAATCAATTCAAAGGATAAATCACATAAAAAATTACTAAAAAAATATCAAATAACGAACAGTTTAACTAAAAAGATTCAAGTACTATAAGCCATCACCCCTAGAAGGGTGATTAGCCGTGCATATTCAAGAGCCAATAATAGAAATTTAAAGAAATAAAAGAGTACATAGCACCAAAAAAGAGAAAAAAAATTTTAAATTCAAACACTCGCTCGAGAGCTTCGATTCGGCATGTAGATCTTCAAACTTGGCTCCCGAGGTGCTAAATCTCTCTCAAACTTCAATGCTTCGTTCTGCCCCTTGAAAATGGCGGCTAGGGCATCCAGGATGGTGGAGAAAGACACCTAAAATGGTGTTATATAGGAGGTCAATCAATTAGACAGTTGCTGCCAACTCTGTTCGAATTTTCAGGTATGGAGCATACGGGTCGTATGGATTTCCGTACGACCCTTATGGAGATGGGTCTGCTGCGCAGTGGTTTATATTTTGATCATAATTTTTTTCATTCAAACTCCGATTTAGGTGATCTAACATGCGTTGGAGAGCTAAGAACAATCTCTACAAAATTATTATATCATATTAGTCAATTCATGATATTTATGATCAAAATTTGTTATGATTTATTGCTGATGATCCGTCTTGATGCCGTTCGTGTTTGAGCGTTTTTCAATCATGTTCAATTGCTCCATTTTACTTCAATTATTATCCCAATTGTATGATTCCTATAATTATAAATAAAACACAATAATATCTTAATCTTGGAATAAAAATTCAAGTAAAATTATAAATTATCCTTAAAATTGGCAGATTCGTGAGATTAACCCTAATAAAAAGTGTATGCAATTGAGGCATATAAAAATCTTCCTAAACTTAAACCTTGCTTGTCCCTAAGCAAGCTTTAGTTAAAGGTTCGAGCTGGTCTCTAGAATCTAACCAAATTTTAAAAGTCCTAATTTAAATGTCAAAGATCGTGGATGTCAAGAAAAAATAGTGACTAACTCTAAAACAAAAGCGTTCATATTTGATCGACCAATGTTAAGTTTTTTGGAAAAGTCTTGGGAATATTCTGTTATTTCTGATTTGACCCATGATATTTTACTATTGAAAATTTATCTTAGACTCCTACTTTCAGTGTCATTGCCCTATAATGTTCCATTGGATGATAAGTATCTCAAATTTTTCCTTCCCCTCATCAACTCAATAAATTCCTCACAATCCGAAAAAAATGATAGTGATAATCTTGAGTCTCATACGAGTTCATTTTTTTTGCCAATATGACACCGACATATAGCACCCAATTGCGCACATGAGACTGTTTTGTGCCGTATTGAGAAGTTTGGGGAGTTTCCTTAAATATCTCTAGCACTTCTTAAGTCTTAACTTGATTTTTTTTTTGTTATTTGTTTGTGTGCAGATGAGGGGTTTCGCACGTTTAAACACACCATAGTTTTTCCTTATTGAAAAGATTTTTAGGGACCCTATTAAGTTCATGGCTTTTGTCTTATTGATTTTTAGACTCCTTTTTGATTGAAAATAGTTTTTGGGAACCGCTGCCGCTCTGCCATACTCACCCTTGTCGTTTAAGATTTATCCATAAAAAAATAAAACAAACAAAATAGATTTTCAAAATTTTGATCAAGTTCTCGAGAGGACATCAAGTTTCAAAATACCTATCATACATGAAACTTCTCAAGACATAACTATTTTTAATTTTCGGTTCTATGTATCATTTTCATTCACCATAGGCTAATTTTTAAAAAATATGATATTTCTCTTATCAATTTCTCAGAGTTTTCTAACGCTAGTTACTCTTTTGCCTGTCACTCCTTTAGAGTTTTTAATTTTTTTTACAAAAACACCCACTAAAATAAAAAAAAAACGCTAAAATTAAAATTACTCCTAAATGAATGTAATGGAGATACAATCTCAAATACCCTCCTAAACTTAAAATGAGCGTTGTCCTCAATGCTTCATTAAAAAGTAAAGAAAAAAAATATAGAGATACTCACAAATACATTGGTGCTGCACGGATGGGACGTGAGGCAAGCACATCATCTCGTCTTGGCTCTTTCCTAATGTGTATTTGTGAGACCTTACTCCTACAATGCAAAAATTAAATAAAATACATTAAATCATGAGAAATAAACTAAAATAAGCAAAAATATTTTTTTTCAAAAGAAATCTTGGGTTGCCTCTCAAGTAGCACTTTGTTTTAGGTCGTTTAGCTCGATCCCTGTTCCATCATTCATTTGGTGCGTTAGAGAGGGTGATGTTTGTCCTCTCTCCAAGCAGTTCTCCTTGGTGATAGTGCTTGAGTCACTGTCCATTAACCTTGAACACACCGGTCCACTCGCTCCAAACTTTCCCCGCCTTTCACGCGGGAGACCCGATTTATTCTCCGGTAATGGCGCCAAAAACTTGATGCGGTATTTATGGTCTATTAATTTCTTAAGTTTTAAACCTAAGTAATACTAAATTTTAGGTATAGTATCCACATGGACAAATCGATTCATAGTCTTAACGTAACAATTGAGTTCTAGACAATAAAAAGATCAATTGGTTGAATGTTTGGTTCTTACTGGTTTACTAATCTAGACAGATATAAATGAGTGATTGCTAAACCTAAAATTAAAATAAAATAGTAGATAAAATAGTATTTTAAACTATATGATGGAATAATAGGGGTTCCGACTTTTTCTTTTCACTCCTTAATTAACCTACTTGGTGTTTTCACTTTTTAGATAATTCAATAGTGTGAGCTTAGAAATTCAAGTTTAGGATTGTCGGGCGCTTTCGCACGTCAATGCCATGTTCAAACTATTCAGACTTCACAGTTATGTACCTCGCTTTACGAGTTCAAACCCTTTGTGTTCTTTGTTGTTAAAACCATACTAAAACCTGATGCTACACAATTACGAGTTGATAATTGAAATTTGGTTCAGCTTTAAGTATAATCACCTAAGTAGGAAAAAAACTTACCGCTAGGCCATGAGTGCAAACATGGGTTTTAACCTTCGAGATTGAGAATTCTAGCAATATATTTTCATAATATACTATAATTCCTAAGATAAATCACACAACAAGCACTTGTTACACTTCAAACATGCAAACAATCAATTCAAAAGATAAATCACACACAAAATTACTAAAAAAATCAAATACCGAGCAGTTTAACTAAAAAAGATGCAAGTACTATAAGCCATCACCCTTAAAAGGGTGATTAGCTACATATTTTTAAGAGCCAATGATAGAAATTTAAAGTAATAAAAGAGTGCATAGCATCAGAAAAAAGAGAGAAAAAATATTAAATTTAAACTCTCGCTCGAGGGCTTCAATTCGACGTGTAGATATTCAAATTCGGCTCCCTGGAGTGCTAGATCTCTCTCAAACTTCAATGCTTCGTTCTCCCCCTTGAAAATATCGACTAGGACATCCAGGATGGTGGAGAAAGACACCTAGAAGGGTCTTATATAAGATTCCAATCAATTAGACAACTACTGTCAACTCTGTTCGAATTTTCAGGTATGGAGCATACGGGTCGTATGAATTTCCGTACGGCCCGTATGGAGTCGGGTCTGTTGCGTAGTGATTTATATTTTGATCATAATTTATTCATCTGAACTCTGATTTGGGTAATCTAAGATGAATTAGAAAGCTAAGAATAATATCTACAAGATTATTATATGATGTTAGTCAATCCATGATATTTTATTATCAAAATTTGTTGTGATTTGCTGCTGATGATCCGTCTTGATGTCGTTCGTGTTTGAGCATTTCCCAATCATGTTCAATTGCTCCATTTTGCTTCAATTATCATTCCAATTGTATGATTCCTGTAATTATAAATAAAACACAGTAGCATATCAATCTCGGGATAAAAAATCAAGTAAAATGATAAAATTACTCTAAAAGTTGGCAAATTCGTGAGATTAACTCTAATAAAAAGTGTATGCAATTGAGGCTCACTATTGGTTTGATTTATCTCTGATTGAATTTGTTTGGATGACACCCCTCAAGCTTTGTGACCCACCAACTATTTGGTGAGGTTCAAGGTTGAGTTGTGTCTCTGTTACTTGATTGGATATGCTGATCTGTGTCCAATTTTACTGCTAACTTGGATCGTATCTTGACAGACACTATTTTTAACTGTCACTTGTCTAAAAACTGTTGATTACTAGTATACTATTGAATTGTCTGATAAGCTGGGCTTTTGATATTTTGTGATGCTCTTTGATTTACCTAATCATTGGCCCTACTCTTATGCTGGTTGTTGTCCCTGGCTGTGCCAATATTTGTTATCTATGGCTAACCCTTTTTATCAAATATAAAAATGTTCTAAGCCAAACTGCCACTTTCAATCTCTGATCAGATACTACATTATTAACCGTTGTTAGCTGCCTTGTTTCAATCATGTGTAAGTCCCATACCTGGTTTTTATCAGTGCTAGTTCTGAATTGCTATCTATCTGTCTATGCTAGTTAATAATGATACTACACTGACCTAAATTGAATTGGGGACTGATGCCAATCTTATTAGATGATACCGCACTTGACCTAGCTACTATTTTGTCTCTGGTATCAGTTAACCCTTGGTTCCCTGTTTGACCTAGACCCTTGTGTGGTTTCTTGATGATTTATTTTGTGATGCATGATTTCATGGATATCATTTCCTGCCTTAGTTGTATTGATGAAATTATTTTGTTGCTATATGGATTGACTTGATTTGCTGCTCTTTTAGCCAGGCTCGTATTATCTCCTTGCTTGTGCCATTTGGCTTGTGTGCCGGTTTCTCTCTGTTGTCGAACTTGTTTGTTGCCATGACTGATCTGAATTATGTGTGGGGTAATTTGAAATGAGGCTTAGATAATAATAATATTTGGGCTGAGTTGGTTTCGGCTATGCTAAATGAAAGATTAATTGGGCTGCTAAGATGTGAATTTGGGCTTAAAGCATAATTTAAATAATTTAGGTTGGATAATGAAAAAAATGGAATGGAATATGAGAATGAGCCCATAATTACTAATCAGGATTTAAGAAAAAAAATAAACCCATTGGGATGATAATTATATTTTTAATTAACTTAAATTTAATTAGATTAGTGAAATTAATTAAGGCCCAATGTTAAAAGTCTCAATATAATTAAAAATAATTAATTTAAAAATATAACTAATTAATTGAAAGTCATCCCGAAAGGTTGACGATATCCATCGACTAATATGTAAACTTAAAGAAAATAGAAAATGATTTTAATATTATCTCAAAAATAAAAATCTGAACATATATAATGGTTTCAGAGGTAGCCTATGATCCTAAACATTAAAACACCAACCCAAATTATTAAATTAAAAATGTTAATTAAATTTAAATTTAATTGAGTTTCTTTTTATTTTTCATTTCTATTTTTGTTTTATTTCTATTTCATATAATATAATTTCTAATTTATAAAAATAATATTAATAGATATAATAAAACATAATTAGAAAATATAATGAAAGTAATTAAGATTTATTAAGGCTAATAATTAAAATAATAAAAAAATTATATTATAAAATATATTAATCAATTTCTCTATTTTTGATAATAAAAATAATAATAATAAATATTATAAAATATATATTAATTATTTTCTCTATTTTAGTAATTGAATAACATTAACAAATACATAAAAATATAACAAATGAACATTCTAGCACCTTATAATTATAATAGAGAAGCTGTCAAAATTTTAAACAAAAATGCTAAACTCCAATGAATGCTAAGTGTCATTCCGCTTACATAAATTAAATATAAATTATAAAATAATTCATGCTAAACTAATAAAAATTTAATTAAATCAATAATAGGTGACATAGTTGACTCGAATCCACTCGTGGAATACGAGGCCATTCCCGATCTCATTGACACATACACTGACCTCGAGACGGACGTACTACCTCCGGAGTAGAGTAGCTTCACGATCCTCACTAGCGCTCTCAGCTACAAATTCCTGAGATTCAATTTTGTTTCTTCAGAATTAAGACCCAAGCCAAAACTAACATGTTTTCAAAATAAATCGCATTGTGGTATTTTCAGTCCAAATAAAATATTAGAGAACTTAAATTTGAACTATCATATGCATTCGGTATTTTGACCATATTTTTTGGCCTTCCCGCATCCGCATGTCATCTCATATCATTTTTCATGTAGATAGGGATAGGATTAGAACTCAGAAATTAGTCCTGGATTAGGATTAGTTTTAGACATAATTAATTTAAAAAGTATAATTACTATTATTAAAGTATTACTTTTAAAAATATTAATTAATTAAGTATACTAGGTAGTTAGACATGCATAATATTTTATGGGAGTGTTGAGCAGTGGGTCGGGTGATCTCAGTCTGAGGTCGCCTTGTGTAACCAGGCCAACGTGTTACGTATGGTGTTAGTTTCGCCCGTAGGACCCCTTGGTCTGTATATATATGAGTACCTCAGCTTGTCGGTCAATCACTGATATCATCACTTGATGAGTTCGACAGAGCCATGAGAGTTTTCTATTTGATCAATATTGTTATTATTATTTATTCTATATTTTTTCCCA
This sequence comes from Schoenoplectus triqueter, assembly GCA_964058805.1. Lineage (NCBI taxonomy): Eukaryota > Viridiplantae > Streptophyta > Magnoliopsida > Poales > Cyperaceae > Schoenoplectus > Schoenoplectus triqueter. The sequence continues at coordinate 63,004 of CAXKVV010002149.1, forward strand.
AATTAAATTAAGTGAATAGGATATGGCCTTCAGTATTTAGTGTGTGCGGACCATATTGAGTTATGGATTCTATTCCGCTTTATTATATTATTATTTAGCCAGCTTATTAGAGATCTCGATATGTCCGAATGACTTTCTCCTTTGGCCCCTGGTTGGTACAAAGAGTCTTTCCCATTTTGTTATTATATTCTTTTTTCTCTTTTACGGATAATTATCTCCTTACTTCGATATGACAACTGAGGTCGTACTTTAATCCATTTATTTTATATTGTGAGGTAGATTACCAAGTTCAGAAGACCAGAGTACGTGCTTTTAGCCGTTCACTCTCCTAGGGCGTTATCGCCTCGGGAGGCTGAATTTTCCGTTTATGTTTGACATTGACGCTAGCATAAATATATAGTCCTAAATTAGTAAGTCGGACTCTAGTAGTACCCGTTTAGGCAAAACTTAAGTTAGTAAATTGGGCCCTAGTAGTGTTCGCTTGATATGGATCTGGTAATTTACAAATGAGATTTTTTATTATGGGTGTTTCTATCTCGTACTATATGTTTATAGACATATTATACTATTTTCATAGATTTTCTATTTTGGGTTTCCTTATCATTTCATGCCATCATATTTTAATAAATTTTAAAAAGTTGCCCAAGTATTTTAAAGTTGCATAATTATACATATATACATAAATCATATTAAATAATTTCTAAAGTTACATTTTTAAAACACCAGTGCTGGTATTTGGGTCCAATCTAGGAAAGAAGATCAAATCTTAAGCCTGGATCTAAATTCATACTGAGTAATTTTGAATTACTCACGTTTTCATGGTGATTGTGGAATCTAGGTTTTTAGGTACGAAATTTTCATGGAGAGGGTACCAGGAGCAGTCCTGTGTGATGACAGACGTGCTTCGCCGCATCCGCATGTGAGTTGGGTAGTTTTGCCTAGGACTCCTCGGTTTATCGGGTTTTATTTTTTTCTTTTAGATTTTTATTTGAGAGATTTTACTGCCCATTCCGATAGAGTCAGCCCCCGCTGATATCAGGCGTTGTATTGTACTATTTATTCTGGACTGTTATGATTTTGTATGATTATTATTATTTTGTTTATTCTGTGATTATTATATTTTATTTATTGAGTCTTTCATACGCACGTCTTGTCGTGCATACGTGACAGGATTAATCACCCCTAATTCATTTTTATTATTTTGGGGTGTGACATAATACCTTACTTCTTCAGCACTTTGCATTGTCCGGTAAGTTTGCATGCGGCCATCTAAGATCATTCTCATCCTCTACAAAGTGGTCCCCATGGCTCGCATAACCAATTGGCATTCAAGTTATATGTACATAGGAGATGTCGGGATGCACTCCAATCCACACGACTAGAAGCATCGAAAACATCATACTCCCAGTTGTCATCCGGAAAGCTTGTGACTGGTAATTCGTCGATTGGTAGGTTCCAGAGACAACTCACGTCCTCCAATGTCACAATCATCTCACCGATGGGGAGGTGAAATGTATGGGTCTCGCATCTTCACCTTTCTACCATTGCGTTGATCAAGTCTCTGTCTATTTTAATTGTACCGATCCTTGCTAGATGGTTCAGATATGAGAATCGATATTATTTGATTGTTCACAGCGAACCTCATACGTGTGGCTCGTGTGGTTAACATCGCCTCGAATTATTTAAAAATAATGATATGTGTTATTTATTTTCTATAACATACATAATAACTATTAATTATTACAAAAATATAATTAAAATTTATATTTTTTATATGCTCAATTGGATGTATGAGTCTAATTCCTTGTTAATAACAAACCTCAATAGGGTTCACTGCTAATCCCTTGTTGTGCTCTACCACTTCGTGCATGACCATGTTGACCCTGTGTCATATATATATATATATATATATATATAAATTAATCATTAATTAATATTAAATAATGATATTATATATAAAACAATAATTTTTTATTTTGTTTCTACATTATATATAACAATGAATTTCTAATTTTGATTCTACATAAATAAATTCCTAATTTTATTTCTATAATACACATAATAACATTAAATTTTTAATTACCATTTTAAAACCTAATTTTAAAGTCAATAATATATGAATATTATAATCTTTATAAATTAATATTTATTCTCTTAACAACATCCATGCTCATTATATAATAATATATGTATTAATCATATTTATTCACTTAAACTCAAAATAAATTTCTAAATTTACTCACTCAAATTAAATACAACTATAAATTTTTAAATCATATAATCTCTTCAACTAAGATTATTAATCTAACTATACTAACAATTATATAGTTTACTAATCTTATAGTGAAGATTTTGCAATTCAAACTCCAAAATCGAACTTCAATGGTGAGTGATGATTGTAGGAGATGAAAGTGGTTATTGTGAGAGATCAAAAAAGAAATAAATTGAGGAATGATGATATTTTTAATAGGAGAGATGAAATAGGGGGGCATGAAGGAATTTTAGAAGGATTTTTAGAGTTTTAAGAGATGAGTTTAGGGTTTGTGTAGAGAGGAGGCGAAGGGGACGATGAGGGAAAAGAATAGAAGAGGAGAGAGAAAGGTTCGGGTCTGACAATTTAAAATAAATCGAACATCTCAGGGCGTAACTCCGGGGTGCGCCTTTGATCTTTTTTCTTTCGTTGACAGGTGGGGCATGAAAATAAAAAAATAACCCTTAGGGCGCAACCCCGATAGCATCCTTTGTTTATTTTTTGTTGCTGACAAATAGATTTTCTATTCAAAATAAAATTTGAGCATAAACGGACAGAGAAATTGGATGTCCCAAAGGTGTGAGACCAACTCACGTCTTTATAATGATTATTTGTGAAAATAAGTTAGATTTATAATCTTTGATGTAATTAATTTAATGGGCTGATCTGTCCTGAAAAAAATCCACTATCTTGCTCTCTCCACCATCGGACTTAAATCCAGGATTCGGTCTAATTCGGGCACAAATGAGGCAAACCGGGATTTTATGTTTTAACCATCCCAAATCAGGCGCTTCAGAAATAACGAACAATTTTCTTATCTACCATCCGTCCGATCTCTATCAGACGGTCGTCCGTGACAGAATCCTTTCTTTGGGAACAAGAATGGTTATTCTTTAACCAGGCCTCTAAGCAACTAAACCCATCAAATCCTTATAAAAACACATCCCCTCCCCCCCCCTCTCCTGATCGCAAGCGTCTCATTTGCTGTCTTCTCTCGTTTCCCGTCTCCTTACCTTCCCCAATCTCTCTACATTTTCTAATGGCGAATCAAGGCGAAGCTTCCTCGTCAGCAGATCCGTAAGATTCGCTAAATTTTAACCCTTTTAGCTGTTGGATTTTGGATTATAATTTGTAAAACAACTCGTTATTTTTCCGTCTTTTTTCCAGTAAGCCGAAGAGGGACGTGAGCACAGCGATATTGGAAAGAAAAAAGGCACCAAATCGGTTGATTGTTGATGAGGCGACTAACGATGACAATTCAGTGGTTAGCCTCCATCCTGAGACGATGGAGAAGCTTCAGCTCTTTAGAGGTGACACGATCCTTCTGAAGGTCAGGATTCTTATGCTGTATATGATATTATTTTTATTTGATATTTGTCGAGTTTGCAGTTTGTATAGATTGTCTATTGTTTCGTAATTTTAATAATTCGTCTTATTAAGTAGATCTGAACTAAATACATAACTTTGTGATCTGCAATAAGTTAAAGGGTGTTATTCTTAGATGACAGTAATTTGTTATAACTCCTGCGGTAAATTTCAGCAGAATAGTTGATGGCTTGATGCATTGCCTAATGGTGTGGCTTAGTTTATGCATTTTAGTCTGTTATTACCAGCATATATGGTTTACAAAACATTATCAACCCTATAATTTTAATTAGTTTGGACACAAATTAATGAATTGAATACAAATTGATCAAACTTAGTGACAAACCCTGCCTGACAGATTAAACTTTTTAGCAATTTAATTAACAAATTGTAGCGAGGGTTGACTTTTTATAATTTTAATTAACATGTGTTGATGATATAATTAAAGTTTGGTCTCCTTGATAGTTCCTTAATCTAGGAAACTAACAAATCCTGTCCACCTAATGTAACTTTTGGCACTGTAATTAACAAATTGTAGCATGAGTGTTGGGCTTTGTAAATTTAGTGAGCAATTTTAATCTCAATAAGAATGGGAAGTTTCTAAAAATGAACTATATTAAGCATCCATGATTTTGAGGATCTTTTGGCAAATGTGCGAGCCTAAATCAATGGCAACCTTTTGAGGCAGTAATGTATGCAATTTGCAACACCAAGTTGGTGAAAACATAAACAAAGGCTTCGGCGCTGTTCTGTCACCATCTGTCTACCTTTGATAAAAAAATCTAAGAAGTAACTGACATTGGAAAATTTACATTCAGGGCAAGAAAAGGAGAGATACAGTCTGCATTGCACTTGCTGATGACACATGTGAGGAGCCCAAAATAAGGATGAATAAGGTTGTCAGGTCAAATTTGAGGGTCAGGCTCGGTGATGTAGTGTCAGTGCATCAATGCCAGGATGTGAAGTATGGTAAAAGGGTCCACATCCTGCCCATTGATGATACCATTGAAGGGCTTTCCGGAAATATCTTTGAAACCTATTTGAAACGTAAGTTTCTGTTGTAGGTAAATTGCATAACTATTATTTTGATTTTGAGCAACATTGTTAGGATTATTGTTTTGAAATTTTAGTTAGTAATAATTTGGCTGTCTTGGTTTTTATCTTATATGCAATGAAAGTAATCACAATAAATTACTTTAGCTGTTGGCCATTGGAAAACTCTTAATAGTTCTCAATGTTTCTTGTTGGCTTCGTGCTCTTTACTTGTATGTTTTACTGCTTTAATGCCATAAAAGTTTTCATGATATGCTAAAAATAGGGTAAAAATAAGTTTATGTTTTCCACAATATTAGTGTTCATTGTACTTGCATTGAAGGGTTAATACCTTATCATGACAAACATTGATCTCCTTTCCTGAAAATTACAGCATATTTCTTAGAGGCATACCGCCCAGTTAGGAAGAATGACCTCTTTTTGGTACGTGGGGGCATGCGTAGTGTAGAGTTCAAGGTAATAGAAACAGACCCGGCTGAGTATTGTGTGGTGGCCCCGGACACTGAGATATTCTGTGATGGAGAGCCTGTGAAGCGTGAGGATGAGGAGCGCCTTGATGAAGTTGGTTATGACGATGTTGGTGGGGTTCGTAAGCAAATGGCTCAGATTCGTGAGCTCGTTGAGCTGCCCCTTCGCCACCCACAACTGTTCAAATCAATTGGTGTGAAGCCCCCTAAGGGTATCCTCTTGTATGGTCCACCTGGAAGCGGTAAAACTCTTATTGCCAGAGCTGTTGCTAATGAGACAGGGGCATTCTTCTTCTGTATTAATGGACCTGAAATTATGTCAAAATTGGCTGGAGAGAGTGAAAGCAATTTGAGGAAGGCTTTTGAGGAGGCTGAAAAGAATGCACCATCTATTATCTTCATTGATGAAATTGATTCAATTGCTCCCAAGCGTGAGAAGACGCATGGAGAGGTGGAGCGCAGAATTGTGTCTCAACTTCTCACTCTGATGGACGGGCTGAAGTCACGTGCACACGTAATTGTTATAGGTGCTACAAACCGTCCCAACAGCATTGACCCTGCTCTGAGGAGGTTTGGCAGATTTGATAGAGAGATTGATATAGGTGTGCCTGATGAGATTGGCCGCCTGGAGGTCCTTCGCATTCATACCAAGAACATGAAATTGGCTGATGATGTAAGCGCAACTGGACTTTAACTTCTTATCTGGTCTGTCTCTTTTGGTTTTTTTAATGCGTTATTTCCTCAGGTGAAGTTTGTTGATATAATGTCTTCTATTTCTGTAGGTTGATTTAGAAAGGATTTCCAAAGATACACATGGTTATGTCGGTGCAGACCTGGCTGCCCTATGTACTGAAGCCGCTTTACAGTGTATCCGTGAGAAGATGGATATCATTGACTTAGAAGATGAGTCAATTGATGCTGAGATACTTAATTCCATGGCTGTAACCAATGAGCACTTCAAGACTGCTCTTGGAACAAGCAATCCTTCTGCACTGCGTGAGACGGTAAGTTTTTTCTAAATGTCCTAGTTATTTTGTACTTCTTTCGTGAGTTTTGGTGTGTTATATTGACTCTACTAGATATCTGAATAACTGATTATCTTTTGCTGTTTAGGTTGTTGAAGTTCCAAATGTTAGTTGGGATGATGTCGGTGGTCTTGAGAATGTCAAGAGGGAATTGCAGGAGGTATGACTTTAGCAACATTTTCTGTCAGTCAAGTTTTAATTAATTTGAGAATCCAACTTGATCTCTCATAACATGTCCTGTTTTACTTTTTGTTATCCTTGTAGACCGTCCAATACCCTGTTGAGCATCCTGAGAAGTTTGAGAAGTTTGGGATGTCACCATCTAAAGGTGTCTTGTTCTATGGCCCACCTGGGTGTGGTAAAACTCTCTTGGCAAAGGCAATTGCAAATGAATGCCAAGCTAACTTCATCAGCGTTAAAGGTCCAGAGTTGCTAACGATGTGGTTTGGTGAAAGTGAAGCCAATGTTAGAGAAATCTTTGATAAAGCTCGCCAGTCTGCTCCTTGCGTGCTGTTCTTTGATGAATTGGATTCCATTGCTACTCAGGTTCCACTTTAAATGCTTAATTTTAGTTCTTGCCATTATATAAGAGTTTTTGCTCACATCAGTTGGTTGAAAAGCAAGTGTGCTTGTTGTTTAAATTGGTCCTCCATTTATTTGCCCAACCTTACTGACCAGTGTTGCAACCCTGGGACACTTCTATTTGTATACAAAAAGTTCTTTTTGCCTAATTTTTTTTGTATGTAAAAAAATGTAGAGGGGCAGCAGTGTCGGTGATGCTGGTGGCGCGGCTGACAGGGTTCTCAACCAACTGTTGACCGAAATGGATGGGATGAATGCCAAGAAAACTGTATTTATCATTGGAGCCACCAACAGGCCAGACATCATTGACCCAGCATTACTCAGGCCTGGTCGCCTTGACCAGCTTATCTACATCCCTCTGCCAGATGAAGCATCTCGCTACCAGATTTTCAAGGCCAACCTAAGGAAATCTCCTGTTGCAAAAGATGTTGACCTCCAGGCCCTTGCCAAATACACCCAAGGCTTCAGTGGTGCTGATATCACTGAAATCTGCCAGCGTGCTTGCAAGTATGCTATTAGAGAGAATATTGAGAAGGTAATTCTGCTTGATTTACTGATTTCAGTTGGGGTTACTAAATAAAGTTGTCTAGTTTGATTTTATTGGTTGAACAAATCTAACATGGTTGATGCTCTTTATCGTTAAAGGACATTGAGAGGGAGAGGAGGAGGAGCGAGCACCCAGAAGCAATGGAGGAAGATGATGCCAATGAGGTGGCAGAAATCAAAGCAGTTCATTTTGAAGAAAGTATGAAGTTTGCTCGGCGCAGTGTGAGTGATGCAGATATTCGCAAGTACCAAGCCTTTGCGCAGACGCTACAACAGTCAAGGGGCTTTGGCTCTGAATTCCGCTTTGCTGAGCGTTCTGAGTCTGCTGCTGGTACTGGTGCCGCTGATCCTTTTGCCGCTGCTGGTGCAGCTGTTGATGATGATGATTTATATAATTAATTGAATGTGTAGAATTAACTTGTTACAGAATATTTAAGCTTTTTCTATGAAGTTATTGTCGAAAACTTTAGCTGTAGTTTTAAGGCATACACATCTGCTATTTAGGATTAAATGCTTTCCTATACCATTGGAAATCGTCTAAAATTATGTCAACATCAATGGTATAAAGATGTTTTCGTACTCGGCTATTTCATTTTATCTTCGTTCGTATGTTTTGGGGGTAAAATTATTCTGGGATCGATTTTTCTATGTTTTGAAATTTCACTCCTAATCAGTTCTTCAAAATTGGTAAGTTTTGTTGTTGGCCTTACCGAAAGTTGGTTTAGTACTTTTTCCGAAAATTTGAAGCCGCAAATAACATTTCAGATAGAACTAAATAATTTAGGGGAACATTTAGGAGACCATAAATCAAGAATTATTTTCTATATTTTGTTATTCTTTTAGTAATTATTAAGTCTGAATGCCTGATTTAGACGGTACTCTTGAGTATTCCATGGTGTTCGAGTCAACACTTCTTTGCACCATAGTCAATAGTGCATCTCTCTATAAATCAAATGCGATGAGAGATCAGTCAATTGCATATGACCGTTATAACGAAGGACCTAAAAAAAAGGAAGAATTAAAAAAGAGGAGTTCACAGGAGAAAAAAGAAATGTGATGGGTCAGAACAGACTAGCAAGAGAGTAGCCATTTAAATTGCTGCGCTAGCCGCTCGACTGAAGAGAGCAGTGGAAATTAACTGGAAACAAAGCAGAATTAAAGGACTAGTAGGAGAGAAGTTCATTATGTTGTTGATGCGTTCAGAGGCAGCTGAAGAAAAATACAAAAAACATTTGTTATATTATAATTTTACATTTCAATTTCTACTTTCTTTTACTCTTTCATTTGCCTATAAAAGACAGCAGACATAGCTTGTAATAACGCTGAAATTTAATAAAAAATCGTTGCTTGTTTTGGCAATAAATAGGCTGTTCTTCTCCATTTCCAATTTTCTTTACAAATTTCTTTCAAAATTACTGCAATTAAAACACGATCAGAGTCCAATCGATTCCTTTCCACTTCTCATGCCTCAAACACGATCTCACCAAGGTGATTTTACTATGGATCTTCAATCTCTTACTGAGAGAGTTGATCTCTTAGTAGGAGCGATGCACACTCGTGATGAACATAATCAAGCATTAAATCGTTTGCAAGATGGTCGATTTACCTAGCTGATGGCAATGATGAAGAAGCTGTGGCTGACAAAGGTCCCAATGGTGGCCAAAGCAGTGGCACTTCAACCAGATCTGATGTCAATTTCATCCATGAAAATGGAGAAGATGGGGGTACTGATCACCTCCATGACTCTACTGCATCTCACAAAATCTTCCTTCCCAAAATTGTTCTGCCAGTTTTTGATGGCACAAAACCTAGTGGCTTGAAACCGTCATTTCTATTTTGAATATTATCAAACACCTGAAAAGTATAAAGTCCAAATATCAGCAATGAATTTTTCTAGAGATGCGAAAGAATGAAAAAATTGTTATATGCTTGAACACCCTGATCCACCCTAACCAATTTTTGATCGATTCAAAGAGAGAATCCATTTAAATCCAATTGTGCAATTCAAACATGTAAACCAAACTACCACTATTACTGAGTATATCAGAGAGTTTCAAAGGGCTAAATCCAGATTACTCATTCAAACTGGTATAAAAAATGAGTACCACTATGTGTGGAACTTCATTGGGGATTAAGAGAGGATATACAAAAGTCAATTAATCTGTTTAAGTCAAAAATCTTAAATGAAACATTCAACGTTGCATTGGAGATTGAGGATGCAATTAATCCAGTTGACAAAAGAGTTGAGTTCATTAAGTCAACCCCTGCTATTCCAACCAAAGCTCCTTTATACCTGACCTATAAAAACACCAAACCAATAGAACCAATGTTAAATCAACCAAAAAACCCATACAACCATCCAAATTGAATTTGAATCCAAAGAACCCGAATTTTCAATACCATAAACCTTCCAACACTTACACTAATGAACAAAAGAAGGCTTTAAGGCGTTGTTTTAGATGTAGTGAGAAGTGGAGCTAAGGTCACAAGTGTGCTTAAGGTCTACACACCATTGAAGTGGAAGGAGAAATGATTGAGAATCAGTATATGGGTGAGAAAGAGACACATGAAGAGGAAAGGCAGGAGGAGGTACCTAAAGAAGAGTAATTGATCACCTTTAGTAGTCAACTACTGTAGGCACTACCAAATCATTAAAATACAAGGGTCAGTTGAGTCACATTGCCATTTGTGTCTTAATTGATACTGGAGCAACCAATTCTTTTATCAATCCAGTGTTAGTCAAAGAATTGAAAATTAAAACTAAACCTCAACCAGTGTTTAGAAGTGCTAGGGGAGAGAGGTTAGTTACTGACAAATTATGTCCACAAGTGAATTTTTTTATTATAAAATCAAAAGTTTGTGGCTGACCTAAAGGTGTTTCCTTTGTCTGGGTATGATATCATTCTAGGCTGTGACTGGATTGCCAATATGGGAGAAGTGACTATGAACTTGAGGCAAGGCTTCATGATGGTTGAGGTTGAAGGAGAGAAAGTACAACTTTGTACTGAACAAGTGCAAGCAGAAGTGAAGATTCTAGATGAGGTGTTGGATGTAGCTAAGGAGCAGAAAAAGAGGAATAAAATTTTCTTTGCTCAACTATTTCAAATGAAAGAAGAGAAAGAGAGCACAAAAATACTCATTCATCATCAATTACAAAGGGTACTAGAATCTTATCCTGAAGTCTTTGTAGAACCAAAAACCTGACCTCCCAGAAGGGGTGTAGACCATAAAATAATACTGAAATCTGATGCCAAGCCTATTAACATAAGATCATATAGATTTTCTTACTTTCAGAAACTAGAAATTGAGAGAATTACACAAGAATTACTACAGTAGGTTTTAATTCAACCTAGCACAAGCTCTTATTCCTCACCAATTTTGTTAGTGAAAAAAAAATATGATAGTTGAATAATGTGTGTTGATTATAGAAGATTGAATGATGAAACAACAAAGAATAAATATCCTATACCTTTAGTAGATGACTTGTTAGATGAATTGAAGGATATGCATTACTTCTCGAAACTGAACCTAATATCTGGGTACCATTAAATTAGAATGGCTGAACCTGGTGTCCATAAGATAGCTTTTCAGACCCATGAAGGGCTGTTTGAATTTCTAGTGATTTATTTTGGGCTCACAAAAATATCTCAACATTTCAATCACTCATGAACACTGTGTTCAAGCCATTTCTGAGAAAATTTATTATTGTGTTTTTTTGATAATATCTTGGTATACAGTAGGTGTTTGAATACCCATAAAGAGCACTTAAATCAAGTTCTTCAAACCCTTTCTGACAATCAGTTGTTTGTAAAGCAATCTAAATGTGCCTTTGGAGTTCATGAGATTGAGTACCTGGATCACATCATTTTCAAAAAAGAAGTTACAACAGATCCACAAAAGGTTGCTGCCATGTTGGAGTGGCCTGTTTCTAGAAACATCAAAGAGTTGAGGGGGTTCTTGGGGTTAACAGATTACTATACAAAATTTGTGAAGCACTATGATATTATAGCAAGACCTTTGACTGACCTATTGAAGAAGAATAACTTCAAATGGTATAGTAAAGCACAACTGACTTTTGAGGCATTGAAGATTGCCATGAGCACTACTCTAGTTTTGAAACTCCCCAATTTCCAACAAGCCTTTGTTATTGAAACTAATGCAAGTCATGAAGGCATTGGTGCTGTGTTGATGCAAGAGAAAAGACCTATTGCTTTTTTGAGCAAGAAGCTAGGGGTAAGAAATCAGTCTCTCTCTACATATGAAAAAAAATTAGTTCTATATACCACTGTTACTAAATGGAGACACTATCTATTGGGAGCATAATTTGTGATAAAGACAGATCAAATTAGTCTCAAGAATCTTTTAGAGCAAAACATTAATACACCAATGCAGCATAGGGGATTGAGTAAGTTGCTTGATCTGAACCATAAATTTGAATATAAAAAGGGAGGTAAAAATAAAGTAGCAGATGCACTATCTAGGATGGTATCCCCTACTAATGAAATTAATCATGAGCTTCAGGTTGTTAGTGAAATCATACATCAGTGGGTCACAGACATCCAAGAGAGTTATGTGTGATAGTTGGATTGCCAGCTTGAGGGAGAAGATGCAGAATAATCATGATGATACTCCTTGTAAGATCACTGAATATATGAGGTTGTGGAGATACAAAGACAAGGTTTGTGTGGGTAACACTGGTGGTTGGAGATATAAGATTATCACTGAATTGCATGCTTCACATCTTGGAGGATATTATGGGATAACTGCCACCTATCACATAATTAAAAGGAATTTTTATTGGCCATTACTTAAATAAGATGTTCATCAATTTGTACAATATTGTTCAAATTTTCAAATCAATAAGGAGAGCACAATGCTAGTCCAGGTTTGTTACCTTTACCAATTTTAGAGGAGGCTTAGAACAGTATTGGTATGAATTTTATAACTGGACTCTCAAAATCAAAAGGCTATAAAGTAATTTTGGTGGTGGTTGATAGACTTACAAAGTATAGCCATTTTATTGCTCTTACTCATCCCTATACTGACACTACAGTATCTCAAGCATTCTTAGATCATGTCTATAAATTACATGGGCTACCAATTAATATTGTGTCTAATAGGGACCCAACTTTTATAAGTAAAATTTAGAAGGAATTAATGATAAAATTGGGTGTACAGTTAAATACGAGTACTTTCTTTCACCCCAAACTGATGGTCAAACTGAAAAAGTTAACCAATGCCTAAAGCAATATTTAAGAGCTATGGTGTATGATAAGAATTCTAAGTGGTCTAATTACCTGTCTCTAGCCGAGTGGTGGTATAATACAAACTGGCACAGTGCCATCAAGACTTCTCCTTTTGAAGCACTGTATGGATATCAACCACCTTTATTGGCTCTAGGAAGTGCTCCCAAGAGTCAAGTTGAGGGTGTCAATGCCATGTTGAGAGATAGACAAGACACTCTACTTCAATTGAAAAGCAACCTGAAGAAGGCACAAGAGAGAATGAAAAAAAAATGAGGATAAACATAGAGTAGAGAGGAGGTTTTCGATTGGTGATTGGTTGTACCTCAAAATACAACCCTACAGGCAAATCACCATTAGCGGGGTAAGAAATCAAAAGCTTTCTCCGAAATTCTATGGTCCCTTTGAGGTTATACAATATGTGCGACAAGTTGCCTACAAGCTGAACTTGCCTACCGAGTCCCAAATCCATCCGGTATTCTATATCTCTCAATTGAAGGCTAAACTAGGTAATGCTCACATACCTTCACCTCTGAGTCCAGTGCAGGGCCCCTTGCTTCCTGAGAGGCCTCAACCCTTATTGGTGATTGGTCGTCGTATTGTACCTAGAAGAAATGTTGCTCAACCATAATTACTCATTCAGTGGACCAATTAATCTCAAGAAGATGCAACATGTGAGGACTATGAAGATTTTGCTCAAAGGTACCCTGAATTCATTCGTGAGGGCACAAATTTCTTAGAGGAGGGGGTAATACAATGAGAGATCGGTCAATTGCATATGACCATTATAGTGAAGGACTTGAAGGAAGAAAGAATAAAAAGAACTGGAGTTCACGGGAAAAGAAGGAAATGTGATGGGCCGGAACGGGCTAGCAGGTCCAAGAGAGTAGCCATTTTAATCCGAAGTGAGGCCCAAGATGAAAGTAACGGCTAATTGCCGCGCTAGTTGCTCGACTGGAGAGAGTAGTGAAAATCAACTGAAAACAAAGTAGAACTAAGGGACCAGTAGGAGAGAGGAGTTCGTTATGTTGTTGATGTTTTCAGAGGCAACTGAAGAAAAAAATACAAAAATATTTATTATATTATAATTTTATATTTTAATTTCTACTTTCTTTTACTCTTTCATTTGCTTATGAAAGACAACAGATATTAAGCTTGTAATAACACTGAAATTTAATAGAAAATCATTATTTGTTTTGGCAACAAATAGGTTGTTCTTGTTGACTTTTTGTATATTTATTCCGAAATGGATTATCTCAAAATCTATCTCGAACTCTTTAAAATCGATATACTATCCCGATGTCTGACAAAGATGTTCACTCTGACAAACAAGAACAGACGAAGAACTGAATTAAATGAGAATAAAATAAGTTACTAGATCGGAGAGAAGGAAGATAGTGCACTGAAAGTAATTTTTTTATAACTCAACTGTGTTTATAAAGTATTTTCTCTCCCTTCTCTCTTATTTCTACACTACACTACTCCTCTATTTATAGTGCTCGATACCATTAATGCACCTATAATCATATACAATCAATCTAATCCTAACTATCCTAGCTATACAATGGTATTAATTGTCTAGCCATACTTTTGTCAATTTCACTGCTGTTTCCATCAGCTGTCTCTGACACATACGACAGATGTCAGAAATGTCATGTTCATCATCCATCTCGAGTTCATCTCGAGTTTTTTGATGTTCCTGATTTGTTAGGCTCCAGTCTATTTTGAGCTTTGCCTTTGACACTCGCTCATCTTTGATGCTGCTGCTCCTTCAAATTCAATATAAGATATTTCGAGTTCTTCCCCTTTTCCAATTTTATTTACAAATTTCTTCCAAAATTACTGCAATTGAAATTAATTCGTTGCAGCAAACTAGGAAAATATATGCCTTCCGATGTGAAGCTTTATTTCCGACCTAATTTCCGCTCGAGTTCTATGCCGAACTATCCAGACCTCCCAGTTTCCAAATCAAATCATGTGAATTCGCGACTGGACCATCTCAGGTAGTACACCATGGTATTTATTTCTTGATAAAGCCCATGGACCTTCTAATGATACACTTTCTAGTTTAAAGCATAAGATCTAAGACAACAGGCTCGGATTCTCCGCATTTTTTTCACACAAGAAAATGATCTTCAAGACATACAACAAACATTTCTTAGTTAAGAAAAAATATAGATAAATAGTAGCTCTTAGCATGGAAGCGGTTTTCTCAGTTTTTAATTCATCTTACGGTAATTATTTTGCAGACTGAAATATTTACAATTATTCATTTTTTTGGTTAGACATGAAAACATCCGTAACTCTGTTTATGGAGGCTATCGACGTAATCCACCTGTTTTCACAAGAAGATGACGAGCCATATTATAAGCCATATAGTTTTTTTAATGCATGCGGCATGTTGAAGTCATCCACGGTAATACTGAATAAACCGATCTATATGCTGAAAAGAAAATAACACAATTATTCAGCACTTCCATAATATTATAAATATCACATATTTGGACGGTGATCCTTATATTGAGAAACTTAAAAAAAAGTTCGTGGTAATAACATATTATTTTTACAAAGATGGAAATACACCACCGAGGTGAATGCATAGGTTAATTGAAATATATATTAAATGGGATCTGAGCTATCAGTCCACAACATATAAAATGTACTGTTCCTCAAGTGGGTTTGAAAAAATGATCTACAGTGAAAACTATCTAGATGTTTCATTATTATATGTTTACTCTCTGTTCATGACGTGCACAAAATTATCATTTTCCATACCTAATTAAACTCACTAATTAGGATATTTTATTATTGGCAAGTGCATGATTTTCTTTGCTTTTTACAAATAAGCTGAGACGAGCAGAAGAGACGGTGCTCCTGGCCTTTTGTGTCTTTGTTTGTGTGTCTGTATTGTACATCTGTGAACTTACAGATAAACGCAATGGCGAGCTAGCAATTTAGAATAGGTATCTAATTATATAAGCAGTTAAATTGAGTTGAATTGTATGGAGTGTTCAAGCTCAATATAAATTTTTTTACAGACCACGTTCGCAACTAAAAAGCTGCAATGAAATTGATTATTTCCTTGCTGGAAGCCTTACAGCAAAAAAGTCTTTAATTCTAAATAAATTAAAATAAATTAGAAATAAAATTCACCCTAAAAGCAAATATCTCAAAACTAAAATCTTTATTATTACAGATACACTAAGAAGTACAGTTATATTTTTTTTGGCTTTTTTTATTATAGGTCCTATTTGTACCAGATATTGGATATAACATTGAATTATTTAAGGTGCATGTAATGTCTCCACGCGGCATTCATTGGAGTTTAAACATGAAATTCTTAATAAATAAACAGAGTTAAATTTTTAACCTTTTCAAACATACCACATTATCATTCCCCCATATTGTTGATTTTGTTTAAATCTTTTCATCTACTTAAATCTAATGGTTTAAATATAATTTTTCTCTCTTCTTATTTAAGATAGATCGATGGGTATAATATACATGAGATGAAATTTAACTTCTAAAATGATCTAATCTTTTAGTATTATTTTTTATAGATTATTATGTTTAACAATAATAATAAATATTATTATTATTATTATTATTAGCATTAAAAAATATTCAATTTTTCTTTGATGTAAATTTTTTATTGAATATTTAAATTATTATTTCTAATTATTTATTCCAGAACTATTTTATCGAACAAAACCCAAGTTAATCCGCTAGTATTAATAATAATAACAGTGTGATTGGCATTTACAGTTATATACTTTACATATTTTATATTAAACTGCGGTGTGAAACACAAGCTTAGTTCCTTGGGAACTTCGAAATATTCTTTTTTGTCAAAAACTATGTACGGAACCAAATAAATATTTTAGGAGAACTCGAAGTGCACGTGGGCGCGCTTTGCTTTCTTACTTGTAAGAAGAATTAAAGAAACGTTGAGCATTATATTTGTGAAGTGATCAATTGACAACCGTTATTTTCATAATTTGAAGTTTAGTATTAACTCATTTTTAAAGAAGAATTTATTTTTGATCCCTAATCTTTTAGAAAAATTAAGTTGGTTTTTAAACATCTTCCTTATCCACAAATATTAAAGTATATCAAATAAATTCTTAAACTTTTGATATAAAAAATAATTTTCCCCTGATTTTTTTTAAAAATATTATCAAATTTAGATCGAGCCAAGTTGGGATGGATTTTGGGTCAATTTTACCACTTAGAGGTGATAAATTGATCATGTCACGTCGGATTAATTTGATCAGAAGTTCATTAGGTTGCGTTGGGTTTTGAATTGCCTTGTGTTGGCTTTTTGGGTCTCGAGTCAAATTAAGTTGGGTCCTTGGTTAAAAACAATGTTAAAAAAATTCGAATGACTAGTTAGTTTTGTTTTTTAAAGCTCAGGGATCAAATTAGTTTTTATATCAAAGGTTCAAAGATTTATTTAGTGTACTTAAATGTGTAAGGATTATTTTTTTTTAAATGTTCAAGGACCAACTTGGTATTTAACAAAAAATAAAGACCCACTTGGTAAAATTGAAAGTTCAAAGACTAATTTTTTTTTTATAAAAGTTTAGGGACTGAAAGATGAATTCTCCCTTTCTTAAAAGTCTTAAAAATAAATGAATAGTTTGTAAATATAATTTTTAATTTATAAATTGATTATATTTCTTTGTTTGAGTAACAATGGAAGTCTAAACTACCCAACTTTTTAAATGCCCCCCCTCCCTCACTCGGGTTTTGAAGCTGATATATTCTACACAAAGAGTATTTCCTTTGTCATATAACCAATGATTAGTTCTAACATTGGTTATATTCAACTTTTATATAATTTATATGTTATTTTATAGTCCATAAAATCATTAAATCAAGATTATTGCAATTTGCTTATAATTTTAATAGTCTTAGATGAACCATCAACTTATTAATACTTAAACTACATTAAATTTAAAACATTATCAATCTATTAGTTGAAAATATATCTATGAATTTTGACTATTTTTTATTTTTTTTGATTTTATTTGAAAACCCACTGTCATTATTGTCAAAAATAACTATTGTAAGTGACCCTTCTTATATTTTTTTTATGCTTAATTACTTTGTGCGCATTTTTGTTTTCTTGTTGTACCTTGGTTTCTTTGAATGGTGTATTGTAGATGCGATGACATCTGCTGCTCGTCGAATTCGGGAGCAGGGTTTTGCTCCTCATGATTCGATGATACGAATTGACGCTTTGTGAACCACCTGGCGCGCAGCTAAAGAACTAAAGACTTAAGTTGGATTCCCTCCTTCGCCTGAGAAGCTTGCCCTGCCCTAGCTGGAGGTCCACCACTGGATACTGTGTCTTCGTTAGTGGCAACCTTGTGTCCTGGAAGAACAAGAAATAGACTGTTTCATCTTCATTGAAATTTGTTCATTGTTTTTTTGTGTGTTTTCGACTACCCGATTTGAAGAGCAGGACTCTCTTCGCAATCGAGAAGAAAAACAGATTCACTTCCTTTGTAGATAGTGAGGCTTAATTTCCGATATCTAATAGGGTACAAATGATATTTTGAGTATACACTCAATAAAAGATAATTGATTGATGTGTTGAGGCTTTGCAGGAGTACATGTGATTTTTTTGATATAAAGATGGAAGTCAAACTAAAATTTAAATGATGAAGTGTAATTGACGCTGATTAAGATTTGAATTTATGACTTTTTAGAACCCGCTGTAGTTAATTACTAGCTATTTGAGCTACCAAAAATATTTACTATATGTGATGAAGTTTATACAAGAGTTGAATGCTTACAAGACTGCAGCGAATTGGACACAGCTACGAGATGAAAAAAACAAAGGTTTGCAATTAGTCAAACAAGGTGTGCCTTTTCTTGTCTCATGGAAGAGCTCGTGAGGTACTTGAAAAAAAGTTAAAAATAGTACATATTGACTCAAATGAAAGTATATATGCAAACCAAAAAAAGAAACAGATGTAAGGACAGGCAAAAGCAACAGCAAAAATACGAATGAACCAAGTGCATCTGATTTTAACCTCTTTTTGGTACCGGCCAGTCGGAAATCTTCGATCTTGATGCATCTGTATAGACAGATATTCATCATTCAACAAGAAAATATCCCGTTCTTAATATAAAATATTAATTTTACCTACATATATAGTCGTGCACACTCAATTGTTATCGTACTTGATTTCAAGTTGCATGTTTGGCACAGACTGCATGCATGCCCTGGAATGATATTTGGTCAAGATACCAGCATTCTTTTTTGAAATAAAAAAATTTAGTTTTTGTATGATTCTAAACTATTCAGCTTTAAATATTCAGAAAAGATTAGGGCATTGTTTGATTATGCGAGCTCCCATAAATAAAGCATTATCTTTTCTCCTCATGAGTACGTATTTGTCAAAAACTGATTCTCACATTCTTCTCATTTTAAAAGTTAAATTGAATGAAAACTACAAACAAAAAGGAAATTAAAAACAATGAGAAAAATTAATTTGTAACAAAAGAAAAACGAGAAGAATAAAAGATGTCACCGAACAGAAAGAAGCCAGGAAAAGGAGGACATTGCTATAGGCGGACAGCTAGGAGGGCCAAACTTTGAACTGTGACACTAACACAGGTGGTGTTTCTGATCACCTAGGAAATTCAATGAGAATAATTGTCTCAAGTAATATTTCTCACATGATGGAGTAGTTTGGTGTTTCTTAAATTGGTATCCTTGTCAATTGCTATCAATATTAACTTCTCTCATCAATATTGTCTAACTTGCAAGTCCTTTGTCCGGCAGTTACTGGATCTTGTGATGTAAAAAGTATTAATTGGCTGAAATTTAATTGCACTATTAATTAAAGCTATGTGAGGTCATAATATTGAAAACATAAAATATTGACATTAATTGATGGTGTTGATTGAACAAATGACATATCTCAAAAATCAAATTTGTACCTGCTTAAAACCAAAAAAACAAAAAAGAAAAAAGAAAAAACTGTACCTGACGTTTTTAAGTTCATGTCTCCATAAGAAGCTGCTCCTAGCAATGGTAATTAAACAGCTGTGTAGTTTGTTTGAAGTAAAGATTTGATATGCGTTTTTGTTTTATGCAATAATCAGTTATACATGTATACAAAAATACATCTGGTCTTGATGCTTGCGATGTCAAGGACATATAATTAGGTTAATTATTGGTGGTTATGAATATGGTCAGCTGAGGGCAACTATAATACTCAGCTAACAACTAGTATATAAGACAGACATATATTATGGCAGCAGTTAGACTTGGGGTTGGCTCGCTCCATTGCTTCCATGTCTCTATTTTGAACGGAATTTTGTTAATATTTAGAAAACAACCTAACGTAGATTGTCTTTTAAATAAGAAAAAAACTTAGATGTCCGAATAAGCACCAAAAAAGGCTCACTTATTTCTTAGCATATCGAACTTAATGTTGGATAATCACAAGCCAAAATTCCCTAGGTCCTAGTCCTAGCTGATAATCAAAGTAGAAGTCTGTACATATATATATATATACATATATAGTCATGATCCTGTCATTTTACTTCTCAAAAATAACAGAAAAATGGAAAGATTACATACTAATCCCAATTTTTAAATTGAGACACTGATATAAAAAAAAAAATCCATAATCCATATCATATTGATCCAACATTATTGTGTGGAGGCAGTAACTGTCAACTGTCAAGACACTGAAAAAGTATACTGGCAGGTGCCATACAGCTAGTCTTTGGTATCAGACGTTCTTCAATAACATCACTCACTTTCAGTTCTGCCTCATAGAGTTTTATATTCCTTACATAAGAAACGTACAAAAATCTCATCACTAATAAAGCAGAGACTGGTGTCAAGTAATTGCCACATAATCAACCACCGTATATTAATTGGACGCATATAAGGTCAGGACATCAGGTTGAAAACTTTGAGTCCGTTTGAAATTCAGTTAATTGTAAAATTTGAACTACTTGACTAAATCAAATTGTACACATTGAATAGCTGCTATATTCATTCTCTTAAATAAGCTAGAAAGCTACTGAACACATGTTCATCCTGGATTATACTTTCTAGCTGCTGCGCTTGTTTTGTATATTTATTTCTCTATTCTCTCATAAAGATTCCATGGTATTGCATGAAAATAATGATTTAAATAGCTAGGATAAAGTATAACTACACTAACACAAAGCTAAGTATAATAACGCTTTCTGTATATATGTTGTATAAACTGAGTTTATAATTGACCGGTCTATAAATGAAGGAATAACTTTCTTTGTGCTCATATTTCATATAAGTTTAGTTTAAACAATCTTCTACAACCTTCACAAGTATTTTAATGTGAAGCATTGGTTTTAGAAAATAGCCTGTTTAATCAAGAAGTAATATTGAAGCAGTCGGTCTTCAAGGAAAAATGTGTACTGAAATATCAAAAGTTCTGCTACTGTGACACGCAGACTTGGATATATTTTGATAAGAAGAGATAAGTTATTAGCTGAGAGTTTGAACATTAGATTTTTCCTATAATAAGGGCATTATGACAAATGAACTTGGATAAATTAATATTTGATGTGAAATTAAGAAGAGAGATAAATATTGACGAAGTAAACAAAATTATATATATATTGATTAGCCAGCAATATCTGAAGGAGATATTTAAATTAATTCTAATCGAAGGCATTACTACAAAGTAAAAAAATTAAATTAATTACAAGCTTCTAATAATTTCAAATATATTAACAGACTGTTGTAAAACTATGCAATTAGAAAGTGGTTTAAAGATAAATCATGTATAGGAAGCGCCTGAAGGTAATGGTCCTTTTGGTCAATTCATTACTTGAAACCTCCCCTATGGGGAATATATCACATGGATATGAAGGATAGTTCTAAAGGATAAATCAATTCATTTAATCTCATTGTAATAATCGATAAGATTATCATCACATAAAATGAGCTGTGATCAAAGAAACAACCATGCTGCATCTGCAATAACATACTGAGCTTTCTTTTTTCTTAAAAATATATCAGAACATGTATGCTTCTCTATAGGACAAATTAATCTGAAATTATATTGAGCTCCATATCTCAAGAGGAATTTAGAAGCCATAAGCCAGAAGATAGATAAGAGTAAAAGAAAATTCAACGCCTACACAAGAAAATTCCAGTATTCATCCTTGCATTATATTAAATTATTAATGATGCCAATTTAGGTTCTTGGAGAAATTAATATGAATGGTTGAAAGGAGGACCAAAAAGGACCAACGTAGTAAAAAACTCACATGGGATGTCCAATTAGCAGATGTCTTAATTGTGATAACACAGGATAAGAACATAACCACACTAACTATTAATAGTAAATAAAACTAAAGTTTAGTTCAAATGTTAAAAGGGAATTGTAAAAAGCCAAAAACTTTGGTAAACCAACTTCATAAATATTTTTTACTAGGAAAACATTACAGATTTTTTTCTTCAAGAAGCACGAACTAAGGGGCCATTGCAGTAAATGAGAAGAATGATACAATAGCACTAAAAAAATCTATGAAATAAGGAAACTAACCTTCCGCGAGACATACAGAGTGACCGGATTTGCAGTTGTGTTGTCTTAATTTGAATGTGATTTAGTCATTGTGTGCCGATGCAGCATCATCAAGATTCTCATTCAGCTCATGGATATATTTTGTGTCATCCAATCGATGTGAATCTTGATGATGCCACATCTGCTAACAACAACTGTCTCCAAGGAACAAGGTTCTGTAATTCTTGTTCTCGATCGATGTGGAATAATCAAAAGATCCCATCTCTAGATTGGAAAGGGCAAGAGTATGTATCAAAAATAAAGATTCGTCTCTTGATTTGAGTTAGAAGAGAACAAATTTACATCAAAAGCAAGAGAAAATTTTGGCGCATGATGCAACTTTGGCCTGAAAAGATACCTTTTGCCAGACACTTGTCCCAAACAATTGATTCAGGTGCTTAACCTGGCAAGGGTTAGTCCGTACGTAACAATTTTTAAGAAATTCAAGAGAAGGACAGAGGAGAGACCGAGAAGAAAGATTGGGTGTTTAATACAAAGGATGCTTATCTCAGGCACAGAGAGACCGAGAAGAAAGATAGAGAGCAAGCACCTGAAGAAAGCATCCAGGAGAAACGGGATACGGGGATAGTGAAAAGTGGAAGAAAGAGAGAGAAGATGGTTTGGGGTCTTTTGAGGGGAGACTCGGTTTTATAAACGGGATTTTATAACTGGCCCAAACTGATTGGCCCCAGTGATAATTTCACGCCGCTCCTTAGCAAATCTAACCCTTTCGTAAACAATCTTCAGACTTTTTTTATAGTAAAAAAATAATTAAATATATGAAATTGGCAAGATGATTCCGATTTTTAACCTCCATAGTCATATTTGAGTTTGAAACTTGGGTTCAGTCTTTAGGTATGAGTTTGAAACTCGGATCCAGCGCCCTAATCCGAGTTTGAAACTCGGGTCCAGGTTATTTTTTCTTCTTCTGTTTGTTTATTTATTATTTTTAATAGATTTTAATAGTTTATTAATTTGTTTATTATGTGTAAATATTTATTTTTTTTAATTTAGTTTTTTAATAAGTTTTAATATATATTTTTTAATTTAGCGTATTTAAAATATTCATTTAATTATCTTGTTATGTGTAATTATATAATTAAATTCATTAAGAGACAAATTGATTAGATAAGAACAAATGTTATTGTATATTATTCACTCATTCAATAACTAATATAAAAAAGATAATTATGCATCCAATAAAAATAAATACTTACTCAATAATACATACATACATCATGCTCATGTAATAATATGAAAATTTATATAATTTCTATGAAAATTTCAAAGAAAGAACTGAAAAAATAAAAGTTAAAATTTCAATTGCGTTTTTGAGTTTGAAGATGATATTTTTTTGTCCTTAAAATTGGCGGTGATAGCGTTAGCATTAACCATGTAGATCTCATCGTAAGTTTTCTGTGGCCCCGTAGCACGCCTCAATCGGAGTATCCTATCAAAAATTATGACCGTTTAATGTTGAGATGGTCGAATTTCAGCATTTATTTCTTCTCTCTCTTCTTTCTTATTTCTCTCTCTGTCTCTCTCACCTCTCTTTTTATATAAAAAAATAAATAAAAATGGGTTGTTAATCCGTGAGATTTCAGTTTTGAATTTTAATTTTTAGATCGTTGTATTAAGTGTTGTCTAAAGTGATTTTTATTGTAGTAATAATATAGATTAATGTAGTCAGTGTTAATATTTTTAAAATTATATTTTAATTATTATAACATTATGTCTTTTATTATTGTTTCAAATAACAAAATGATTAGATAAATATTTAAAAATAAACTAAATCAAAAAATAAATATTTTAAACATAACAAACTAATAAAACTTATTAAAAAATAAATTTGATCCCTTAATGAATTTAATTATATAATTACACGTAACAAGATAATTAAATAAATATTTTAAAATAAGATAAATTAAAAAATAAATATTAAAACCTATTTAAAAAGCTAAATTAAAAAAAATATTTAAACTTGATAAACAAACTAAATAAATTATTAAAATCTATTAAAAATAATAAATAAACAAACAGAAGAAAATAACCTGGTTCTGAGTTTGAAACTCGGGTTTAGCTATGAAAGCTAAAAATTAGGACCATCTTATCAATTCCATATATTTAATTATTTTATTTACTATAAAAAAATCTGAACAATCTTCACAGAGATAGATTAGCCACTCTGTCCCATTAGTCAAACTTGATTAGATTAAGGTAGATTAACTGAGGGCGCAGGTAATTGCTCTGAAATTTTTCCTTCAACCATTATGATAAAGGCTTCTTCTTATTACATTTTTGTTGCTTCTGCTACCAAATTAAATTTAATAAGCTCTTACTATGAAAATGAACAAAGCATCATTCGTTATACGTTAGATATTGTACTAAACAATCATTATTATTTTTTCCTTAGCACGTCTCAAGTTGTTATTTATGTATCTTTTTGTACATTGTGTGTTACACTAGTATAGTGTATATATTTTATTAATCCATATGTCTTTCTTTGAATGCCCTGTAATAAATTGATTGGTTAATTTAGTTATAAAAAAAACTAGCACTACTAGAATTGTTGTTATTACCGTGGAATGAAAAATGCTTGTTCCGTGGAGTCAAGCACGGAAAAGACGTCATTTCCGTGAATTACCCACGGAAAGACTTCCACGGTACTTTCATCGCCAGAACAAATACTATTTCCGTAGAATACCACAGAGATAATCCTTTTCTGAGGAATTAAGCACAGAAATGATTCTACGGAAATAGGTTCCCGTCTGAGTGCTCCGGTTCTTAATTCCGTAGTAAACATTTGGCAGTTCCGAGGAATTGAGCAACAGAATAACTCATATTATTTCCATGGTTTTTACATCCACGGAAATAACTTTAACAAGTCACGGAATAACTCTACTCATCCATATTATTATTTTTCTATTATTAATTAATTTGTCAAGAAATCTATTATTTATGGGAGTAACACCACTTATTCTGGCAGTAAAACTCATTCCTGCACAAAATAACATCCCTAATTTTTGTTTTATTTTCCAATTGTCAACTGATGACAAATTAAAACAATCAAGCATTAAAAATAACTTCAGAAAAATAATATAGCATATAAAAACACCAATTGGAAGTACATCAAATTAAAAAATACAGGTATTGAACTGCCAAAATATAAACCCGTATATCAACTGCTATATTGCTATAATTGAAAAGCTGTTTTTCTGCTATATTGCTATAATTGGACATTCTATTACCAAAAAATTAAAAACCGTTAACCATACCAAACCTAACTACTGTATTTGTTGATTGTCCGAGTTCGATCCCTTGTACCATCGGTTCATGGCTGCCTCGCCTGTTGCAGCTTGCGTTACAAGTGCTTGTATCCCTCCCATCACATTTGATTGCGACATTGAAGATAATCTCTAGTATAGAACAAAAAAAATACTTAGGATCTTTTACTTTGAAGCATCAGTACAATTAAACAACCTACATTTATAAAATTGGGTCATTTGTATCTCTCTATTTTGAAGCATGTACAATACAATTTTTTCTTCTTGCCCTCAAGCATGACTAATATAAATTTGTAATATTTACCACTAAAAGCATGCTTAAACCCAATATTGAAAATTGATCAAACCTTAGACATAACAACAAAGTTGAATCTATATGTTTTATTCTTACTTGGTGCAGAGGCATTTGCATTCCAATAAGTGCACTGTAAGGAAGGGTCATGTGACCCTAAGTAAATAATATGAAAATATTAATATTACGATGATATTCTTTTATGACTGCATAAGAACTCTGAAATTTTCCATAATTCCTTTTTAGAAAATATATATATTTTTTAGTGAAACATGATAATTATCAACATTCATACCTATCTGTTATATCAATTTCAGCAAAGTCTTAAAACACAAACTAAATCTACAGACTTTGACATGCATGAATCTCACAATACTAGTCCACTCCAATGTTAAAAACTATGAAAACCTTACACAACTCCCGTCAAACACCATCACCCATTCAAAATTATTAGAAATTATACTTACCTGAAATAAAGGCATATGTTGTCCTTGAGTTGGCTGAGAAATGAGACCATGAGCCTACAAGCACAACATACAGTGAACAACAAAAATTAGTATTGTGAAATATCAAAACCTGACTTGTTTGCACTCAATTTCCACTATAGAAAGCTGAAAATTCACCTGAGATAAAACTCTGCTGTGACATTTCCTACTCGATATTTAAATTGTTCCTTCATTAATAAAACAACACAATAGCAATTTGGTGAATACATTAATTAATCAATTACCGAGTTAATAAAATCTACT
Organism: Schoenoplectus triqueter; assembly: GCA_964058805.1. NCBI lineage: Eukaryota > Viridiplantae > Streptophyta > Magnoliopsida > Poales > Cyperaceae > Schoenoplectus > Schoenoplectus triqueter. The sequence goes on from CAXKVV010002149.1 coordinate 89,445, forward strand.
GGTCTCCATTTGTATATAAATTATAAATTAACAATAATTTTTATTTACCAAAAATTGGATCTCCAAAGTATCTCTTGTGGTCTGATCAAATATGCGAAAACTTCTAAATGGTTCTGGCATGAGGTTCTAAATGGTCTTAGGATTTGTTTTATCTGTTTTTTCAGTGGTGAACTCTTCTAGGACCACCGGCCACACCTCTGGCTGCTGATTTGGCGGTCTTGATTGAACTACCTTTCCAAGACCTCTTCCCTTGCGCTTACGCACTTCATTGCCTACCCCAGGTACTTCTGTGTGTGTGGAATCGTGCTCCAATGCAATAGAGCTATGGATGAGGCCCTGTTGGGTGTATTTAACCCTTTTTTTCCTTGGTAGAGAAGACTTTGTACCAGCCATATGAAGAAATTTGTGTCATAAACAGCACGAAAAAGTGTTTGATTAAGGCAGAAAATAGTATATATGTGTTGTTTGAATAGAAATTAAAGTATCAAAAGTTATTTTGGGGCAAGCTAGCATATATATTACCAGTACAAAGAAACAACTATTTATATAGTAATGCTAATATTTCTATGCGGCAGAGATTCTTTAGTTTTCACTTGAGTCCACACTAATATTTGTTCTTCTGTTAGAAGAGCAAATATGACACCAACTGTAAAAATAAAATTAGAGTCATTATTTTTGTGAGTAATGTCAATATTCCTGTGAGTAATGTCAATATTCCTGTGAGTAATAATGAAAATGAAGTCAAACTGCTCAAATTCCAGAAAACAAGGTTTTCTAACAGAAGAAAAGGGGCACGGGGCTTAGTCCTTGGCACCGCGAGATGGCACACTAGGCTAGGAAAAGAAAAGAAATGGAGTACCAGAATGTCAAGGCGATGACAGGGAGCAAGGTACAAGAAGGGGGGCTTGGCCAAGATCAACTCGAGATTGTGTCGACCGTGTCGAGGCGACCACGAGTGGGGAGGCGAATGGTGGTCAGCAAAGTGGGTAAGCCGAGGAAAAAAGGTGCTGGGATGAGCGCTCGACGACCACTAATGGCTGAGTGACGAGGGTTTCACAGCGGAACCCTAACTTGGAGATGAGAATGGTGGGGAAATGAAGACAGAGAGCTAGCTTGGAGGATATATGTGTACTCTTTTTCAAAAGATGTCTCCTCTTTTCTAATTTTAGGCCCCTGAAATTGCTTATGGACCGTTAGATTTATGATGTGATGCATTTCTGGGCGTTGCGATTATCATTTTATGGTTTCTCTCCAATGCAATTTATTTCTGGGTGAAATGATTAGGGGGGGGGGGGGGATTTCCAGCGGAGGGAAATGAGAGTTTTGGTCTCCCTCCCAAAATTTTCACTCTCGCTGTGTTTTTCAAACATATGGAAAGTTCTGGAGTATTTCCGTAAAAAGATAGATTATATTCCGTGAATTTTATTTCCGTGCAAATTTCTTCCGTGGACTTGTCTACAGAAATGATGAGCGTCACGCGCCAATCTCTTTATTTCCGTAGAATCCAGATTTACCACGGAAAAAATATCAACTAACCACGGTAATAACTCAAATTCTAGTAGTGTAGCTAAGGCCTTTCCTCTAACAAGGTGCGAATTTGTCAAAAAAAAATTCTATACTATTAACATTGTAGTACTTAAAACATTAAAATTCAAATGTCGAATACCACAATATCTTTTTGTTCTGATATTAACTTTTTTTTTACACAGGGTAAACTATAGTGTTTGAATATGCTTTCTTTCCTTCATCTTAAATTCTGTAAAATATTAAATCAACAATTTTTTCAATAAATGTGAAAAATGATCATATGATGATGACAAATGTTCCAACTTAATTTCTTATTTACATAAAGTAATTATTTAAAAGAAAAACATATACTGAAAAAAAATAATCAAGACAAGTATTGGCCGAATTTACTGTATGCAAGTACACTCATAGAAAACAGTGCATGAGTGTAACTACAATATATTTTTTTCTTAATTGATACACATGAACATGAGTAGATGGAAGTGGAGCAATTGGGAGTCAATTAATTAACACCCATTTTAAATATTAAAAAAACACTGATTTATGAATGATTTTACTATAATTTTTTTATGAAAAATAGTAAATTTATTCATTTTACCTCATATATGTTTTAAAGTTTTGTATTATTGTCCCTCATACATTAGAAAATAATATAAATTAAGCTATAATATAATTATTATGTATAATATAAGTATTCAAGATAATTTCGTGCCTCCGTCACTACACATGAATTTAATTATGGACAACAAGTCAACAATATATCTTTATTTGACATTTTTTGTTCATCATCTGTAGTCTTAAAATTTGAATTTTTTTATAACTATATTGGAATTTATATAATATTACTTACTTTTATTCAACACAACACTGAGCAACAAGCTCACTTATTTGATAATTTACTAAAAAATAAGATGAGTTTTATTTATAGAAGATATAATTGGCTTATTTCACTTCACAAAATTTATCCGATTATGTCACCAAAATATATTAAAAAAAAATCAAGAAGCTGTATAATTAAAGAACATCAAAAACTTAATTATTTTACATTTCTGTGTTCCCTAAAATGGCTATATCATATGAAATATATAGGACCATCTACCCAAATTTCAAGTGAACGAAATATAAATGACATAGCATGATAGAGTAGCTTATAAATTTATTTTAATTTAGATGCGGGGGATTTGAACAGGGTACATATATCAACAGTTTAGGCGAGCCGCTGGCAGCTCCCAAAGCCGTTTTGATTGTAGGATACGGAAACACAAGAAAATGTCTCCAACTGGATGATGCTGAGCTGTCTTAGGTCGTGGGTAATGTACTATTTAACTTCTTTTACTTTTTTAATGGACAAAAATAATACATAAGCTTTCCTGGTCACTCAGCATCAAAACTCACTGTCATGATAACTAATTTGAGTAATACTTAACTAACAAACATTAATTATATGATACCGACATAATAATAAGTTAACATTTTTATCAAAACAGTGAGATATTTACCTATCACATGAAATATGCTACCGACTCTTGTCAGCGGATTTCTTATGACTAATGTTATGTTTGCTTTTGATTTATTTTAGAAAATTAAAGAAATTAGTTGAATAATTAAAACCATTTAAAATTTTCTCTATTAATATATTTATTAATTTATTTTACTTATCTTGTTATTTAAATCTTGCTCAAAAAACATTTGAGAAGCACTTAAATTTTTTCTTGTAATATTTTCCTTTCTTTTGATATTGTTATTACTACTATTATTATTAGAAAACCATTTTTTACTTTGTCCGATCATTAATAATTTATTGTTGGAGAATGGCAAGATTCACACTTAATGACCAACTATTATCGTGGTGGGGGCAAAACTTGGTGCTCGTGAGGAATGCCAATAATTAAGCCGATTACAGCAAATTGATCTTTCAATATTTTCTGCCCTCAAAGGGAGAGAAAGGTGGCCATTGGTCTTTATAACAAATTTAACCCCAAAAAATTAGTGTAGAACGCTTTTTTTTTTCCACCTATATCATCCATGAACCAACTTGCATGTACTTCTTGATTTTTCTTTAATCTTTGGCAAAAGAAAATTAATTTTCTAGGTTAGTCCCTTTCAATATTGTTCAGAGCTATTCTGTAATAAATTATGATTTACTAAAAAAAGCCAGGACTTAATTAATTTTGTCCATTAAATGAAATAAAAACAAGTAGTCGGTATTTGCTTTTCAGTTAACACTAGTTCAAGTATTGCAATAAAAAAACAATTAAATATGAATAACAAGTTCAAAATTAAATTATTTATTTCATTATTAACAGATTGTACAATTAAAACCACCACAACTACCTAATCCAACTAAAAACTTGATGTACTAAAATATATTATTACTAAATACCCCCTTTTAGAAATAACACGTTTAGTCAGCAAGTACTAAATTCTCACTGGATTCTGGTTTGTTCCATTATAAATTTATTCCATGTTGATTACAAAGTATTGATCCATATTAGAAGCGCTTTAGTGGAGAGACTATTTTAGATACACAATTTCATTTGTAGGATTAATAATTTATTAATTAAGAACTAATCATTATTCGTTTAACAATATTTCATTATTTATCATTTTATAAATTTGGGATCGATAAGAATACCTAAAGCATGAAATATGGAGGGGGGCCGGGGTCAAAGTGAATATATGTAATATGATTTTCCCAAAAAGTAAAAAATCGTCACCAATAGTAGTAGTACTGATGATAATTATGATGATGATGATGATGATGATGATAATAATAATAATAATAATAATAATAATAAATAGTCCTCAAGAGGATATTTTTTTAACAATCGTGTGGTCATATGGCATACCCTATATGATTCATTCTTCTTGAGTGAATTACACAAGTGATCCTTAAGGTGATATTATTTTATTAAATTTGTTTTAAAGTTTTAAATGTATCAATTTAATTCTTAAATTATCATTTTATTATCAATTTGATGTTTAAAGTTTCAAATATATCAGTTTAGTCCTCAAAAATTTTGATTTATGCCAAATTGATCATACATTTAAAATTTATTAAAATAATTAACATTCTCATTTATCCTGACATTAATTTAGTATTAAAACTAGATGAGAAATAAAAATAGTACATTAATATTTGCGTTATTTTAAATTAATTAATACAATATTTATAATAATTTTCATAAATATTATGAGATTTATTACATAGTATGGATATGAACGTGAATATGTATTTTTTTAGTGTGAAAATAATAGAACCAATTTGTTACAAAATAAAAATATTTAACGGCTAAAATGATAATTTTAATCAAAATTTAAGGACCAATTTAATAGTAAATTGATACTGAAAGGATGAATTGATACTTTCAGAACTTCAAGGATCAAATTAATAAAATAATAATACTTTTAAGTCGTGAACAGATTTGGTCTACTTCGCCATTTTCCTTGAGCTAGGGATGTCAATGGTCGGGTCGGGTTAAATTACATTATTTTTTTTACTCGATTCGAATCCGACCCGATTAAATTTGGGTCAAAAATTCTTGACCCATACCCGAACCGATCCGACTCGTATAAAATAATAAAATATTTATTAATTATTTTTATATAATTTTAAGTAATAAAATATTGATTAATTTATAATTAATCTTAATTAGTGTATTTTAAAGATTTAATTAGTACTAAATTACAAAATTATTTTAAAAAACATAATTAATCGGGTCGGATCGGGTTGATCGGACCCAACCTAACCCGATTCGGATCAAAAAAATTAAACTCATATCCGACCTATTTATGTTCGGGTCGGATCAGGTTAGTCTGTCGAGTCAGGTCAATAATTAACACCCTATCTTCAGCCATGATTATCATTCCATGTGAATTTTATTTCTAGCAAGCTGGCATTAACATACAACCAACGTCCAACAATAAAGAAACACATGCCTGATCTTAGCCACCAAATCGACCCTTCAATCTCTATTCTCTAACAGTTCGAGAAACTCATATTAATCCCTAAATTTTTATTTGCATCATATTGGTCCTGGACTATTTTAAAAACATCAAGCTGATCCTTGAATTTCTTTAAAAGAAAAATCAAATTCGTTTTTAAAGTTTAAACTGCATCAAATAAGTCTTTAAAATTGGCCCTTCAGATGTTATTTTCTGCTATATAAAAAATAATAAAATAATGCTTAAGTTTTTTGAACCCAATATTACCAATATAATTCTATATTTCTTATCTATGTTACAAAAGCATAATTAGTTGCAGACCTGGAAAGTTTATTTGCATCAACTTATATTTCATTAACTTAAAAAAAAAACTATAAATGGAGGAAATTGATAACCCCAAATGCAATTATGGAAAGTCATATGGTGGAGAAACTTACTGTAACAAATGGTGTACTATACAGAGAAGGGATCAATTGACAATGGATTATTTTGACAAATTGACAATGGATCTCTAAAAAAATAGGAAAAATAGAAAAAAAAATTTATAGATGTGTTTTTCTATCTTGAGATTGATGTTCATTCAAATTTTATATAATTTCATTATCGTTTGTTAGTTCATCAAAGACTATCAATTTTTTATATAATTTACAACGGTTTCAATTTAATGATATTTGATGGACTATCAAACAATAATGAAATTTCATAAAATTTGAATGAACATCAATCTAAAAGTAGAAATTAACATATATAAACTTTTTTTATTTTTATTTTAAAATTTTTTCCATTGTCAAGGTTGTCAAAATTACCCATTGTCAACTGATCCTTTCTCATACTATACAATGTTCTTTTATTTTTATTTCCTGATCTTGAATTATAAAGAGATATTTATCATTCGGGTAGTATGAAAACTTTCTCCCACCTCGTTATTTTTTTGTTCTCTATTTTTTTTTTCTTTTAGTCTATTTCCTATTTATAATCATTAAACGGCGCGCTTATATAAAAGAAAAAAAAAGAATCTAATCTATTTTTTTCACTGCCCCATCCAACATTAACTTCTTAGAGTGTGATTCACAAAATTATTAAAGTAAAAGATAGTTTGACTACGCCTAAGCAAAATCAAACTAACCACAAATAATGTAGGTGATCATGGGTCTACTTTTAATAGGCAATGATTAAGTAGATTCCTTGAGTCAATTAAGCTACTAGTAATGATAGGTTACTAACAAAGTACATTCAGTGTTTTTTTACAGCTCACATAAAGTTACAAATAGATTAGATTCTGTGGACGTATTTTCTTCTCCCTCACGAAATATGTGGACAGAAGTCCAGAACTAACGGTGCTACGTGTGTTTTGTAGGATGCGTATTTTTTTTTCTAGAATTGACTAAATTGAACACACTTGGAAATTTTTCAGCCCCAAAAGATAAACTCTGTATTTAAAGAATAAACCATGCTTGAATTTTACAGCATTTCTTGTACTATAATATAATTGAGACTAAAATTTCCTGACAATACTTAGCAAACACTATTTAGAACTTTTCCTAAATGATGTATGTGAATTTATTATATCTATAGTATCTATAATATATTATGGAGAACGCACATGCTGAATTTGTTCACTAATATTCAGTTTTTCAATATTTTCTTAGTGACCAAAACATCCCTAATCGAATTGTACAAATTAATATTTCCAAAAACTGACGGTTCAGGTTTTGATTAATGCTATTTTTTTCTCTATTTTAATTTTATTTTTTATCATGCATTAATAAGAGGTCTAAAAAAAATTCTCCATCAAATAAATTAATAATCAATCATTTAGAAAAAAACTATCTACTAAATAAATTTATTTAAAAAAGAGAAATCATTATGTTTCATAAATCATATTTCAGTCAAACTCATTTTTCTTTCTATTTTATTTGCTAGTTTATAGGAGGTCTAAAAAATTGTATATCAAATAAATTAACATCATTATTATTAAGTTTTATTATAAACGAGAAAACTATGTATTATATAACCATACTTAGAAAAATATTATATTTTTATGAGGTCTTTTATTAAACAATGAATTAATTTTATTTAAAATTTAAGAGTCTTTATAATTGATTTAAATATAATTATATTTAAATAAAATATATTATTTATTTATAATAAAATTACTGTTTAATATGAATATTTTTAAAATTAAAAAAACCGCACAAAGGATGAATTTCTTGCTAGTTGAAATTAAAAAAACATACTTTCATATGTCATCGGTATCATGTGGGAGGTGACATGTATCAAATCTTCTTCAAAGATTTTATGTGAATATATATTTGAAGTTGAGAAACTTCACCCATTATATGCAAAAATCAAAAGTTTCCTTATCAATGTCGGATAAACTTAAGAGGCAGAGTTACAATATGTGACAGGATGAAAACTTTAGAGGTAGAGTTACAATATGTGACAGGAGTGTCAAAAGTTTAAAAATGATGTATAGTTTTACAATTATTTTCAATGGCAAATATATATATATATATATATATATATATATATATATATATATATTATAATGCCCAACAAAATCATCGTATTCGCATATGTATCCGCATGAAATTTAACCATGTGCTAATTATAATGCCGGTTCTGACGTATAAGGAGCTGTTACTGCATGCCATAAAAAATATCATGCTTTAGAGCGCTGCAAAATCCCTAAAAACTCCATCCGCACCTAGGACTCGATACCGCGAGCTAGGATAATTGAGAATCAAACATTGATTTAGTAACAAAAATAACGATCTTCGTATTGGATGTTACCGGATTAAAATATAGCTACAATGTTCTTTGGGCATATTTAAAGTTGGAAGGTTTAATATCCGTTCTTATCTAAAAACAAGAATATATTTGTATAATGAAGAGGGATGGAATCAAACAACCAACAATAACGAGCCATATAAATTAATTGAAGATAGAAATTGACTTAATTTACAATTAGGCGAAACTTCTACTTTGAAAAAAATAAGAATTTTATGAAATTTGGGAATTAATATTGATAAAAAGTAATTATAAAAGAGAGATTGGACATTAGAAATCAAACATCCATTTTCTTATAACCGGACTTAAAATTCTAGTTCATTTTTTCCGGCTGGATTATACAAATTTAATAAAAGAAAATTTTGAACCTCGAAGCATATTTGAATATAGAGAATATTTTGAACGGTTGAATTGGTATTTTTAATTCTTAAATAAGAGATATGACTTGAAGTATAAAAATATTTTGTACTTTGTAACTAATGATAGCATAACTATATATATATATATATATATATATATATATATATATATATATATATATATATATAAATATAAAGTCACTAGATTGAGCACGGTGAAATTTTAATCATATCCAATACGAATAATATACATCATGCCTATAATATCAGTTTTAAATAAAAAAAAAATGATTAAAGCTCTGGAAAAATCACCTAATTCGTTTAAAAAAGTTCTCAATGTAAAATGTTGCATGGGTAACACCCAACATGAATAGGAGAATGTAAAGGATTATACAAGTTAAATGACTGTATAATTTAACAATTAAACCGACAAAATATTTGCTTAACATTCCAAGTGAAAAGTCACATGACGCAATAATGTCCCTGATACTTATGAAAAGAAAAAGAAAAAAAAAAGACAATTTTTTGACATAATTATAAAGTTCTATTATAGTACATAATCCCGGAATCAAAGGATCTGCAGACTCTTTGCAGTTAACAGTAGTCTAGCAGTAACGTGGGCCACAAATTCTTGTCAATTTCATTGGTTGAATCAAAGGATCTGAAGGCTCTTGTGAATTGGATTGGTTGAATCAAAGCCCTGTATTAGAAAAATAGAAAATTGATATATGTAATAACTAGGCCGAGTCGTTGAACCCGGTCTAGCCGGCTTGTGATAAGAGCTAAATTGATATATAATTTTTTAAGAATTTTATAGGGTTAAATTAAAAAAAAACAATTTCATTAATTTAGATTTAAAGATCAATTTACTGTCAATATTTAATGTTTAATGCATGAGAAGAATAATGAAATGAATTAGATATGATTTGGAGCAAGAACGAGTAAAAAATGATCAAAATACGAATTTTCAGAGCCATCTGCTGACCCTGTTAGGGTCTTCATGCGGGCTAGGACAGAGTAATTTTCCGCACGACCTCCTAACAATTATTTAAAGTTTTTGAACGAATCGTTTGAAAATTTTAGCATTTTTGGACTCATTTCGCTCCTAACAATGAGGATAACACAATCTATTAAGGCCTCATAAACGAAACTATACTTGAAAGTAGATGAAAAACATGAAATAACTTAGACGATTGAGGTTGAAGGCATAAAACTTTTTTTCTCTCTCTAACTTTTCTCTTTTGTTCTTTCTCTTTGATGTGTATCTCTTTCTCTCTCTCTTCTGTTGTTTATTATCTCATGTAAGGCTAAACTACCCTATTTTAGGGTTTAGAGATTGTAGTTGATAATTTTATTATTTTTTATTCGAATATGTTGATTTTTTTATGATTATTTTGATTTGATCTTTGTTTTTGATTTACTTGTGTATGACCTGAAAAATTGGATGATGAGTTATTTATTAAGGTAGTAGCCGATACTTGAACCTGTATAGGAATTGACCAATCTGATGTTTATATGCAAAATTCTAGGTTAAGTACCAAAAATAGACATTGATTACCTGGTCCAAACCAAGACTTACGAAAATAGTTTCGTTAGATGTCTTAGAACCTTCGAGGACCCAAGTTTGAATTTTGTTGTTGAGTCCATTAGAAGATTTGACGGCTTGAATAAACAACCGATCAATCACATAATTAATGCGTTTAGGGTATACCATAAAATAGAATTTACGCTAGATAGGGGACTGCACTATAAATTAGAATTAAGAAATCCTCAATAGTAATTGCATGAGAAAATAATAACTTAATTTGGATAAAAATAATATTTAATTTTAATTATAGCCCGAAAGCCCTAGAAACTTTCTATTTTTTGATTTTTTTATATTTACTTATTCTAATTTAGGATTATTATTTACTTTATATATTTAATTTAGCGTAAAATTAGTGTAGATTATCAACTATTTTTCTATTATTTAGATAATTAAAAATTAAATTACCCAGTATCAAAAGTTATCCATGTGGATCGATCCCTGATTATACTATAATTGTTAGGTTTATACACTTATAAATCCGGCATTTTAAGTGTATTTTAGGGTATAATTTTATTAGCATCTGACACTTATAAAGACCGGATAACTTCAGAGAAACGACTCGGTCCTTGTCAAACTTAGTCCTTAATAAATTCGATCCGGCCCTTATCAAACCTAATCCTTTACAAGCTCTTAAATAATTTTTAAAACTCGATCATTTTTAAGCCCTTATGTTCTAATTATATTTAAAAATCTAATAAATTAGAAAATATTTTAAAATATATTATTTTTTACATTTATAGTTTTAATTTTTTGCCTTATTTTTTATATTTTGTATTGTATTTTAGTTATATTTAAAAAATATGAAAAAATAAAAAATAATTATAAAATTATAATATCCCTTTTAAATTCAACCCTTATATGTCCCATACAACCCTTAAGACCTTTGGGTTTGATAAATGTCAATCCTCTCAAAGCATGGGATCACCACTCAAAAATTAAGTATTTTGATCTCGACCCTCTAAAGACTTTTTTAAACCCGACCCTTACCCAACCCTCTCGTAGACCTATTAGGTTCAGCCCTTAATAAATTTGATCCAACTAGGGGCGGATGCAGAATTTTGATCAGGGGGTCAATAATTGAATTGTAATAGTTTATCGGGTTCAAACTAATAAGCTAATTTGGTACTTAATAAAAAAATTCAATAATTTAACATATATTCTTATATAATAAATATAATAAAAAAACTATCAAAATTAATATCACTTTATATATTAAAAAAATAAAAAATATAACTTAAAATAATAGATAACTAAGTTGATGAAGAAAATTTTCCTCTATGAAATTTTATGTTTTGAAATTTTTGTATAATTCTTTTATTATCCATGAAATTAAAAAAATTCTCAATGAAAGTGATCAAATAATTCGGAGGGTCAAACATTAAATTCAGAGGGATCAGAGTAGCAAAAACTTAGACTAATAGTTTCAAAAAAAATGCAGTGTTAATCGTTTCAATTATTAGATGGACAACATCGCAACTATTGTAGATGTGATTATATGACGGCTATCTTTTTGCCAACTATATATTAAGAATTGTTCTTATCATCTTGCTGCTATTGGATAATTTACTAATGAAAAGGGATCGGTTGACAATGGATTATATTGTCAACTTTGACAATGAATTTCTAAATAAATACAAAATAAATCTTAAAAATGGAAAAAAAAATTATAGATGTGTTTTTCTACCTTTAGATCGATGGTAATTTAAATTTGATACAATTTCATTATCGTTTGATAGTCCATCAAAGACCATCAAATTTTCATATTATTTGCAACGGTTTCAAATTAACGGTCTTTGATGGACTATCAAACGATAATGAAATTGCATGAAATTTGAATGCCCAACAATATAAAAGTAGAAGAACACATCTATAAATATTTTTTTATTTTTAATATTTTTTTATATTTATTTAGAGGTCCGTTGTCAAAGTTGTCAAAATAACCCATTATCAATGGATCCCACTCTTTACTAATATAACTTTAGAGCCGCTAAATATTGCGCTGCACATCACCTAAAAATAAATTAGTAATATAAGAGCAACTAAAGATTGCCATGGCTAATAGTGAAATTATATTTTTGAGATAAAAAATAATATTTTATATCTCCTCTGTTCTGTTATTTTTTCATCATAACAAATTAACATTTGACATTAATTATCATATAAAAAGAAGAAGATAATATTACTGGAATTGACGCTATAACAGAGGACTGATTGTGAACATAGAAACAGAAAATTTAGAGCTATCTATCAATCCGGACAATATAATAAATGTATTGCCGTTTTACATATGCAACCAGTGAATCAGGACAGATCTAAATCGACCCGCAATGTACCGGCCACCTCACCCCATACGCCCATACCCACCGTCACAATTTTTTTTGTCTCTGTTTCTACCCACCGGATTCTAAAACATAATCATACTGAGGTTGGAGCAAACAGTCTTTGACATCATTGATGTAAGAAAAGCTTGAAATGAACAGTCCAAATTAGCTTGTATAGGATTGACTAATGATTATAAATACACTTAGTGCCAAAAATTAATTAATTAGCCTTATAATACTTATAACGTCAAACAAAGAGTATCGTTTAGATAAAGATGAGCCTTAAACCAGACAATTTTAAATATTGAGCATTTAAAGAATCGATTTATCTGAACTTCAAACAGAAGACCTCGCCATATTGAGAATTTGAGAGTATTACTTTAATTGTCATAGTAGTAAGAGACTAGTTCTCTTGACAAATAAATTAATTGGTTTGTCTGTATAATAAATAAGTGACATCAAATCAATGAGTATATCTTAACTGGTAAAATTCTGAAAAAAAATGTAGTGATATCGAGAAATGTCAAACAGCTAACTCATTTTATAACAAGAAAAAAAAAGTGTATAATATTACTACACTTGTTTACCAATCTGATTATTGATAAATAATTATCAAGTGAACACTGATCTGTGCTGTTAAATATTAAACAATTAAATTACCAAGCAACTCAGTGACTGGAAAATAAGTTTACAAATTCTATTGAAACCGATAAATTTGCCGATCTAAACTTTTGAGGAAGGAGAAATATATCTCAATTTTTTTATTTGATGAATTTCCGTTGCTTATAATTATAAAATTTGTTTCTTTTTTTAATACTGTAAGATATTCTTTCCAATTTATTAATTGCATGGCCACATGAGGTAGAGTCGCAGAGTCACGTGTAGGTCTAGTTGGTTCATACCTACGAATAAAAATAAAAATAAACTGGGATCCATAATCCAAATCAATAATTAAATTTTGGGTTATCAATTATAAATCTTCTAATATACAGTTAACCGCGCCGCACACTTTGTATTGTAAATGCGGCATAATAATGCATCAACTACTTGAGGACAGTGAACTTGTGGCATGATTTAGATAGTACTTTTGATAATTAATTGGACTGTCCTGTGATGTTTTTCGCTGTCACACAGCAAGCCATAATTAATTTAATGGCTAAAAGCCTAAAACCACGTACTATAATTAATTGGACGTACGACTAGATAAACTAAGTGAAAAGGATAAATCTAATTTGCTGCTTTAGTATATATAATGTATCTTTTAGGGAGAATATGGTAACTATAGCACCAATTTTTCTTTTTTAACGTAAATAAATAGTGTTTTCTTAATCACAGTATATTTAAAAATACTAGCTAGGCGCGTAATAACTCGGATTTAAAAATATATTAAGAAAATTTTCCAAGAAATTTAAGAAATTTTAGACACAATATTTTTAAATGCTAATTATTATTATTATTATTATTATAATAAATAATATAATTAAACACATGATATATATATAAGATTATATAAAAAGTTGGATCGTTTTAAGATTATATAAGAGTAAATGATAAACGAGGAAACTATATATGAATCCCTCAATTTAAGTAGATAAAAAAGTTCAAACAAATCAATAGTGGAGAAAAATGATGATATAAATGATGATATGATATGCTTAAAAAGCTTGAAAACATAATCCTCTAATATCTTTTAAAAATTAAGAAATATTGGAACTTTTACTTGTCGTCAAACCAGCTCTTAATTAATATATCAGTACCAGTGTGTATAGTCACATTACTCGTGAATAATTTGTGAAAATTTATTTTTATCCATAGCCAAATGTTTCACGAATAATTCGTCAGTTTAATATACAGTGCACTTTTTGATCAAAAAATATTTTATTCCCGAATTATTCAGCAAAAAATACATTATATATTATTATAAATGAAATTTCATATTTTTTAATATATTTGTAATATTTTATCATTATAATATATATCATTTATATTATATAAAATAAATTATTTCTAAATTATACCTAAACATCGAATTTTTGACCTCATTGAAGGTTTCATGAATCACCAAAATTTTACTATCATGGTGTGTGCAATTTCACCTTTGTCGCTCTGCATGACGTGTTACACATGAATGGCCGCACAAAACACACGTACATTTATTGAGAGTGATAAATTAAAATTTGGAGATGATTTGATATATTTTTTAAACTAAGAGTATGCTAGTTTTACTCAATATATATATATAACTAGCGTATTTTTAGGAGCACATAGCCATTTCGTGCTCCTAACTCAAAAAATATATTAAATTACTTTTAAATTTTGATTTATCATGCTCATTAATTTTTCCTATAAAAATCCTATGGGATAAAAAAATTAGTTGTTTTGAGTTTTTTAGGTCACTATTTTTAATTTTTAAAAAATTAGATCTAAAAATAATAACAAAATATTTATGTTTATGCATCATTTTTAAAAATTAAAAATAATGACTTAGAAAATTTAAAATATCTCAAAATTTTGTATCTCATAAGATTTTCATATGAAGAATTTAATGAGTATGATAAATTAAAATTAAAATTTTTTTGGATATACTTTTTTAATTATGATCAAGAATGGCTTCGTGCTTCTAGGAGTACACTTAGTATGAGCGTGAAGTAATCATGTTAATTTGTTTTTTACATTATGAAATAACAAAGTATTCTTTATAAAAATACCTACGTGTTTATTTTGATAATTTGAATGATGAATACATGTTAATAGTATATGCTGACTTGGTAAAAGTACTTGACAACTCTTAATGATACTGAACAAGATTAATTGTTAATTAAACAACAAACGAACGTCTACAAAAAAAATGAAAATTTGTATTTAAAATACATGAAAAACTGAGTAGAGGTATTTAGGCTAGTTCTTACTTAGAGGAGTCAATGAATCAGGTTATTAGGCCTTTTTTTTATTATATTTTGATCCAATCTAATTTGACTCGACTCAATCAAACTTGAATAAAACAATTAAGTTTTATTTTTTTTTATTTTTTATACTTTATATAATTTAATCGTAATTAGTAAATATTCAATCATAACTAGTTTATAAGTAGGTTTTAATTAATATAACTTTTTGAGGATAATTATATATATTAGTCCGAACAAATATAGATAAAAAATTATCCATACAAAATTTAAGATTAATTAAAAATATAAAATCCATACTCAATGCATTATTTTCGAATCATTTCGAATCAAATTGGATTTGAATGACCCAAATCACAGATCGACATCTCAATCCAATTTTTTAAAACTAATATACTAATAAAATAGGGGAGGGATCACTTGACAATGGTTATCTTGACAATCTTAACAATGAATATTTAAATAAATATAAAAGAAATTTTAAAAATTGAAAAATCTATAAATATATTCTTCTACTTATAAATTGATGGTTACTAAAATTTCAATGAAATCATACGTAGTTATGCGGCCAAAAATTTTGAAAGCCTCAAACAACTTATTTAAACAACAGTATTTAATGCATCTTACTTATGTTTAGCATAAAATTAGCGTCATGGAATATTCATATCGAAGTTTTAATAGGAAAAATCTTATAATAGGCGTAACAAGGAGTAATTATTTTAATTTGCATGAATTTTGTGTAGTTGCGCGGCCAAAAAATTTCATAAAACCAAACAACTTGTTTAGACAACAGTTTTTAACGCATATTACTTATGTTTTGTGTAAAATTAGCATTATAGAATATTCATTTCAAAGTTTTAATTGGATAATTTTATAATAGGAGTAGTTATATTAATTTTTACGAAATTATGTGTAGTTATGAGGGAGAAAATATTGAAAACTCAAATAAGTTTTTTAAATAGCAGTTTGTATTGCATCTTACTTACGTTTTGTGAAAAAATTGTATCGTAGAATTTTCATATCAAAGTGTTAAGTGAAATTTTTTAATTTTTTGGTAGTCCACCAAAGATCTTTAAATTAGAACCACTATAAATTATATAAAATTTTGATGGTATTTGATGGAATATCAAATGATAATGAATTTACATAAAATTTGAATCATTATCAATATATAAACAAAAAAAGTATTTATAAATTTTTTCTATTTTTAAAATTTTTAATTTATTATCAAAATTGTGAAGATAACCCATTGTCAGAAAGTTTCCTCCCAATAAATATCTGTAGAGAAACCCACCATCTAAATATCTAATCCGCAACAGAGCAACTCGCGGACGCGGATTGAACGAGTTCGTCGCAAATGTGGGTCCCTTGCACCATTTATGTCTTTACTATGGCAAACAACCTAGTACCACTAATTACTCTTGATGACGTGTCAGTCCCTTTCAAAACTGTATTGCACTGTCCTCCAAGTCCTTTTGATTCTCGGACTTGCTTTTTGTGGCCCAACCGCTCTCATTACCTTCCCTCCAGACCAAGCAACCTACGCCACCACACAAAATTTTCTTTTGATTAATTTGAGGTTATCTAGGCACAAAACCTAACATTTGATTTATCATATCTTTTAAGCACTCTGTTTCGATCCATCCGCTAAAATATATCCCGTCTCTTGTAAATTAACTTTTCAAAGTGTTCCCCCATGTGAGCTGTTGTCACTTAGCTTAATTTTATTTCAATGTTTGTTATTTAATACTTAGTAGGGTTGGTAAACAGCATTAATTTGCACGTTCCTTTTGCTAATTGTCGATGGTTAATATATATATATATATGTCGACAGCCAATTATTAAAATTATCAAGGCATTCTTAAAAACATTAAAATATCAAGGTAATCTTTCAATAACATTTTAATTTGATATCACAACTCAAATGACAATCCAAACACAAACATATTTAAGCTACTTTTAGTGCTATATTTGTTGAGTGCTGCTAGCTTCATATATATATATGATGCGTCCTTAAATAATCACATACATACATACGCTGCAGCGTTCTCTTTAAATATTCTGATTCACATACATTGCTTTTAGTTAGTGGCCTGATCATCGACTGCTTTTATATATACCTTTCCTCGTTTCTTTGTGATTTTCCCTTCTTTTAACACAAAGCAAAGTAGCAAACTAGCAAACTTTAGAGGCTTATGACTAGAGTTTATCTATGCACAACGAAGTATATGTTAAGCATGTTTTAGCATTGTGTTTCGATCCGTCCGCTAAAATTATATTCCATTTGTCTAGCGAAGGTTTAATTTAAGGTGTGCCTCCATGTGATTATCACTTGATCTTGCTTAATTTGTGCTGACATCCGTACGTGTTTAATATATAGTTGGCAGTGACGGGTCTATTAGCTGGCGATGATCCAGGTGGGCCCCATATATATACGATCATGTTACGCGGATTATAATAGTTAAGTTGCACTATAGAAGTGCTCAATTAACGACGTTCCGGCAATCTAATTAAAAAAACCGGCCTTTAAAAAAATTTAATCGTCATCAATTTTGTCTATTTATAACTTCTGAAAGACATAATGAAATATTAAATGATAATATAGAAGTTCGATTTATTGCTGCTATATATTATTGTATTTTCAAGACCTAATTAAATTGCATGCTCTATTTACATTAAGTGCAAATCGCTTTGATGCATATCTTTTATGTTGTGACAATACTCCCTTTATGTATTTTTCCTCTTTTTTGGATAAAAGCGGACTAACTCCATCTGTTTCGATGAAACCATAAGTTTGTTGCAGCTAGTACCAACGGCAGGTACGTACCATCCCAACATTAAGTTCTTACATCATTAGTTCATTATAATGAGTAAACTAGAAGTTTGTCTTTCCATCCTTTTTTGAGGTAAGATATGAGACTTAGATCTGAAGATGTATCACTATTAGAATTATTGTTATTACTGTGGAATGAAAAACGCTTGTTCTGTGGAGTCAAATACGAAAAAAACATCATTTTTGTGAATTACCCACGGAAAGGCTTCCACGGTACTTTCATCGTCAGAACAAATACTATTTCCGTAGAATACCACAGAGATAATATTTTTTCGAGGAATTAAGCACGAAAATGATTCTACAAAAATAGTTTCACATCTGAGTGCTCCCATTCTTAATTCTGTAGTAAACATTTGGCAGTTCCGAGAAATTGAGCAACATAATAACTCATATTATTTTCATGGTTCTTATTTCCAAGAAAATAACTTTAACAAGTCACGGAATAATTTTACTCATCCACATTATTATTTTTCTATTATTAATTAATTCATGCATATTTTAAGAAAAATTATAATAGGTGAACCCATTATTTCTGTCAGTAAAAATAACATTATTTCTGACAGTAACACCACATTATTTCTGTCAGTAATGCGAATTTATTTTGTTTTTCAATTGTCAACTGATGATAGATTAAAACAATCAAGCATTGAAAATAACTTCAGAAAAATAATATAGCATATAAAAACACCAATTGGAAGTACATCAAATAAAAAATTATAGGTATTGAACTGCCAAAATATAAACCCGTATATCAACTGCTATATTGCTATAATTGAAAAGTTGTTTGTCTGCTATATTGCTATAATTGGATATTCTATTACCAAAAAATTGAAAACTGTTACTCATACCAAACCTAACTACTGTATTTGTTGATTGTCCGAGTTCGATCCCTCGCACCATCAGTTCATGGCTGCCTCGCCCGTTGCAGCTTGCATCCCGCCCATCATAATTGGTTGCGACATTGAAGATAATCCCTAGCATAGAACAAACAAAAAATATACTTAGGATCTTTTACTTTGAAGCATCAATACAATTAAACAACCTACATTTGTAAAATTGGGTCCTCTATATCTCTCTATTTTGAATCATGTACAATACAATTTTTTCTTCTTGCCCTCAAACATGACTAATATAAATTTATAATATTTACCACTAAACGCATGCTTAAACCCAATATTGAAAATTGATCAAACCTTAGACATTTGAATCTATATGTTTTGTTCTTACTTGGTGCGGAGTCATTTGCATTCCCATAAGTGGACTGTGAGGAAAGGTCGTGTGACCCTAAGTAAATAATATAAAAATATTAGTATTACGATGATATTCTTTTATGACTGCATAAGAGCCCTGAAATTTATCATAATTCCTTTTTAGAAAATATATACAATTTTTAGTGAAACATGATAATTATCAATATCCATACCAATTTGTTATATCAATTTCAGCAAAGTCTTAAAACACAAACTAAATCTACAGACTTTGTCATGCATGAATCTCACAATACTAGTCCACTCCAATGTTAAAAACTAAGAAAACCTTACACAACTCCCATCAAACACCAAAAGTACCAATACCAAAAGTTATTTTGGAGCAAGCTAGCATATATATTATCAGTATAAAGAAATAACTATTTATATAGTAATGCCAATATTTCTATGCGGCAAAGATTTTTAGTTTTCACTTGAGTCCACACTAATATCAAATTTAAGAAAACAGGATAAGTTTCTAGATGTTTGATTTGGATAAGGGAGAAAAATTAGAGGTGTAACAAGATAGAGATAAAAGAGCGAATAAATGTTAATTATTTGATTTATTTCTTTTGTTAGAAGAGCAAATATGACACCAACTGTAAAAATAAAATTAGAGTCATTATTTCTGTGAGTAATGTTAATATTTCTATGAGTAATGTCAATATTTCTGTAAAAAATATTTAAGTTCTGTAGTAATGCCAATATTTTCGTGAGTGATGTCAATATTCCTGTGAGTAATAATGAAAATGAAGTCATAGTAAAACTATTGTAACAACTAATGTGTAATAAAAAGAAAAGTTAGAGAAAGAGTTGTTTGATTGACTTATGTTACCTATTTCTTGATCAGGAGATTGGGAGAGGAAGGGGACGGAGGAGGTGGAGGGTTTGGATTTGGTTAGAGAACGGAGGAGGTGATGAGAGGACGATTGTTAGGTTAACTAAAAAGAAAACAGGGATCCAATCGATCCTTAAAAATGATTAAGTAAAGCAGGCGGCATCTCCAAATTTTTTGGCTGATTATCAATTTATTTTGGTGGAGATTCAAATTTCATTTAGGTTAAAGAAAAAAATTGTTATGGCTGAGAATGAAAGAGGCGGGAAAATGAATTGGAGAAGACGGCTAGATTAGAGAAAGAAATTATTACGTTCTCTCTTTATTGAGATCCGGTTCATATCAGAACAAAAAATTATCCCTCTCTGCCACCAAGGACCCACTCCTATGCATGTGTTCTGATTCACATTTTTTGCATGGTCCAGTTTCATCCATACTTCTGGCAGGAATAGACTAATTTTTTGGCGGAAGCGAGATTCAAAATCCAACATTATTCTGCTGAAGTTTTATTAAAAATTTTGTAACTTAATCCAAATTTATGTAACTCCACTCCAGCTTATGTCTGAAAATTTAACATTTTGAGACTACAAATCTTAACAAGTTTGAAAATTAAACATTGTTGATTTTGTAACTTAAGCTCCAAATTCCTTAATTACAATTAATTTCAAGTTATATATTTGATAAAAAATAATGTTAAATTAAACATTATTATTTTGGCGGAGACATTGTTATTTCAAAATTAAACAAGTCTGAAAATTAAAATAAACATTTTTATTTCAAAGTTAAACAAGTCTGGAAATCAAAATAAACATTATTATTTTAAAATTTTGTTCTGTTTGACAATGCTATTTTAATTTTTGAATAGACGATAAAAGTATTACATAAAATAAAAATTTATTATGGAAAGGATTATTTCCGTGCATGTATCCACAGAAAAAATTATTTCTATCTATGGAAAAGAATGAATGTGATAGAGTAGAGTATTTCTGTGAAAGTCTGTACTTATTTTCGTGAAATAGAAAGTTCTGGAGTATTTTCGTGGAAAAATAGATTATATTCCTTAGTTTTTATTTTCGTGTAAATTTCTTCTGTAGACTTGTCTAAAGAAATGATGAGCGTCACGCGTCAATCTCCTTCTTTCCATAGAACTCATATTTACCACGGAAAAAACATCAACTAACTACAGTAATAACTCAAATTCTAGTAGTGTATTAAGGAGGGTCCTTATTAAGTAGTTTAATTGAAACTACAAATTTCTTAGACTTAGCTTGCTTATATTAATTTCATAGTTGGAACTTGGCACAAATTGACAATCGGAGCATATTATGCATATTGTTTCCAATGCATGTTTGTCCGTCTAATTCTTTCTAAATAACGTGCAATTTTCCTAGTTTTGATGTTTCATGAACTAATTGGCATCGAGGTACATCGAACCTGCGTATTTTTAATTCACCCTAAGAGAAAAGAAATATATCTGAAGTAGCTTGCAAACAGATAGGGTTTGCAGAGTTTTAGCAGAGACTGTACCAGTGTACGCCATTAATTCACTGTATCAGATGTTCAGATATTATCTCTTTGGAAATTAAGATTTGGATCAATCCTCTCAACTTGTTTATCTCATCATTTACGAGTTGAGAACTTGAGATCATTAATCCGCACTTGAATCTTTGGAGGTCGTACATATACCATCAATCACTGCTAAACAGCTAAAGAATTAAAAAGCAATGAAAGGTCGAGAGAGACGCACGGTATCGGCGCGTTGCACCCAAACATATCCGGCCAGTGAATATGGTGGACCCCATTACACAGGCTTAAATCTCCATTCCAAGAGAAAACTGGACATCTGCATGGCGTTCCACGAGGCATGCACATTCATTATGCACTGGTCTCTGCAGTTATATTATAGACTGGACATGTGGTATCGTTCAATCAAGTCTCGTCAAACGTCCAATTCCAATTGACGATGTGGATATATATATATACACACTCGTGTCAGCCAATAGAAACCATGGTTAACTGTGGCATAGGTTTTGAATAATTTTAATTGTTAAAGGAGTTTCGAGGTAAAACTGTAGTGCTGTACTTGTTAATATGCTCTTGATCTAGAAACTTAAGCTGCTGACCATCATTTGACTTTCACAGTCTTCACATGACAAGAGGTTCATTTAAAGATCCTCACATGCCAAATATTTTACAGAAAAAAATGCTCTTTAACTTAAACATGATAATATTAGAAACGAAACCCTAGCTAATTTAATGATGGTCAAATAAAATGCCTAATAATTGACAATTTAAAATGCAAACAGATCACAGCAGCTATATATTATATTTAGAACACTCCTTACATGTGACGGATAATTCACTAAACCATTTAAGTACAACATATTAATTAGTATTATATAGTCGAGATTTGACGGGATTAAAAATTTTGAGCTCCAACTCTACAATGATGTGGTGGGTTATTTGGTTTATATATTCACAATCTTGAAGATGGATGCAATAATTAAGATCCTAATTTAAAGTAAGATATTAAGTAATATGTAATTATGTATAACATTAAATGAGGAAATTTTAATGCTTTCACTAATGAAATAAAATTGAAAAAAAAAACCCATACATATATGATGAGTTTAAGAGACATTAACTCATCTAATTTATATATGGAGCAAAACTTCGATGTGGGACAATATTTCAAAATTTTTAAATAAAGCATATATTTACAAGAAGAAATTTTTTTTTACAAATATATAATTGATGTCTTGGTGGATTTTGAGTAGGTGGGGAACAGGACAAGTGCCATCACCCCAGCATATCATGTTCCATTCCTATTAAATAGATTATATGAAAAAACATTTATGAACTTACACGATTTCAGTTTTGTAGTGTCTACTTACAAATAATAGATTTATAAAAAAAATCTCATTCACAATTAACTGTTCGTTGCACGATTTAAAAATTACTATTGAGATCGTCAAAGACATCCTTGTAATAGTTTAAATTTCTTTAACGCGTAACTTTATAGTATATACCATAATTAAGTAGGACTACATACAAATCGGACTCGAACGAGCTGGGTATGAATATTCGAGTTCGATTCGGTTTGTGAATACTCAAATTTGATAAAAATAACTCCATTATTCAATATCAGACTGTGTTGTTGTTGTTGTTATTAACAATCGATTTGAGTTTGATTAATCCAAGCTGGTTTAATTTGCTTAATTTTATTCCGAACTAAAATCGAGCTATTTAATTTTGATTTTTTTCAAAAACAAACACGAACGAGCCAAGAATGAAACTTACAGTCCCAATCATATGAACTAATACCTCTACTTTATTTTCTGTACCGATTATATACATCTGATATGTACGTGGTTCATTTGTCACATAGATAACTTGAAACTATAGTGTAACAAAATATCCGCACTTCGCCACTAACAAGAAAACATTTTTGTGGCTTTTACAAGGTAATAATTCTGTCCAAAGAATTGTTTAGTAATTTATGAGTTGTATATGTTTGTTGGACAACTTGGATTGGCTCACAGGCAAAACCTATGCTTTTTGGACGGCGCTACCATGTGAGCTCCTTGTTGGCCACTGGCACGTGACTTAGGTTTTCATTGTTGCAGCTATAAGATGATGTCAGCATGGTGCCGACATGCTCTGTGCGATTTCTTTTCTTTTATGTGTGATTTCTTTCACTCGGTACATTAAAGTATATTTATAAGGGCTTGATTTTTAAATTCTATCTAACCGATTTTTTCAAAAATACAATCTTAGTGAATTTTTAAAAAAATTGATATTTATAAATTCTTTTTCAAAAATACAATTTTAGTGATTTAAAAAAAATGATATTTATAAATTCAATTTAGTCCTTTTTAATAATAAATATTGATTTTTTAAAGGACTGATTTCAATCTTAAAAAGCAGACATTTTTAACCCGATCATTCTTAAACCCATTCTTTAATATTTTATATTTTATATTATATAATAATTATACTTAAAAAAATTTAAAAAAAGTAAAGCAAAATGTCAAAATAGAAAAATATAATTTAATATTATTATACAAATAGAAAAATACCATATATCTCATCTAGAGGTGGCAGAAAACAACCCGACCCGAGAAACCCGTCCAGACCTGAATCCGATCCGACCTAATTTTTTTAAAAAGTCAACCTGATCTGACCCGATCCGAACCCGACCTGACCCGACCCAAAATCAAATGACGTTCAATCCAATCGAAATCTATCAAAGATTTAAAAAATACAATATGTAAATTGACCCGACCTGATCCGACCCTGACCAGACCCGATTTCTTTTAAAAGATTAAACTGACCCGACCCGCCCGATTGCCACCTATTCTCATCTCACATCCTCCTCCCCTTTTTAAAACAGACTCTCTCAACATCTTTCTCATGCGCTTTTCTCAATTCACCACTCTCAAATCACTAGATGACATTTTCAAAATCATATCATCTTTTTAGATAAAATTTATCTTATATTTGCCTTATTTTTTTTAAAAATAAAAAGATGAAAAAGTTTTTTAAAAAAAAACTATAAAAAAATATTTTTTTGGTATAGTGTAGAATATTACTTTATTTGGTTAAGTAAATTGACCCCATACCAAGAACATTCTTCTTCAAGCTAAGTGCATTAATGGTTTCTATTACATTCCATTAAAGCATAATCCTTCTTCATCTCAAGTATTTCTTGGCATTCTCACTTCGGCCAATTCTTGGCATGCAAGACTTGGGCATTCCCCCCACTTCTACTACATTGCATTTACTTCATTCTAAAGATTTACCATGTAATTCGAATAAAGTGAACCCATGTAATGATTGCTATATGGCAAAATGACATCCTTCGGCCTTTCTTTTCTTCTATTTCTACTACTTCGCTGCGCCCCTTTAGAAATTGTTCATTTTGGGACCCTCACTGCTACGCGCCTGAGCTTTCGGTATTATATAATTTTGGTGGATGATTTTTCTCATTTTACATGGATATATTTTATGGCAAATAGAAGCAATGTGGCTCACATTTTCTCATGATTCAAGGCCCAAGTTAAGAGCCTCTTTAACTCAACAATCACAATTTTGCGCACTGATGAAGTCATAAAAAATATATAATCATAAAAAAAATATAGCAAATCCGTATATGTCAATTTTTATCCTTATCTCGATTCTTAGAGTCCGAAGAATTTGATAAAGATCAAGTTCACCTTCTAAAAATCAAATTCT
Source organism: Schoenoplectus triqueter (assembly GCA_964058805.1). Lineage (NCBI taxonomy): Eukaryota > Viridiplantae > Streptophyta > Magnoliopsida > Poales > Cyperaceae > Schoenoplectus > Schoenoplectus triqueter. The sequence goes on from CAXKVV010002149.1 coordinate 115,028, forward strand.
TTGAAATCGATCCTTTAATTTTTTTTTATCAAATCTGGTCTTTATCTGACCCTCTCATAAATTCGTTAGATCCAGTCCTAGAAGCCGGATCCGACCCGACCCTTAAGAACTATACATAGCTACATATTATATCAGCGTGGTGCTGATTTGATGAGTATTTTTTTGAGGGGAAGCTGACGAACGATAAATTTTAACGATTACTCATTTGAACTTTTACATGTATGGCGGTCGCTTCGCGGTTTTCCATTTCATTTAATACTATTCAATTATTGATTTTACAATGATAAATGACGAAAATATTAGTTATCATACATAATTTGTTATTAGTTATTTTATATTTCTTAATCTGAAAATAAAATATATAGTTCAATTTAAAAATAAAAATATAAAGATTACGTATATGCGTGTAATTATTTATTTTTTGTGTTGTATATGTTATATAAGATAAATTTTAGTTATTTTTAAGTTAAAAAATAGAGTTTTCTAAATTAATAAAACAGATTCAATGAATATCCAATTACAAGGATATTTTTCTTCGTTTATTAACATAAATTAGGGGAGTTAACTGAATTTACGATGGTGGGATAATTATGACAAATTGATTTTTTTTGATAAAACTATTGTTAGAGCTAGAAGTTTAAGAAAACAATTTTCAGAATTAAAAAAGTTTGAAGGTTTCACTACCCTTTCTTAAGTCTAACCCATGTGAGGTAATTTTTAAATTAATTAATTAAAAACTGTTATAAATAAATACAACGCACGTATTTTTTTCTAGTAATTAAGACCCATGCACGAAACTATAAGCACCATTTAAATTTACTTGGGTTATAAAAACCATTTTTAACTCAAGAAAAAAAATCATCATAATGATGTACTTTTTTTTCAAAAGACGATAGAAGTCGGTGGATATATAGTTGAGAAAAATTTCAACTAATTGTGTTTTTTTTTTTAATTCTTGCATTCTGAGTTCCACATTTCTTATCTTCATATTATTAGTGGTTATACATTTCTATACAAGTTATTAATTTATGAATATTTTATCTTTGGAGAAAAATAATTTATGAATGTTTATAGCTAATTTACAAATTAAGTGCTTAACACTTTCTTCTATTCTGAATGATGATCAAAACAAATTTCAAATTATAAGCTTTGATGAAGAAGTATACATACAGTTTGCAGAACTTTTGTTTTTAATATGTAAGGTTAAATGCTTCTATCTTCAAATATAAACCTTTCTTAAAAGAGTTCACATATTACAATGCGTACGAGTCACAGACGGGTACCGGTAACGAGGATGCAGAAGGATGCAATTATTATTTCTCTTTTACGTCTTTTCCAACTTTCTTTTTTTCTACTATGTACCAGTTTTAATTTGGATGTATTTTTGTTGTCTGTCATTGTGATGGAATCGGCTTGGTTTTGATCGAGATGTGATGTCTAATTTTGATGTCGTTGAAATTTTTGTTGTGGAGCCTTCCACGAGAATGCCCTGATGCTATGGATTGACAGTTTAAAACAAAACAAAAATTATTGGTCCCAGGACATATATACTTTTAATTTGTTCTGGATAATTTACAGTGAGAATATTATATATATATACCAATTATAAAAATTTGATTACTGAAATCAGGTACGAGTCATTCCGACGAGTCAAGGATTTGTACCCATAATAATAACAGCGACGATAGAAAATTCTAGTATAGCTGACGGTAGGTATACGAGCTCAGCTCCCTTCAATTATGCACAGCACAACCAAGCCAGTAAATGCCAGGTGCTCGTTTGATTCTCATCTGATGTCATAGTCATAGTTCTCTAAGAGTATCTCCAAAGCTAAAATTATTTCTAAACTCTTAATTGAGTCATATCAGAAAAATTACTAATTATAATTAATTTTTTCCAACATAAAACCGTGTGAGGATAGTTTTTGTGTCAAACAAACAATTATCACTCGCGTCAAACAACAATTACAAAGAAAAAAATTGTGCCTCTGCGTCTGCCCGCCCCCCTTCAGTGCTAAATTAAGCGAGTTGCTAATTTGACGTGGCAATTAGAATTGAGTTGCTAAATTAGAAATTGTCTCTCCAACACTAAAATAAAAAATAAGCAGTGACACGTAGGAATAGAACTCAATGAAAACTCCCATTAGAGATGCTCTAATCCATAGAGCTAGGATGAGTTCGAGGTCATGATTTTAATTCACTCCGATTATTTTAGGGGATCGAAAACTTATTCGCAAGTTTTACTTTATTCTAAATCACCGTTATTTGAATTTGAACTTAAATTTAATCATATTATTTCATAAGTTATTTCTTCTTTTATGCGCACACCACAGTGGTTATAAAATCTTTCAAAAGAATAAGTTTTTTTATTATCAGTTCTCTTAATCTTTTACGCGACAACATCATTGTAAAATCCGATGACAAGATTAAGTACTAGACTCTCACTTTCTCTTCTTTTTTTTGTTTTGTTTTTCTTTCAACATTTGTTTTCACTCTACAGAACATGTTCCTTAAGACCAGGAGCCTTTTCATTGGGACGACAATTATTTGAGTTAATCCATTATAAATAAATAATTATTATAACTTTTTTTTCTGCTCTTAAGTTCATTTCTATAATAATTTATATCCATATTAAATATATTTTAGTGATTATTTTAATATGAATATAGAGTTAGATTATGATGCTACGCGTAACACGGATGGTCTGTGTGGTAGAGACATTTTTTCCATTTTTAAAAGTTTAGATGATCAATCCAACCGCTTAAAATAATTTTCATACGAAAATCTAGTTGTAGATCAAATTTCATATTTTTTAGATAGTTATAAATTCACTTATTTTGAATGACTCATAATAATTAAATCAAGTGATTTTTTAACTATTAAAAAAATAGTTAATTTTTTTTTAAATATATAATTTGGTCTACAACTAGATTTTCATATGAAAATCATTTGGAGCATCGATCGACCATTTGAACTTTAAAAATGAAAAAACCATCCATAACACATAGATCATCCATACTACATGTAATACTGCACTGTAATCTAACTCTACGGATATATATTGATATATAATTAATATAGTCATATAACACATAAGTCTATAATCATAATAATCGTAATAGATTATACTAAACTTTATCTATTATGCCGCCTAATCGTGCAGTCCGGATAATCGTTAGATCCAATAAAAGGTACCAAATTTCTATTCCTTGGAGCTTCATTGTTGTCTTGAAGGCAATTAACTAGTTTGCTAGGCCTTTGTGCTTGAACGGTATAACTGGGCTGTTATTGGGCCTTGGCCTATAGTCCTTTCAGATTCAGTTAGTTCGAGGGCAGAACTTCATGGCAGATGATAAGCGCCTCAGATATCGCCTCCCACTATTTCTCCCTCTATTTCAAGGCTGTATAACCCACTAAATTCTGATTCACATGCACGCGGATCTCAATTGGATTTATGATTTATGTGGGTCCCCGTCGTCAGAAATTGGGATAAAACACATCGTCTGAACTTTCAAATGCAGTGGCTTGACAATGAAAATAAAAATAGAATAACTAAAACAGGGGGAAAAAAGATCTTTAAGACTGCTGGGCCTGAAAAGGCCCACTTCGTCATTCTCATATACATGGGATTTGAAGGGCTCCGATTGAAAGCCCTCACAGGGATCAATTACAAGTTTACCGTTAAGCATCTAAATGTCCCCACATTAGCATCAGCTAAGTTTAAATTTTACTCCAAAGAAACGAAGCTCCAGATTGCAGAGAGCATGGTGTTCAAAGATTAAAAATAGAACAGGCAACCTTCAGAGTGGTGCGTTTCCATGTTCTATTCCTTTTTCGTGATTAAAGACATTAGTGTTATGAAATAAAGATAGAAGACAAAAGTTGTGAGAGGCTAAAATTTTATTTCTATATTATTTTATCTAGAAGTCTATACAACATACAAGTCTCTATTTATAGGCTAGAGAAACATCATATAATAAAAGACAAAATTAAATCTAAAATTAAGGAGAAGGTGAAAAGAATGAAAAACTTCTATCATTATGAGAGGATGTGGGAATGAGAGGAGGTGGATGAGATGAAACATATATCATTAATTTTATAACACTCCCCCTTAGATGTTTTGTCTTATATTATACACTATTAATATTGTACTACTGGACAAATATTAAATTTTGGTACTTCATGACCAACTTGATTTAACTGATACTTCTGAATCAGTTATGTTGCCTCATTAAAAACCTTACTAAGAAAACCCAATGGGACAAAACTTAGTGAAGGAAAAAAGAGTGCAACGTGTATAATACTCTTCTCATTTTAATGTACATTTTTTAAGTGACGAATGCCAATCTTATGTGAAAGCTGCTCAAAAATATTTCTTGGCAATGATTTTGTGAATAAGTCTGTCAAATTATCGCTTGATCTGATTTGACAAATATTTATCAAACTATTCTTCTGTAAATCATGTGTTGAGAAGAACTTCGGCGAGATGTGCTTGGTTCTGTCACCTTTGATATATCCTTCTTTGATTTGAGCAATGCATGCAGTATTATCTTAGTGTATCATCGTCGGGTTTTCTCTGACTGACTCGATACTGCATTCCTCTTGGATGTGTTGGATCATGGATCTTAACCATACACATTCTCGTCCAGCATCATAAAGAGCAATTAATTCAGCATGATTTGATGATGTTGCTGTCAATGTTTGCTTTGTCGATCACCATGAAATTGCAGTGCCGTCATATGTAAATACATATCCGGAGTGTGACCGAGATTTATGCGGATCTGATAAATATCCTGCATCTGCATATCCAACTAGTTTGGACTTTGTATTTTTTCGATAAAATAGTCCCATATCACGCGTCCCACAAAGGTAACGTAATACATGTTTGATTTCGTTCCAAAGTCAGCGTGTTGGATCAGAACTATATCTTGCTAATACATTTACAGAAAAAACAATATCATGTCTCGTATTATTAGCAAGATACATCAAAGCCCTAATTGCACTTAAGTATGGTACTTCATAACCAAGAGCTTTTTCATTATTTTCTCGGGGCCGATAAGGATCTTTTTTCACATCCAGTGATCGGACAACCATTGGTGTACTTAGAGGATGAGCTTTGTCCATATTAAAATGTTTCAACATCTTCTGGATGTAGTTTGATTGATGGACAAATATATCATGATGCAAATGCTCGATCTGCAGGCCGATACACAACTTTGTTACACCAAGATCTTTCATTTCAAATTCATTCTTTAATAATTTTACAGTCTTTTCGATCTCTTCAGGAGACCCAATGATATTCAGGTCATCAACATATACTGCAATAATTATAAAACTCGAGATTGATCGTTTAATAAAAACACACTGACTAATTATATTAGATTTATATCCTTCTTTTAAGAGATATTCACTGAGTCGATTATACCACATTCGACCCGATTGTTTTAGTCCATACAATGATCGTTTTAACTTTATAGAATACATTTCTCAAGATTTTGATTTAAATGCTTCAGACATTTTTAATCCTTCAGGGACTTTCATATAGATATCATTATCGAGTGATCCATACAAATATGCTGTGACAACATCCATGAGACGCATTTGAAGGTTCTCAGTAATTGTGAGACTAATTAAAAATCGAAGAGTTATTGCATCCACTACAGGTGAATACGTTTCTTCATAATCAACTCCTGGTATTTGTGTAAAACCTTGTGCCACCAGCCTTGCTTTATATCTCACAATCTCATTTTTCTCATTTTTTTTATTGTAAAAACTCACTTGTAACCTATAGGGTTAACATTTTTAGGGGTTAGAATTACATGTCCAAAAATATTTCGCTTTTCAAGCGAATCTAATTCAGCCTTCAGAGCATCTTTCCATTTTGGCCAATCATTTCTGTGCATACACTCTTCTGGAGTTTTTGGCACATAATCTTCCTCATTTATCACTTCAATTAATATAGCATATGCAAAAATTTCATCAACACGTGTTTCATTTCGGTTCCATATTATACCATTCTGTACATAATTTATTGATATCTCATAATCATTCGGTGCCTGAGTTTCTTCTGGAATTTTATCAACGACCTCTTCTGGGGTTCTACTTCCAATCTCTTCTGGGATTTTACTGACAATCTCTTCTGGGATTTTATCGGTAACTTATGCTGGAGTTACACCAACTGCATTATTCTGCTCTTTCATTTTTCGTGGATTTTTGTCTTTGGAACCGATTGGTCTTCCACGTTTTCTTTGTATAGTAATCTCTGCTGGGGTTATTTCAATTCGAGCAGGTGCATTTAAAGCTGATATATGTGATTTAGTCACTCTTTTTGTATTTGTAAATGCATATGGTAACTCATTTGCTATTCTTTGCAAATGTATAATCTTTTGAACTTCCAGTTCACATTGACCACTCCGGGAATCAGGATAAGATATTGATGATGCATTCCAAGTTACTTGTTTTTCCAGCTTTTCTTTTTCTCCCCCTAAGATTGGGAATATTGTCTCATCAAATTGACAATCAGCAAAATGAGCTGTAAAAACATCTCCAGTTAATGGTTCTAAATATTTAATAATTGATGGAGAGTGAAAACCAATATAAATTCCTAATCTTCTCTGTGGTCCCATTTTTGTGCGTTGTGGAGGGAAAATTAGAACATACACAGCACAACCAAAATTTTTAAGATGAGACAAGTTTGGTTCTCTTCCAGAGACAAATTGTAATGGAGAAAATTTATGAGATATAGTTGGTCTTAATCTAATAAGTGCAGCAGCATGTAATATGGTATGTCCCCATGCAGAAGATGGTAGATTACATTTCATAAATAACGGTCTAGCAATCAGTTGTAATCTTTTTAATTAATGATTTAGCTAAACCATTTTATGTATGTACATGAACAACTGGATGTTCTACCTTAATCCCAATTGACATACAATAATCATTAAAAGACTAGGATGTAAATTCTCCTGCAATCAAACCGGATACTCTTAATTTGGTAATCTGAAAAATTTGCTCTCAATTGGATTATTTGTGCTAATAGCCTAACAAATACAACATTTCTTGTAGCTAATAAGCAAACATGTGACCATCGAGTTGATGCATCAATTAAAACCATAAAATATCTAAATAATCCACATGGAGGAGAAATAGACCCACAAATATCTCCTTGAATTCTCTCTAAAAATAAATGAGATTCATTTTCAATTTTATTTTTAGATGACATAATTATCAATTTTTCAAGATAGCATGTTGCACATGATAAATCTTTTGATAATATGATCTTCATGTCCTTTAGAGGATACCCATTTGTACTTTCAATTATTCTCCTCATCATAATATTACCTGGATGACCTAACTTGTCATGCTACAGAGTAAACATTTTCGTGTCATGTAACTTCTGGTTACTGACCATATTTGATTCTATTGAACTTATGTTCATACAATATAGTCCAGATGATAAAGCTTTCATCTTTTCTAATATGATCTTCCGACCATATTTAATCGTTGTAATTTGAAGATATTCAATGTTATTTTCAGTCATGGTTTCGATATGATAACCATTATACCGAATATCTTTAAAACTTAATAAATTTCTTTTAGATTTACTAGAGTATAATGCGTCATTTATAATTAATTTTGTTCCTTCTAGTAACAAAATACAAGCTCTTCCAGAGCCTTCAATTAAGTTACTAATACCAGAAATTGTATTAACATGTGTCTCTACAGGAGACAATTGAGAAAAATATTTCTTGCTTTTTAATATTGTGTTTGTTGTTCCACTGTCTACTAGACATTCATCTCTAATACTTGTCATTGCTCTGTTGGAACCTTCTTCAATTATATTTTTTTTCCTTTGAACAAAAAAAATATATAAGATCAAATTTAAATAAACTAATTTTATTCATGAGAAACATAAACTTACAACATAAAACTGAACTAAAATAAACAAAAAAATACTTAGCTCGTAATATTTATTTCTTTATCAACAGTCTCAAAGAAATCAGAAACATCTAGGTGTGTATCCATGAGTAAACCACTTGACTCATTTTCAATAAAATTTGTTTCTACTTTTTTTCCCTTTTTCTTGATGGATGCTTGATAAAGTTCAACTAAATGTTTGGGAGTACGACATGTGCGTGATCAATGGTTTGTTATACCACATCTATAACAACTACTTTCAAACTTTTTAGAAGATATTGAATTCTTTTCCTTTTCATATCTCCCCATATTTTTGTCATTTGATTTGAAATTATGACATTCACGTCGCCAAACATTATTGCGACCATGTCCACAACCTCTTCTGGGGCCGCGACCACATTCTCGACCATGATTTCCTTTAAATGATATTGCATTCGCTTCAGGGAATGATGTCGCATTTGCTTCAGGAAATGGACTAGAGCCAGTGGATCGTGATTGATGATTTTTCATGAGAAGCTCATTATTTTGTTCCGCAACAAGAAGACATGATATCAATTCTGAATATTTTTTAAAATCACGTTCCCGATATTGCTGCTGCAGGAGCAAATTCGAAGCATGAAATGTGAAAAATATTTTTCTAACATTTCTTCATCAATAATCTTTTCTCCGCATAATTTTAACTCAGAAGTTATGCGAAACATTACGGAATTATATTCACCCACAGATTTAAAATCTTGCAACCTTAAATGAATCCATTCATAACGAGATTTTGGGAGGAACACTTGTTTTCGATGATCATATCTTTCTTTTAAATCCTCATGAAGATGATGACGGAGGAATATCATTCCTTGGCTTTCTCCTGTGAGGATGTCTTATTTTCATCTTTTATTGTATCTCCAAGATTATTTGCGGTAAGATGAATCTCAGCATCGAGAGTCCATGAGAGATAGTTCTTGCTCGATATATCAAGGACAACGAATTTAAGTTTAGTAAGATTTGTCATAAGGACTATAAAATAAAAATAATACTAATATTAATAAATTTAATCGAACATCTATTTATGAAAATTACTAAAGAAAAAAAATATTAATAACTTCAGGTCATTAAGAGAAAAGATTAGAGACATTACATTTATTTGTTTATTTATCTAATTTGATAACTTCTGGTTATCATTTTAGTTGAATAAAATAATAACTTCCGGTTATTAAGTATATCGATAACTTCGGGTTATCAATTGTAACTCATTTTGTTATAACTTTTAATTATCAAATACAATGACTTCTGACCATTAAAAGTATCAATGACTTCTGGTTATTTAATAAATAAAAAAAATATTTCTAGTATTTACTTATTTTATCATTCTCTTCGGGGAATGAAAATATTAGTCTCATCCAATATAAGAACAATTTCATCAAGAAAATAAATATTATAATTAATGATAAAATGATAAAATATAATATAAAATGTACCTCTTTTTAGAGACAATCTTACGATAATCTGATTATGTCGATCTCGTAATTCTAATATAAAACAAACTTTCGTCACAACTCGATTAGAGCGAATTCGTACTGATAATGTGTTATAAAATAAAAATATAAGACAAAAGTTGTGAGAGACTAAAATCTTATTTTTATATTATCTCATTTAGAGATCTATCACCATCAACAACATACAAACCTCTATTTATAGACTAGAGAAACATCATGTAATAAAAGACAAAATTAATACAAAATTAAATCTAGAATTAAGGAGAAAATGAAGAGAATGAAAACTTCTATCATTATGAGAGGGTGGAGGAGATGAAATATCTATCATTAATTTTATAACAATTAGATGATTTATTTGAAAATTAAAAAGAGCGAGTAATTTTTTTCTTCATCTTCTCCTTAAACCTATACATTACAAATCAAAGTGACATGAAAAGAAAATTGCCTCGAAGGCTTCTTGTTAACATTTCCAAGTTGAGAAACTTAAAAGTCGGCATGAACTAAATCTCAGGAGTCACTGCAAGATCCGAGCCCCGATAAAGAGACAAGGACTTAGCTAAACCTCGTGTACTTTTTGCTCGGCCTTGCAATCGAGTCGAATCACTAAAGGAGCGCTGTTTTCTCCTCATTAAATGTTTCCTCTGGCTGTCCCGGTTCTCTTGTTCGCTCCTCTCAATGAAGAGATTCAAGTTGCGGTGGTACTTCCCATTATCTAGAATCTTCTTTCCTAGGTTTCTATCACTACTTGTGTGGTCCATGTCCTCATCTGTCCAGTAACCGGTGTCATTGTGGTCCCTCAAGGCAAGATCTTCATATTCGTCATCAGACTTTGTTGAGTGCTCGTCCACTGAACCCTCCATCTGGAAGTTAACAAGAATTACATAAAGAACATTTTGATAGAAGATATAATTACATTCACAAGTGAAAAGAATCATGTTGCAAATGGCACTCAATGGAACTTACATCATCAGGATTATCATTGTTCTCAGCATCACTTTCCTCATCACTCTCCTCATCAGGCTTCATATTCGATTCTTCTTCACTACTTGTTAGTGACATTTCCTCCATTATCTAGAGTTCAATACAGTAACATTTTATTAAATTTTACATCAGCTATTGCCATCATTACAACAAAATCCCAACACATTTCTTAACAAGTATTCCTATGCGAAACGTTTGAAATTTTGAATATCAATCACTCAGCATCGATCAAAAATATGTTTTACTACAAAAGAAAGAAAAAAAATTTGTTAGTTAACCAAAACTTCATCACAAACATACCTCCTTGGCAGGCCCATCAGAAATCTTAGGAGAACTACAAGCTGATGAGACATATCTGCTCCCAGAACCAGTAGCAGCTTCAGTAATATCAACCCTCAAATCATCACGGGTCCCGGCTTGACCAGCCCCACCTGTATCACTTGGCCATGCACTAATCCCGAGATGCCCAAATTGTAAGTTAATAGGCTCTGCAGTACCAACACTAACAGGTCCATACAATGGATCACCTCCCACGGACGTTTCACCTCTATTAAGCCCTGATTTTGACCTAACAGGCCATGCCTTAGCCACTGAACCATCATTATTTATAAGAGCCATTAAGTGCCGAGACGAACCTTGCCTTTGTATCAATTGAAACATGCCTTTTGAACTAAGTGAATTAGCTGCACACTGATTTCTGAATGCTTCATCTATTATGGGTACAGTGTTTGTTACTGGATCATATAATGTATCACCACCCATGAACTTCTTGCGTAGGCAGCTGAACACAGTTGCATGTATGGCAGCCACACTGCGGTCAACATTGGTGTTGTTTACCTTGGGCACAAGATGCTTGTCAGCACGCTTGCAGAGGTATTCTTGAATGGTGCGAATATTACGTATGTACTTGATGTATTTGTTTTTTGCAGGATCAAGGGTCATGTATTTTGCACGTACGGCAAATCGTTCCATGTGCTTGTCCTCACTGGAAATGTATACCATAAAAGGGATTATTGATGGGTGCTTCTTCATCAATCCCATCTACATACAAAGAAAAAAAAATGCATAAGGGGTAATGATTAATTTGGGCACGGATTGAAATTATTTTTCAATTTCCCCATAACTTTCAACCAAAATTTTAAATGAGATATCCTTGTTGACACCATTCAGGTTCCAAAATGTCATATTTTGCCTGGTATTGGTAAGCCGGTAACAGCGTTATTGGATGTAGAATCCTTACTCCCAGTTCTGCACCACAGCTTAGCTTAGCTATTTAGTTTCCCTTGCACTGTAATGGTTCCAAAAGGAAATATTACAGGACGCAGAATCCATACTCAAAATCAATTCTACAGTAGTTATATTTCTCTTCACATTGAATAAGATTTTATCCAAAGGTTAAGGTTTAACTGACACTCAAATACCCATTTTATGCCAGGGATAAAAGACAAGAAATATGAAACAGTTTATGCCAAAAGTCCAAAACAGAATATAACCACTTCTATGCCACTGGGGTACCTCAAGACTAACAAATAAGTTGTTCCGCACCATTTGACTAAAGCAAATAACTAAAACTGAAGTAAACTCACCACAAAATTGAGGCTGAGGTGAACACCCTCAACAATAACTGATTCTCTCTGAGCTTCACAGGCTGTAATCAACCTGTCAAGGCTATCAATCACCATCTCACTTTGTGCCTTGTAACCCTCCAATGCCATCTGCTTTTTGCTAATCATCTCTGACCCAACTGCCTGGTCAGCAGACCTAAAATTAGAGTTCTCATCGAATATTCCATCTTTAGCAAGTTTCTTGTCCCTTTTTCTAGCTTTTGCCTTGGCCACTTCCACCGGATCAAGGCACTCACCGGCATGATATGTTGATGCCCAAAGTAGTGGGTTCTGTTTCTCATCTACAAAACTACGCATCATGTGCCTAATAGAGTCAGTTGAAACTACATTTGTAATGCCCAATCTGCCTCCCTGAAATAAATGCGTGAAGTGCATGTTTATAACAGCATATTAGCTGAACATGATCTTTAAGTAATCAAAATAACTAAAAAAAATAGCTTAACTGACAGCAGTAACTTTCTTAACTAAAATAATTAATGTTACCAAATTGCCAGTTTTCACATCACATGCTCTCTAGAGTCAAATTTAAAATGTAAAAGAGAGAATATCTAACCAGCAAAGCAGAGAGAGTAGATTTGCCACACCCGCTTGTACCACACAAGAGTATAGTTACCGACTCCTTCCTTTCTCGTATTCTATAGAGCCAACAAAATCAATGAATATCTTTTCCAAAAATCTATTATATATCAAACTGAAACTAGGATTCATACTACCATAACACACTGATATGGATCTACCCTTTATAGCATCAATAATATTATTAACACAGCTAACTGGAATTAACACTTTTCTCTATTATATAGCTGACTAAGCAAGAAGAATCTGATTCATGTATCCAGATGGGCAACCAAGAATCTGTGAATTTTCACCAGAGGCAAAAGGAGCATATAAGAAATCCAGATCATAACACATCACAATAACCACTGTTTCTTTTTTCTAGTGATGCACCTTAGCTGGTATAAATAGACTTCAAGTAAGAAAAAGAATCAGAATTTATGCAATGACAAGACAATGCCCTCAGGTACCTGCAAGCAAGAAGCAAGTCAGCTCTTTGATTGGGGCCCACATATTTGTATGCAGACAGAGCACAGCATACCACACTAAGAAATTTCTCCCTTGAAACAATAACAGTTGTCTTTCTCTTGTAAAGTTCAAATAACATATTCTCCTGACATAAATTCTTCAATGCCTCACCAAAATTGATATTCTCATTCAGACATGAAAGTGCCATTGCATCTGAGTGTTCATTTCTCATGGCCTCAAATACCCTTCGGCTAATCTGAGAAAAGTAGCAAAATTAAGTTCAAAGTTTGATTTATTTTTCTTTTGGATATATAAAATTGTATACATCCTCAAGCAAAATCTAGAAGTTACACAAACTTCCTAAAACAAACATATGTCAGAATATTAATAAAAAGAACGAAGTTGCACATAATCTATAATTTAATTAAGGGTTAAATGCTAATCTGTGAATGAAGTAGGACCATTTCTTAAGGCATATGCTTAAAACAAACATATAGAGGATTTACAAGTAGATGAATACTCGATAAATTCCAAGTGATTCATAAAACTACACATCTGATCAATTGAAAAGAGAGATCAATCGACTAACCTTGAAGGCATGGCGCGGCTTGCAGCCCATTAGTTGGAGCGTACTCTGGAGAACAGATCGCGTATACCGAAAAGAAGAGCTCTCTTTCTCCTTCGCACGATCGCCATCTTCTCTGGTTTCCCCTTCGTCTACAACCACAATGTACAACAGCTTCTGTACATCTCCCATTTCCCGATTTCACTTCCTTAGAAACCACCACAGAATCAGTCCGCAATAGCACAGCGTCAATCGGACTAATCAAATCGATTAAAGCTTATCTGAGCTTTGGCTTACTTAGCGACCTAGGGTTTTGTTGCTATAAAGAGGTGAGATGAAATGGTGAAACCGCCATGGCGGTAAGCGGTACCTGTTCCCAATACAAATGCGCCATCCGCCATCTGGAATTAATAAACCGAGCTTATTTCTCGAAAAAGAAAAAAGGAGATTAAAAAGTTGGATTCGTTCGATGCGCTGTGTTGGTCTAATTAGAAACTGGAGGCATATCTAAGGAAATATTGACACGTCTACATAATCGAAGTTTGGGGTTGACCCCTCCGCTGTTTGGGAACTGGTCGTGATTAACATTAGTGTTTGAAGCTAATCATAGTTAGCAAATTAACTAATAGAAGGATTAAGTGTTAAGACTTGGTCAATCAAGTCGGTGAAGGTTGATCATTCGAGCTTCCCGGAAATATGAGCTTGTTGTACTATAAATCTAGAATAAGAACTATTCATACGAGTAGGGTCGCTTTCGTGGCATTTCTTCTGTGGGATGTGACAAACTAACAACGAATAAAGGAATAGAACGGAGTAAATTTATTTGGTAATAGATATTTTTAAAGTTTTCATAATAGAATTTTAAATGAATTCGAAAAAAGATTATAAAAAAACTATATATAAATATTTTTGAACATGAGGAGGGTTTTATTGTCACTTTGTGCCACAAAATATTTTAAAATTTGAAATCTAAATTGTTGATTTTATTAATTTTATGATAGATTAAACTCGTAAAATTTCATATTTTTAAATTTATTTTTATAATGGAACAAATAATAATAAAATGAAGATAATAAATTAATTAATTCTTGTTAACTTAGACTTTGATATTCAAGATTTTATGTATAATATTACATTGTTAATATGTATAATAAAGTTCCTAAAATTTATTTTAATTTATCAAAAATTGAAGTTGAGAACCATGTTGAGCATGCACTAGTTTAAAAATAAATATGTAACTTTCTTTCTTAATATCAATTAATATTTTTAATAAATATGCACTAGTTTAAAAAATTATAATATCAATTAATATTTTTATATGAACATTCTACGATACTATGTTTGCACAAAAATGATTCGAATGCATTAAAAACTGTTATTTAAATAAATTAGTTATATTTTCATCATTTTTTTTTATCTCATAACGGCCCATAAATGAGTTCAAATCCATATAAATGGTATTAATTATGTTTATTATAATATTTTTATTTATCACCTCGATAAAGACATTCTACGACACTAATTTTTAAAAAAAATATATTCATATACATTAAAAACTAATAAGTTTTTTGAGTTTTAATAACTTGTATCTTATAATTACACATAAATTAGTATAAATTCATATAAATACCCATAATTATGTCTATTATAATATTTTTTTAATTAATACTTCAATATTAACATTCTACGATATAAATTTAGAACAAAACTTAATTCAGATGCATTAAAAATTACAACTTGTATAAGTTTTCAATCATATTTGGGCTCATAACTATATATAAATTCATAAAAATTCATATAAATACTGTTAGTTATGTTTATTATAAGATTACTAATTAATACTCTAAGCTACTAATATTGCATAAAAATATATTTGGATCAATTAAAAACTGTTGTTTAGACATCTTATTTGAGTTTTTCATCATATATGGCATCATAACTATCCATAAATTTATATAAATTTGTATAAATACTACTAATTATGTTTATTATAAAAAAAATTAATTAACACCTCAATATGAATATTGTACGATATCAATTTAACACAAAAACCTATTCGGATGCATTAAAATCTACTATTTAAACAAGTAGTTTGATTTGTCTTCATTTTTTACCACATGACTACACATAATTTTGTGTCAATTCATAATATTGTTAATTATGTCTATTATAAGATTTTTAATTAACACCTCAATATTAACATTCTACGATGCTAATTTTGGATAAAACTTAATTTGTATGTATTAAAAACTGTTGTTTAAATAAGTTGTTTAAACATGTTCTTTGAGTTTTTTCTCATTTTTGGTCTCATAAATATACATAAATTCGTTAAAATACATATAAATATTGCTAATTATGTCTATTATAAGATTATTTAATTAATACTTTAATATTGCATAAAATTCTATTTGGATACATTGAAAATAACTGCTTAAACAAAATTTTTGAGTTCTTCATCATTTTTGTCATCACAACTACACATAAATTTTTGCAAACTAATATATAACTTTTTTAATTACATCTATGTGCGACCATTTCTCGCGCGCTCCGCACCGCCGCTTCGGGGTGCGATGGGATGCAGAGGAAGGACACGGAGATCCCTCCTGAGCGTGCATTTGTTTGACACCGGTTAACTTTACCGTTTAGACCCATTGGAATGCACATTCAGGGGGGTTTTCAGTGATTGTGAGTACTTATAGATTCCGATGGACGCAAGCCCCCACCGTTAATTACCCTAGGCTATTAATCTCGAGTCACCTCTGGATCTTAAAAGGGGAAGCAAATATTATAGTTAAATGATGGTCAAGTGATCATGTGCTTCGATGATCGAGGACGCCAAAGCACCCTGGACTTACTAACAGGTCAGTCCAGTGAGGTAGAATGGTGAAAAGATGAACTTACTACAGATCAGTTCAATCTTTACCGCTTCGAGAAGCGATCTTACTAACAGATCAGATCGACCTTTGTGGAGGGATGGAAGGTGAGTCTACCAATAGATCAACTCGACCTTAATTGACCTAGAAGATGAACCTACTACATATCGGTTCAATCTTTACTAGTCAATAACCAATCACACAAAATACAACTCAAAGCACTTAGCCGGTTGATTTTGAGGTTGGTGAATCAAGAGACGGGTGGATTTGGCCTACTTGTTTCTTCTCGCTGATCTTCTAGATCATGAATTCCAAGCACTGAGCGGATTCATAAACCTAGGAACACAACTGTACATAAAGTCAAACCTGAAGCACTGAGCCGATTTGACATTGAGGCGTGTGTCAGTGAAAGAACCTACTACAGATCGGTTCAGATTCACTGTTTTGAGGATGAATCTACTACAGATCGATTCAATCCTACAATCTCGAGAGATGAACTTACTACAGATCAGTTCAACCTCCTGAACTAGAAGACAAACTTATCGATTGATTAGTTTGGTCTTACTAGTATGATTGGTCATGAATTACTTGTTCGTGACACAGAGTCATCATGATGTCACCTCTTTGGACATCGTGATATTCTTCTCTCTTGAAATCAACACACTTGCTCGTGCTGATGTCACCTATTTTGAATATTGCATTACTTGTGCAAAATCACTGTTTGGTTCACACCCCTTTGTGTGAGCATATTTAATCACCTCTAAATCATGAATCCTGAACACCTAGCTGATTCATAGATTCAGGGTTAATTTGTGCACGAAATTAGACTCAGAGCTCCTGGCTGGTCTAATATTGAGACATGTTTGTTAGAGAATGAGCTTTTAGATAAGCTAGTTCAGAAGCTACCATATTGTGATGACTCATCAGTAGTCAACAAAGTGCACCACCACCTTATTAATCATTCATCACCTTAGAAATCGTATAACAATTCAACAAGTTGTTATAACACTTCAACAAATCGTTATAACGCTTCCAGGAGATAACAGACTTGTCAGAAAATTAGTCAAACAGTCAAAATATTGCTAACGCTCTGTAAAGCGTTCAACGTTTTGATGAATCATTATAACGATTCAAGGAATCGTTACAACGATTTCTTAGAACACATTGACTTGTCAGAGAATAGTCAAAGAGTTACTAACGTCTTGTGAAGCATTCAACGCTTTGGTGAATCGTATAACGATTCAAGAAATCGTTACAATGATTTCTTATTTTTGAACTCTATTTATTTCTATTCTGTTGTTTAATGTAGGCCGTTGGATTTACTCTGAGATTAATCTATTAAATGATGAACGGCCCAGATTCGTTTGCTATTTTCTTTTAAACTATAACTTACTACAAACGTCCGATCTCCTTCGAGATCTACTCATGTGCTTCAATATTCGTGCTTATGCGTCAATACTCGTGCTGCTGCGTCTCTTTGACTCTCCGGTCAATAGCATCGCCAAGATTCGTGCTGGTGGCGTCGTCGGTGACTGGGGCCATTATTTTCCGATCAAACAAGTGTTCTAGCATCGTCTTCCCTCGGAGAGTTGCTTTGCGGTGTTTGATCGACGATCTATACGATGAACCATGCTGTGCACTAGTACCAAATGTGACAAATTGGTACTGTTCGGTACTGAATCTCAATTCTTACAAATTCAATGAAAGTAATCGATGTTTTCGACAATTAACTGTTCAATTCGCATCGCTTATGTATGCTAATACAGATTAGTATGATTATTGCAAATCAAATTAACTCACAACACCACTGTATCAAATGCTATTCGAAACGCAATGGTACAGTTCAGTACCAAAGGTATAATCACGTATTACGGCCAGTCCTAACGATGCTTTTGACAGTCTTAAGCTTATAATGCATCGCCCTGCATGCTTGTATGAATCACGTCAACACTATATCTCTAATTTAACTGATAATCACATTATAACTCGATAAGAACTGATACAGTGCAGTATCGTTCAATATCGATTATGATTCATTCAAAATTCTGACTATTTACTCGCTTTTAATGTTGCTTATGCACTCAACAAACTCTATAACAATGATTACAGACAAAATATACTCAATTATGCATGCAATTCTGCTTTAATCTCAGTTTGAAATTGGATTTAACTGATACGACGCGATAACAACACTATCACACCAAATTAGTCGAGTTCTCAAGCTTCCAGCTGAGATCAATCGACTCTAAACATTACTAAGATCTCAATGTATATAATGTGAACCAGAACTAATGTAATTTATGCACTTAAATGAAAGAATGACTAAAGAAAATCGTCTGGTATCGAGTTCTCAAGTATATACTGAGATCAATCGATACAACAGTCTCAATTGCCGCTTTTCAAACAAAATTCAATAAAGAAATCAACAGACTCACGCAATCTAAGCTTCTGAATCTTGAAATAAAAGAAAGAAAATAAAAGGAATCAAAGAAAATCGATCAAATTCGAAACGATAACACTGATATGTTGTTATTCAAAAATTCAATTACAATAACACTTCTAAGCTCCGATTTCTCAAGAATTGAACTTGTGAACCTCAAATTGACATAGGATAGGGCTTAGAACTCACCTCTAATAAGGTAATTGAGATAAATGAATCGAGTTCTCAAGTGAAACACTGAGATCAATTGATTATACCAACTTCTCTTCTTGTTTCTTGCTTCTAAATTGCTATCTCTCACTTTCTGAGCTTTATATTCAATCTTTGAGTGTTGTCTCTGTGTTTCTCTCTCTCTCTCTTCTCCTTTCTGCCTTCTTGTTTCTCTCCCTTTTTTGTGCTGGTTGGGTTTATATAAGCCATTGAAAAGGGTGCACACAAGGGATTATATTATACACCATCTATACATCAACAATTGAATTGCCCTGGTCTATGTACACGGTCTTCACTCTCTGTTAGCCATTCTGTTATAGTGTGGGCACCATTTGAAACGAATCCAATGTGGGTTCTTTGACCGTTGACCGTATTTGACCCCCTCTTCACTTCTCTTCAACTAGCAGAAACTTCTAGACACTCTTACATGCTATATATACTCACTTCATAACACCAATGCCACTCCTTTACTCTCTGCTATTGCAACTCACCTCTCAAGCTTAGAACTTAATCACCCGATTTCAATCCTTGACTCAAACCATATCTCTCGTGTTCAATTGCCAATCTTGACCACCTAAGCAGTATCGTGTGAGTACATAGAAGCTACAAGCACTACCAATTCGAGTTTATAACACAAGGTTTTAATTTTTCTTCATTTGTCCGATTTCATCACCTTATCCCAATTGCTTCAATTCAATTCTTAATTGTTGCTTCCTTCTTCACTTACAACATCGCCTAGGTGATTAGAGACTGCCTACATCATTAATTTTGAGTTTGAACACAAGGATTGAAGTCCCTCATTAACTACCTGAGGTGATCGCTTTCTTATACTGCTTCATTCATTTGTCATCTCTCGATTCCAAGCATTCACCCTTTCTCTCCTATGTATAGGCTAGCTCCAGCTATAAGGATTTGAAGTTTCAAGCTCCAGAGAGCTTAATCAGCGTTAATGGCGCCTTCTGCCTCATCGAGAAGAAGAAGGAAGAGAGGGAGGGGAGAAGGAGAAGCTTCGGTTTCAGCTGGATTCGGTGCAAGTGATCCGCAATAAGGTGGGGCCCAGCGCCTGAGAGTCAACACACATACACCAGGTGCATATCTCCTTTTCCTTCGATTTAAATCTTCTGTTTAGTTTTGAATAGGCTTGGCACATGAATGAATGAAGGGATTGTCTGTTGAATTGCTAACATGTGGGTCTTACATGTAAGTATTATGAGTCTGGACTTAGAGATTTAATCATCAACTGCTTAGTGCTAATTACGCTGAGATGGCATGCTGTGATAGGTCCATCTAACTAAACCTCATCCCTTAAGTCTAATGATTTATTAACTGCCTGCAGACGTGGCTCAGTGTGGTGCTGCCATGTGGCATAAATGGGACCCACCTGTCAGGTATGTGGGACCCACATGGGTGAGGTGGACCAATGAGCTTGTCAAACCGTGAAAATTTAATTAAGAGATAATGATAATTAAGATAATAAATAAAAAGGATTTAACACAAATCAGTAAATATCACAAACCCGCAATATAAAAGAGATAAACATATATGTAATAATAATAATAATAATAATAATAATAATATCAATGAATTCAACATTTAATTGAAAATACACAAGGATATGAAATGAACGAAAAGGCTAAATATAAACAAACACGCACTTAAATTAATTTAGTTAAATCTTCTAATAAATAAATAAACAAATTATTATCAAAATCAACTTAATAAAGAATATTTAACAATGAAAATAAGTATAATAATAATTAAAATGATTTAACGAAAATTGACTAGGGATATTCCTAAATAGATAATAATAGAATATAATATGTTTAAGTAAATTGAATAAAATTTATTTGGCTAATTTAAAATCAAACAAGACCATATGTATATAAGCCTACCCTGATCAAAAGAGATTAATCTGTAAACGACTCTAATTAAACTATAATTCTTAAAATTTCTTCTTTAAAAAGAAATGCCACACGTTTGGCCACTCCACACGACCACAGAAAATCTCACCTTCCCATTAAATACACCCCATCTCCCTCTCATTAAATTCCCACTCACTCATTCTCTCTCTCTCTCTCTCTCTCTCTCTCTCTCTCTCTCTCCCGCCCCAAAATCTCTCTGCCTCCCTCTCTTTTCTTCCCCCTCTTCACCGAACCCTTTTTTTTAATTTGCTCCGCCCTTCTTGCTCACTCGCCTCTTACTTCCCTCCCCATGCGCCAGCTCTCGCACCCCTTGGCGGCACAACCCCGGGCCGACCCTTTTCTCTTTTCTCCTTGCTCCCTACCGTATCGCCTTTTCCCCTCTGCCCTAAACCGGAGTCACCGCTAAACCCCCCAGACCGAGCATGGCCGAGCTCTCAACCGAACACCGCAGCAACCTCGCCCTTCTTCGTGCCGTCCTTGGAGTTGACAACACAACCAGCTGGGGCGTGGCTGCACCAGGGTCATCCACTTCCGACCAGAATCGGCCCCACCAACCCGATCTTGTAGCTCTCCTCTTCGATCACGGAACTGAGACCGACCCTTGCCGAGCTGTTGCTGCCCTTGTTTAATTCGGTAACATCTTTTCCTTCTATTGTTCGGCCGTGTGGGCCTTATGTCGCACCGGGGCTGAGCCCTTTACCCTTTTATTTCTTGCGGTTGGATGCTTATCTTGTACCATTTCGTGGCTGGCACTGATTTAGGTTTCTTGGGGTTGATTGGGTATGCCTCTGATGAGAACAGGCTTATGCCCTGAGATGTCCTTGTTGGTCTGTCATTTTTGCTTCTGCGCCGGCTAAGCCGTGCTGTTTTTGTTGCTCCTGTGTTGTGCTCCTCACCTTGGTACGCTGGTACCGCTAGGTACCAGCGAAGCGAGGCTTGAGCCCCGTGACTATTAAATCGGGTTGTCTGAATTCGGTTGCTTGAATGTGAATTTTCGCCCTTGTTGTTTTAATTGCTGCTCCTGTTTGCGTAATTGCCGGATATACTAGTGTGGTGCTGATTGTGCCTTTCTTGATATGAACCTTGTTGCTTGTTGTCTTGCTTTGGCTTTGCCTGTCGGTTCTGGCCTTCTTATGCTGACACAAATTGTGTTCTCGGTTGGGTGTGGTTTGTGTTGGCCTCAGCGTGGTTATTCTGTTGGGGTGTGTTCCCTGTTGATTTGGTACTGGTACATTGGCTATCTTGGCCGAAATCTCTCTGTTGTTCTGATAAGTGTCTATCGCCCTTTTCTTTTCAATTGCTGGTAAATTATTGATTTGGTACTTGACTTGTTGGGCCTAAGCAGAAGCCCCGTTGAATTTGGCATGGAAGAATATTCCGTCCTGGGCTGAATCGTATAACTTAATCAAGATTGAGGTTAAGATGCAATATCTAATAAAAATAAGGGTCTAAATGAATTTGTGGTAATAACACCTTTTTAAGGGTTATATGCGCAAAAATTAAATTTTAATAAATAATTGGAACTATTAAGCGAGTCGGGAAAATGAACTGATCAAGGTTAAATGGGCCGAAAGGTATAAGCGGGCTAAAAGTATAATTAATTGATTGACAAGTGCCGTAAACTAAAAACGTGCGCAATCGATAATTAGTTAATACTTAAAGAGAAAAATGGGAGATGATTACACGATCTGCCTCAATAATGAAAATCCGAACAGATACAGTGGTTTCGGAGGCAGCCTATGATCCCAAACACATTAAAACACCAACACATTAAATAAAACAATAATAACTTTCTTAAATTAGTTTAATTCTTTTTATTTTTAATTTTTCTTTTAAGTGTTCCTTTTTAATTTATTTTAAACTATTTTTCTAATTTATGAAATATAATGTTAAATATATATATACATAATAATAAAAGCAATTGATAAAAATAATAATTAGGATATAATGATTATATATTAGTATATATATTGATCAATTTCTCTACTTTTAAAATAAATAAAAGAATATTAAAATATAATATTATCTATATATATTAATTAATTCCTCTATTTTTAATATAAATAAAATATTATTAAAATATAATATTATATACCTATATATAATATATTAATCAATTTCTCTATTTTAATAATTGAATAACATTAATTAATATATATATATATACCTATTAATCAATTTCTCTATTTAATAATGGAATAATATTAATAAATATTTTAATATATACATATATATATATATTATTAATTAATCAATTTCTCTAGTTTTAATAAGAACAATATTAATTATATAATATTATATATTAATCAATTTTTCTATTTTTAAATAATTAATTATCCTAATTATAATTAAATTAATTAAGTGATAACATTAAGTCAACTTAATTAATCTAAATAAATTAAGTTATATACGTTAATCGAAATAAATATAACCTCAAAACACCAACACAGCTTAATTAAAACAAACTCGTTTAATTAAATTCAGTTCATTTAATTAAGTTTCCTTAATCTCTTTTATTTTATTAATATAATCTCTACATTATAAAAATAATACTAGTATAAATAAAATAAAACATAATTAAAGAATATATTATAAATAATTAAGAGATATAAAATAATAATGTAAAATATAATGATAATTTAGATTTTAAAGTATATATTAATCAATTTCTCTATTTTTAATTGATAAGAATAATAATATTATAATATATATATGTATATTAATTTATTTCTCGATTTTAAATTAATAAGAATAATACTAAAAATATTAAACATAAAATATTATATATTAATCAATTTCTCTAATTCTAAATAATTAATTATCCTAATTATAAATTTAATTTAATTAAGTGATAATAACTAGTTATCTTAATTAATCAAAATGAAATTTAAATCAATTATATTAAATCCAAATAAATATAATCTTAAAATACGAACTAAAATAATGATAATTTCCATTGAGCGTCCGGTATACCCTGACCAAACCAGACCCAATATGATTGGGATACTCGACAATTTAATTTATTTCTGACTTCATAGGTTTTCAAAAAAATATCTTGACGAGCCGACAAACGAATGCACTCAAGATGAGCCGGCTCATCTGACGAGATCATGACGCTAACGACCTGATCGAATTATTCTCAGGTACGGATTCCTGGGATTTGATTTCCTTTCTTCAGAAATAGGAACCCGGACTGAAAAATAAAATGTTTTTAAAATAAATCTGAACTGCGGTATTTTCTGACCAAACATTATTTAGAGACCCGAATTGAATTGTCATATGCATTCAGTACTTGACCGGCATATTCGAGACATACCCGCATTTGCATGTCATATCATATCATGATGCATGTAGACAGGATATGAGTAGGACTCGGGAAATAGTCCCGAGATAGGATTTTGTTAGAGTTAAATAAATAAAGTTATAGATTATAATTAGTAGATTAATATTATCAATATCATTAATTATAAATTAAGTTAGGAAATTAATCATGCAAAATGCATGGGAAAGTGCTGAGAGGCGGGCCGGGTGATCTCAGTCTGAGGTTGTCTTGTATAACCAGACCAACGGGTTACATTCCCCTTGGTCTGTATATACACTGCGCACCTTTGCTTGTCGGTTATCCACCGACCCCGTCATTTGGCGGGTTCGGCCGTGCCAGAGTGTTTTTCTTTTGATCAATATTATACTTTTAATATTCTTAATATGATTAAGATTTCTAATCCAAATTTGAGTGATTAGGATACCATGTCTTTCAGTGTTTAGTGTGGGCGCCCATATCCGAGTCTTGATTCTACCCTATTTTGTTATTTTCTCGGGATGCGGTCCTCTGGCCCCTAGTGGGTACAGTGTAGGCTCCCATTTGTATTATCTGTCATTTTGTCATTTCTCGGGATGCGGTCCTCTGGCCCCTGGTTGGTACAGTGTAGGCTCCCCTTTGGGATGCGGACCTCTGGCCCCAGGTTGGTACAGTGTAGGCTCCCATCTGTATTATATTTCATTTTGTCATTATTTTCGGGATGCGGTCCTCTGACCCTTAGTTGGTACAGTGTAGGCTCCCATTTGTATTAGTTTCCGATTTGTTATTTCCTGGGTAGTTATCTCCTTTGACGATATGGCAACTGAAGACATACTTATCCGTTTGTTTTTATTTTGTAAGGTGAATTACCAGATTTAGCAGACCAGAGTACGTGCTTATGCACGCTTACTCTCCTAGGGCGTTATCGCCTCGGGAGCCGAATTGACGTTTATGCGGCATTGGCGCCGCATAAACATAAAGTCCTAAGTTCGTAAGTTGGGTCGCTGGTGGCGCCCGCTTAGGCAAGACCCAAGTTCGTAAGTTGGGACGCTGGTGGCGCCCGCTTGGGATAGATCTGGTGATTTACAAGTCGGGATATTTATTTCGGGTGTTTGATTCTCGTATCTTATATATATATTTATTATATATATTATATTATTATCCACAGATTTTTATAATTTATGTTTATCTGTCATTGCATGTCCTTGTATCATAGCGAATTGTTTAAGAGACCTATTAACTATAATTTTACTATTTAAATAGATAACTGTTGCTTTTAAAATATCAGTATCGGTGTTGGGTCCAGTCTAGGAAAGAAAATCAAATCTTAAGGCTGGATCTAAATCCGTACTGAGTAATTTTTAAAATTACTCACGTTTCCACGGTGGTTGTGGGATCCAGGTATTTCAGGTTCAGGATTATCTTGGAGCGAGTGCTAGGGACAGTCCTGCGCGATGACAGAGATGCTTCGCTGCATTTGCATGTGAGCCGGGTAGTTGGATAGGATCCATCGGGTTTCGAGTTTTATTTCTTTCCTTTGGGTTTTTGTTTGAGAGATTTGCTGCCCATTCCGATGGAGCTAGCCCCGCCTATGTAGGCGTTGTATACTCTTTGTTCATTCTGGACTGTATGGTCATGTATTTATATTTATTATTGTTTTGTTTATTCTGAGATTTATCTTATTTTATTCATTTAGCCTTTCGTACGCACGCCTCGTCGTGCGTACGTGGCGGGATTAACACCCCTAATCCGATTCAATTATTTCTGGGGTGTGACATCCTTCGGTGGTATCAGAGCATGGTCATTATAACCCGATTTCATATAAACCATGCTAGGATAACATCTAAGAAATCCCGATTATATGAATAAATAAACAAAACAATAATACGTACTTGACGTAGGTATGTGAGGGGTAGGTCTAGGAGTATTGGGGCTAGCGTTGCACGTTAATACACGTGTGACTTCACTATCCCTACGGATCCCACTACTCGGGCGTGATAAAACTTAATAATTACATTATAAACACTTTAATAATATAGATTTTGATGACTTAAATTGCATTTACTTGTCCTAGATTTTCGTTTTCCGCCTCGACCCGATCTTCTGACAAAAATAGTAACATAATTATATATATATATATATATATATATATATATATATATAATATTTGTAAATTTGATAAAACTAATAAGAGTATAAGAATTTAAATTAAAGAATAATAATAGTAACTAACAATTATATTTTGCTATCTATGTTATCCGCTCTTAACTTACTTCGAGGAGATCTTTAGGCATTAGCTAAGGATAACTCACTCACTTAAATTGTTGAAATAATAAATCGTGGCTTCTTCAATTAATAACACTTTTATGTGTTATCGCTGAACTGTCTAGTGGATTCAACCCAATTTAATTTAGTATCAACTTAATCGATTCCAAGATGTAGAAATAAATTATCATTTAACTACATGGGATTCCGAAAGATCTGTATCTACGTGATAATCGACTTCTTAGTTAAGTCATTCCTTGATGTTCGATGTGCGTCGTATCGCTATCTTCAACTTTAGTGATACATATAGGTCCAAACCAATTTAAAAATTTAGTAAGTTCTCTTTGACCAAAATTGCTTCCGCATGTCTATCTTGAGTATTCGGTCCGTTGATCCGAGTGTGATTATGTTTATCCGTTTGAGTTATAGTCTTTCGATATATGCTTCACCTAGATCGCTGATCAACTCTGTTTCTGATATGAGTGTCGTATTGATCTTGTTGACTCGTATCTGACCAAATTAATCCTCTCCGAGTCCATTAATTCTAAAACAAATATCAAATTTTATGATTTGTATAATATCCTATTATCTGCTCTACATAGATTATACAGCTTATTAGCATTCGATATTAGCTAAAATATGTGATATCGAAGATTACAACAGTAACAGGTATGAGATAAAGGATGAAAAAAAAATATATATATATATAAAAAAAAAAAAAAAAAAATTAATAATAATAATAATAAATAAATAAATAAATATATATCTTAATGATGTTATACAATAAAAGTAATGAGTACACGGGAACCTGGGTACATATGCTTTGATACGAAATTAAAATATCAATTGAAATTGACTTGGCAAATTTAAATTTCTATCCATTGCATAGAAGAAAGAATTCACTACTTTAATGAAAATTGATAAAGGGATTAACAATAACATAATCAAAATAAAATCAAAATTGATATTTAATGTAACGATTAAGCACACATATAAACCCGAAACGAAATTGATTAATCAAATATATATACCCCGGGTTGTTCACCGTTGACCTACATCCTGTTTCGAGGACGAAACCTTATTTTAAGGGGGGGTGAAATGTCAAACCGTGAAAATTTAATTAAGAGATAATGATAATTAAGATAATAAATAAAAAGGATTTAACACAAATCAGTAAATATCACAAACCCGCAATATAAAAGAGATAAACATATATGTAATAATAATAATAATAATAATAATAATAATAATATCAATGAATTCAACATTTAATTGAAAATACACAAGGATATGAAATGAACGAAAAGGCTAAATATAAACAAACACGCACTTAAATTAATTTAGTTAAATCTTCTAATAAATAAATAAACAAATTATTATCAAAATCAACTTAATAAAGAATATTTAACAATGAAAATAAGTATAATAATAATTAAAATGATTTAACGAAAATTGACTAGGGATATTCCTAAATAGATAATAATAGAATATAATATGTTTAAGTAAATTGAATAAAATTTATTTGGCTAATTTAAAATCAAACAAGACCATATGTATATAAGCCTACCCTGATCAAAAGAGATTAATCTGTAAACGACTCTAATTAAACTATAATTCTTAAAATTTCTTCTTTAAAATGAAATGCCACACGTTTGGCCACTCCACACGACCACAGAAAATCTCACCTTCCCATTAAATACACCCCATCTCCCTCTCATTAAATTCCCACTCACTCATTCTCTCTCTCTCTCTCTCTCTCTCTCTCTCTCTCTCTCTCTCCCGCCCCAAAATCTCTCTGCCTCCCTCTCTTTTCTTCCCCCTCTTCACCGAACCCTTTTTTTTAATTTGCTCCGCCCTTCTTGCTCACTCGCCTCTTACTTCCCTCCCCATGCGCCAGCTCTCGCACCCCTTGGCGGCACAACCCCGGGCCGACCCTTTTCTCTTTTCTCCTTGCTCCCTACCGTATCGCCTTTTCCCCTCTGCCCTAAACCGGAGTCACCGCTAAACCCCCCAGACCGAGCATGGCCGAGCTCTCAACCGAACACCGCAGCAACCTCGCCCTTCTTCGTGCCGTCCTTGGAGTTGACAACACAACCAGCTGGGGCGTGGCTGCACCAGGGTCATCCACTTCCGACCAGAATCGGCCCCACCAACCCGATCTTGTAGCTCTCCTCTTCGATCACGGAACTGAGACCGACCCTTGCCGAGCTGTTGCTGCCCTTGTTTAATTCGGTAACATCTTTTCCTTCTATTGTTCGGCCGTGTGGGCCTTATGTCGCACCGGGGCTGAGCCCTTTACCCTTTTATTTCTTGCGGTTGGATGCTTATCTTGTACCATTTCGTGGCTGGCACTGATTTAGGTTTCTTGGGGTTGATTGGGTATGCCTCTGATGAGAACAGGCTTATGCCCTGAGATGTCCTTGTTGGTCTGTCATTTTTGCTTCTGCGCCGGCTAAGCCGTGCTGTTTTTGTTGCTCCTGTGTTGTGCTCCTCACCTTGGTACGCTGGTACCGCTAGGTACCAGCGAAGCGAGGCTTGAGCCCCATGACTATTAAATCGGGTTGTCTGAATTCGGTTGCTTGAATGTGAATTTTCGCCCTTGTTGATTTAATTGCTGCTCCTGTTTGCGTAGTTGCCGGATATACTAGTGTGGTGCTGATTGTGCCTTTCTTGATATGAACCTTGTTGCTTGTTGTCTTGCTTTGGCTTTGCCTGTCGGTTCTGGCCTTCTTATGCTGACACAAATTGTGTTCTCGGTTGGGTGTGGTTTGTGTTGGCCTCAGCGTGGTTATTCTGTTGGGGTGTGTTCCCTGTTGATTTGGTACTGGTACATTGGCTATCTTGGCCGAAATCTCTCTGTTGTTCTGATAAGTGTCTATCGCCCTTTTCTTTTCAATTGCTGGTAAATTATTGATTTGGTACTTGACTTGTTGGGCCTAAGCAGAAGCCCCGTTGAATTTGGCATGGAAGAATATTCCGTCCTGGGCTGAATCGTATAACTTAATCAAGATTGAGGTTAAGATGCAATATCTAATAAAAATAAGGGTCTAAATGAATTTGTGGTAATAACACCTTTTTAAGGGTTATATGCGCAAAAATTAAATTTTAATAAATAATTGGAACTATTAAGCGAGTCGGGAAAATGAACTGATCAAGGTTAAATGGGCCGAAAGGTATAAGCGGGCTAAAAGTATAATTAATTGATTGACAAGTGCCGTAAACTAAAAACGTGCGCAATCGATAATTAGTTAATACTTAAAGAGAAAAATGGGAGATGATTACACGATCTGCCTCAATAATGAAAATCCGAACAGATACAGTGGTTTCGGAGGCAGCCTATGATCCCAAACACATTAAAACACCAACACATTAAATAAAACAATAATAACTTTCTTAAATTAGTTTAATTCTTTTTATTTTTAATTTTTCTTTTAAGTGTTCCTTTTTAATTTATTTTAAACTATTTTTCTAATTTATGAAATATAATGTTAAATATATATATACATAATAATAAAAGCAATTGATAAAAATAATAATTAGGATATAATGATTATATATTAGTATATATATTGATCAATTTCTCTACTTTTAAAATAAATAAAAGAATATTAAAATATAATATTATCTATATATATTAATTAATTCCTCTATTTTTAATATAAATAAAATATTATTAAAATATAATATTATATACCTATATATAATATATTAATCAATTTCTCTATTTTAATAATTGAATAACATTAATTAATATATATATATATACCTATTAATCAATTTCTCTATTTAATAATGGAATAATATTAATAAATATTTTAATATATACATATATATATATATTATTAATTAATCAATTTCTCTAGTTTTAATAAGAACAATATTAATTATATAATATTATATATTAATCAATTTTTCTATTTTTAAATAATTAATTATCCTAATTATAATTAAATTAATTAAGTGATAACATTAAGTCAACTTAATTAATCTAAATAAATTAAGTTATATACGTTAATCGAAATAAATATAACCTCAAAACACCAACACAGCTTAATTAAAACAAACTCGTTTAATTAAATTCAGTTCATTTAATTAAGTTTCCTTAATCTCTTTTATTTTATTAATATAATCTCTACATTATAAAAATAATACTAGTATAAATAAAATAAAACATAATTAAAGAATATATTATAAATAATTAAGAGATATAAAATAATAATGTAAAATATAATGATAATTTAGATTTTAAAGTATATATTAATCAATTTCTCTATTTTTAATTGATAAGAATAATAATATTATAATATATATATGTATATTAATTTATTTCTCGATTTTAAATTAATAAGAATAATACTAAAAATATTAAACATAAAATATTATATATTAATCAATTTCTCTAATTCTAAATAATTAATTATCCTAATTATAAATTTAATTTAATTAAGTGATAATAACTAGTTATCTTAATTAATCAAAATGAAATTTAAATCAATTATATTAAATCCAAATAAATATAATCTTAAAATACGAACTAAAATAATGATAATTTCCATTGAGCGTCCGGTATACCCTGACCAAACCAGACCCAATATGATTGGGATACTCGACAATTTAATTTATTTCTGACTTCATAGGTTTTCAAAAAAATATCTTGACGAGCCGACAAACGAATGCACTCAAGATGAGCCGGCTCATCTGACGAGATCATGACGCTAACGACCTGATCGAATTATTCTCAGGTACGGATTCCTGGGATTTGATTTCCTTTCTTCAGAAATAGGAACCCGGACTGAAAAATAAAATGTTTTTAAAATAAATCTGAACTGCGGTATTTTCTGACCAAACATTATTTAGAGACCCGAATTGAATTGTCATATGCATTCAGTACTTGACCGGCATATTCGAGACATACCCGCATTTGCATGTCATATCATATCATGATGCATGTAGACAGGATATGAGTAGGACTCGGGAAATAGTCCCGAGATAGGATTTTGTTAGAGTTAAATAAATAAAGTTATAGATTATAATTAGTAGATTAATATTATCAATATCATTAATTATAAATTAAGTTAGGAAATTAATCATGCAAAATGCATGGGAAAGTGCTGAGAGGCGGGCCGGGTGATCTCAGTCTGAGGTTGTCTTGTATAACCAGACCAACGGGTTACATTCCCCTTGGTCTGTATATACACTGCGCACCTTTGCTTGTCGGTTATCCACCGACCCCGTCATTTGGCGGGTTCGGCCGTGCCAGAGTGTTTTTCTTTTGATCAATATTATACTTTTAATATTCTTAATATGATTAAGATTTCTAATCCAAATTTGAGTGATTAGGATACCATGTCTTTCAGTGTTTAGTGTGGGCGCCCATATCCGAGTCTTGATTCTACCCTATTTTGTTATTTTCTCGGGATGCGGTCCTCTGGCCCCTAGTGGGTACAGTGTAGGCTCCCATTTGTATTATCTGTCATTTTGTCATTTCTCGGGATGCGGTCCTCTGGCCCCTGGTTGGTACAGTGTAGGCTCCCCTTTGGGATGCGGACCTCTGGCCCCAGGTTGGTACAGTGTAGGCTCCCATCTGTATTATATTTCATTTTGTCATTATTTTCGGGATGCGGTCCTCTGACCCTTAGTTGGTACAGTGTAGGCTCCCATTTGTATTAGTTTCCGATTTGTTATTTCCTGGGTAGTTATCTCCTTTGACGATATGGCAACTGAAGACATACTTATCCGTTTGTTTTTATTTTGTAAGGTGAATTACCAGATTTAGCAGACCAGAGTACGTGCTTATGCACGCTTACTCTCCTAGGGCGTTATCGCCTCGGGAGCCGAATTGACGTTTATGCGGCATTGGCGCCGCATAAACATAAAGTCCTAAGTTCGTAAGTTGGGTCGCTGGTGGCGCCCGCTTAGGCAAGACCCAAGTTCGTAAGTTGGGACGCTGGTGGCGCCCGCTTGGGATAGATCTGGTGATTTACAAGTCGGGATATTTATTTCGGGTGTTTGATTCTCGTATCTTATATATATATTTATTATATATATTATATTATTATCCACAGATTTTTATAATTTATGTTTATCTGTCATTGCATGTCCTTGTATCATAGCGAATTGTTTAAGAGACCTATTAACTATAATTTTACTATTTAAATAGATAACTGTTGCTTTTAAAATATCAGTATCGGTGTTGGGTCCAGTCTAGGAAAGAAAATCAAATCTTAAGGCTGGATCTAAATCCGTACTGAGTAATTTTTAAAATTACTCACGTTTCCACGGTGGTTGTGGGATCCAGGTATTTCAGGTTCAGGATTATCTTGGAGCGAGTGCTAGGGACAGTCCTGCGCGATGACAGAGATGCTTCGCTGCATTTGCATGTGAGCCGGGTAGTTGGATAGGATCCATCGGGTTTCGAGTTTTATTTCTTTCCTTTGGGTTTTTGTTTGAGAGATTTGCTGCCCATTCCGATGGAGCTAGCCCCGCCTATGTAGGCGTTGTATACTCTTTGTTCATTCTGGACTGTATGGTCATGTATTTATATTTATTATTGTTTTGTTTATTCTGAGATTTATCTTATTTTATTCATTTAGCCTTTCGTACGCACGCCTCGTCGTGCGTACGTGGCGGGATTAACACCCCTAATCCGATTCAATTATTTCTGGGGTGTGACAGAGCTGTTGCCACATGGCACTGAATGCTGAGGTGGCCCAATGAGGTGCTGCCATGTGACACCCTCTCTCTCTCTTCTCTGATTCTGTGTATGTATGTTTGAGATCTTCTGTTTGCACCCAACAGTGTTTCTGCCCCCAAGTTGCACCCAGATAAGTGTCTGATTGAATCTCAGCCCTTGATTAATCTGTTTTTCTTATCTGATTATATTCTCATAGCTCAACTTATCCAAAAATTATGAAAATTTCATCAAAAATCCTTAAATTCATGGTAATCATCCCTGTAATTTTTAATTTCACTTTTGTCCCTGCCTCCTTATTCTAATAATTCTTTTGCTCAGAAAACCCTATTTTCCTCTCTTGATCAACAGTTGATTACATGTCAACAATTGATACAAATCTAGACTTGATCAGATGTTTACAATATTAGCATCTGGTCAGTCTTATGAAATTGACTTTCAATTCATATTCATGAAGGTGATTTGGTCAACAGCTGATTACTTGTCAACAATTGACACAAATCTTGGCTTGATCAGGTGTTTGCAACATTGGCACCTGGTCAGCCTTGAAAGCAAAATCACATTGAAATTTCTTGTGATTGGCTGTATCAAAATATTGGCTTGACATTGACACAGTTCTTGTTGTACAGGGATTGTACTACTGTAGTCATTCTTAGGGTTTGCTCTGAGAGTTTAATTTGGGGTTTGATCTTGTCTTTCCTTGATGTCTATCACCGAGTTGTGGGACCCATCAGGAGATCTCTCTCCTGATCTCCTGAGGGTCATCCACCTCAAATGAACAGGAGGTGGCAGGGCTTTTATATCTCTGACCATTGTCTAGAATTTTCTTGTGGGATTAATACTTAATCCTTATTTCGGTTTGATTAGATTTAGTGGATAGGCTAGGTTTAGGCTGTTGAAGCTATCTATGTGGGACTATCGGTAGGTCCTACTGGTTAGAGAAAAAATGATCACATGGGTGACACCCAAGAGATCTTTCTTCTCTCTTGAGTCTCTTGGCTGTCACCCACACCGAGTGGACAACGAATGATAGGATAATTATATACTTTTTTTTTCTCCCAAATTTTCCTTGTGGGAGAAATAAACTTTTTCGGAGCTCAACAACGACTTCTTTTGGTTGGTGGACCCTCTCTCTTGCCTTTCTCTCTTTTTTTCTTATAATTTATCACTGATAATTGATATCCATCCTTAATTGTTCAGCTGTTTATCCTTGAGATTTTTCAAGGGTAAACAATCTCTTATAAGATTTCTCAATTAACACGTTGATATGAACATTATGCGACACTAAAAACTTAAATTGTATGCATTAAAACTGTTATTTAAACTAATTATTTTAGTTTTTTATCATTTATGTCCTCATAGCTACACATAAATTTGTGTATACTCGTATTATTACTTCCAATTATGTTTGTTATAAGATTTTTAATTAACACTTGAATATGAACATTCTGCGATACTAATTTGCATATAAACTTATTCAGATGCATTAAAAACTACAGTTTAAACAAGTTATTTGAGTTTTTAATCATTTTAGCCTCATAACTACACAGAAATTCGTACAAATTCATACAAATATTTCTAATTATGTCTATTTTGAGAATTTTCAATTAACACTTGAATATTAACATTCTACAATACTATTTTTAATAAAAATTAATTTGGGTGCACTAAAAATTATTGTTTTTATATATATGTATATATGTATCAAGGTTTTAAAAAATATTTAACAGCTCTTAATGGTGAGGTGATCATTTAACGGTTAACGGTTTTAACGATTTTACACGGCCGTTAAATTAAAAAATAATCAATCTTTTTTTACCTATTAATTGATATTTAAAAAGATAAAGAAATGCATTCTCACTTAATGTATAACGAAATTAAGTAAAAATAATAATTATAATATTAATGAAGTTCTTATACTTATTATAATATTATTTAAGTTTAGAAATTAGTTTGAATAGGAGGAGCTGAAACTAGTACACTTCCATATAGAGGACACTACTACTTCTAAATTTTTATTCAAATACATATCCCATGATCCTTGTCAGATTAAATTTTGACATAAACATATATCGGTCCAACTATAAGAGAAATAAGGAAAAAAGAAAAGTGAAAATTGTAAGCACCCCTTCGGATCCAACAATGAGAACTCCACTTTCTTTGACAATGGAGTTTGACGAAACACTAAAAAGAGGGGTTGCTTCAGCTATTGCGACAAATGGTATTGACTGCAAAATAATTGGCAAAAGAATATTTTATATAACGGTTAAATTGAAATGAAGTTTGGGCCTTACATAAACTACCCAAAAATAAAATAGTTTTAAATGGTTAAACTGAAGTTAAAACCGTTAAATCACATAAAATCCGTGAAGACTGTTTTTTTTAAACTTAACGTGAGAGTGTCCCAAATCCGTTTTAACGATTTTAATAGAGTTTTAACTCTGTTTTTTAAAAAGCTTGATATATATATATATATATATATACACACACACAATAAATAATGGAATGCTCAATTAACAAATTATCTAATCTCATCAGTATATTATATTTTCCATGTAGTTTTTCTAATTTTCATTTTATGTTCTTTTTTTAATAAAAGAATTTATTTCTGATGCTAATTTTGTATTTAAGTGTTGTTATAATCATTTATTAAAAAATAAATAAAAGATGAAGTTTTATATTTTAAGTGTCCTTAGAAATGTTTATTAAAAATTAAATAACAAAATCTGCATAAAACATTTTTTAAATTCAGGTATATGACAGGACCTTATTATAAACAGTAATGATATATACTAATATGCATAATATATTTAAATAAAAATAGAAAATCTAGACCATTACTTATAAATTAACAGTAAATAATGGGGGAAATAAAGCCTATGATTGTGCAAGAATAAAAGATATTAGGACCTTACGCTGTCAAGACTAGTAGCTGTACTTGTTTTAAAACTCGTCATATCTAACTTTTCCTCTCACTAATCTCGTCATATCTAACTTTTCCTCTCACTAATGTATTAGTTTTCCCTTTCTTTTGATAGACCCCAACCATGTAAATATTCTCGTACACGTGTAAAGAGAATTTTTCATAAAGGTGTTTAAATAAGATAAAGTATTATAATAAAGAGAGAATTCACGTTTTCATTTCTTAACTTTCATAAAAAAAAAGTAGTTAGTCTTTAAGTTTTTAATTACAACAAATTGGTCTTTTATTTTTTTAAAAATATCAAATTAGTTCTTAATTTTTTTAAAAAAAGTTGAATTGGTCCATAAACTTTAAAGTACACTAAACAAAGCCTTGAACTTTAAATATAAGAAATAATTTGATTTAGAACTTTCAAAAAATTAAATTGATCCTTAATATTTTTATTTTTTACTTTCTAAGTTTAAATATTTTAAAAATATATAAAAAAATTGTTGGTCATAGGTCGGGTTGGGTTTTGAGTCAACTAGTGTTGATTTTTTTTTTGATATAAACCAATTCAAGTCGAACTGGATTGGTTTCACATTCATTCAAGCTCGGGTTGTCTCGGGTTCGGCTCATTCAGATTCAGATCAGGTCGAATGAGTTCAGATGACCTAAAATCAAACCTAATTGGAACCCAAAAGACCCAAAATGAAAAATGACCTAAGCTTTGATAAACACAAAATCCAACTCAACCTGACCCAATCCGACCCATAATCCGATAAATTTTTACTTGTTATTTAATATATATTTTTTATTTAAACTTAGAAAATAAAAAAAATAAAAATTTTAAGCATCAATTTTTTTTTAAGTTTAGGGATCAAATTAGTTTTCATATTAAAAATTTAAGGATTTATTTGATATACTTTAAAGTTTAAGAATAAATTCAATTATTTTTTAAGAAGTTTAAGGATTAATTTAATATTTTTTTAAAAAACTTGAATAACTAATTTGATATTTTTTTTAAATTAAGAATTAATTTGTTTTTTAAGACTAAGAACTAAAAGGTGAATTCTTCCTATAATAAACTCGTTGGAGCAAGACTTTACACTTGGACAATAATAAAACTAATCATATTGAAATTGTGTTATTGGGATCATAACTTTTACTGTTTTTGAACATATTTTGTTGCCGCCGTCGAAAATTTAAAATTGCAGTCATACGAGTTTGTTTCCACGATGATCATGCAAGTATCTGATTATATATTAATAATATCTACCACTGAAATCGTTAAAATTAATTGGGTTGTAAAAAATGAAATAAGATAGTGCTACCATTCAAAAGAGGTGGATATTACAAAATCTCTTTATTTCGAGCTAATTAGAGGAAGAGTCCGAACAATACATATGGATTGACACCTATTTTTTTTTTTTTTCCTCAATCGTGAAGTATAGAAAAAAAAGATGCGTAACAAAAGTTAGAATTAGGCATTTCAAATTAGGAGAGGGAGTGAGAGACTACTTGATAATGTCTATTTTGAGTTTTTGACTGCTGGATTTCAAACAAATCCGAAATAAATATATTTAAAATCTTAAAAATAAAAAATATATCATTGAACCTAGATTAATTATATTTCAACTTTATATAATTTAAGCGTTTTTTTAGTCCATATATAAAAGATCACAAAGCTGAAACTATAGCAAATTACATAAATTTTTATGGTGTTTGACAAACTAACAATGATAGGCAAATTACATAAAATATGAAACATAATTAATCCATAATATAAGAATATTACTATTTTTTTCCATACTTTTTAATATTTTTAAGTTTTATGAAATTGTATTGTCAAGTCATCAAAATTGTCATGAGAAGCATTATTGTTAAGTGATCTCTCTCCTTCAGATTAACCTCACATAATTAATATTTATTTAAAACCTTTGACTCTTAATATCATCACTTAGAAATATTTATATCTACCATAATAATTTCAATATCAAATATAAAATATCTTAATATATCAATCATTAGTAGACCACATAGAAATCATACAAACTCAAAATAAAAAATATTATAACTCTCTATAACTAATAACCATATTCATAATAGTTATTAAAATATGTCTTAATATCCATTAAATTAACACTCTTTTTTATCTGTATACTTATCTAAATATTATCACTTACAAATCTATATTATCTAAATATCACCATTTATAAATTTTTATATCTACCTAAAAATTTTAATACTAAATATAAAATATTTTAATATATCAATCATTCCAATAAATATTATAATAGTGCATAACAATCATTCAAACTCATAAATAAAAAATAAATTTTAGTATCTCTATAACAAATAGTTAAACTCTTAATTGTTGTTAAAATATATATCTTAATATTTATTAAACAATTTTTTTTATTGACATAACTATCTTCATTTGTCTGTATATCTATCTAAATATCATCACTTATAAATCCTTACATCTGTCATTAAAGAATCTTAATATTAAATATAAATTATCTTAATATATCAATCATTCATATAAATATTAGTAGACTACACAAGAATTACTCAAATTAAAAAAATATTATAACTCTTTATGAACTTTAAAATCTATATAACAAATAATTATACTCTAAACAGTTCTTAAAAATATGGCTCAAGAATACTTAAAGACGCAGCTAGTGATTCCGGCTCTAAAGCCCAAGAGAACTCCAGATAAAAACAATGAAGAATTGACTATCATAATTGATGAGGTAGAAAAGAAAGAAATAACTTTAAAGAGCTAGCTGTTATAATAACTCTCAGAGAAAAGAAAAATAAATCATACTTCTTTCAAAGAGATAAAAGTGATTCAAACTTTTGAGCAAGCAATGAAAAGTGGGTTAGCACTCCCCGTGTGCAATGACTCACTGATGTCGGAAGAGCAAATGAAGGAGACTTTTGCCTTTATCATCATATGTTGGGTTACACGATCAAAAAATGTTAGTTATTCTAGGACTTGATAGAAAGAGGATATAAGGACAAAATAATTCAGCTCTACCAAAGCATCCGATAAGATCCCACTCCGCATATTCAAATAATAAAGACAGGTTAGGGCTTGTACTATCTTGAATACCTCAATACTTAAAGAAGAACCTGAGATCACAAAACGAAAACTAATTACAGAAATTCATCGTTCCAATTCAGTGATGAATGTTGAAATAGAAGAAGAAATAATATCCTTGGAGATCACTGTCATTCCTGATAGACACTTTAAGGACATCATGCCAAGAGAAGTAAACCATGTCTAAAGATAAAAGGACGATTAATCAACTGAAGAAGCAAATATTATGATATGCAGACATTAACGACACACTGTATCGAAGGTCTTATGATCCATTATGGCTTAAATGTGTGTTAAATCCCAAAGCAAAGCTGATTATGAAAGAAATTCATTCTAGATTGTGTGGGGCACATCAGTTCGGACCTAAAATAAAATTAAAAATCAAACACATGGAATATTATTGGCTTTCAATGGTGGCTGATTATGAAAATTATGCTAAGAAGTGTCATATATGTCAAATACATGATCATTTCATACATCAAGCATCAAACACTCTACATCTAATTATGATATCTTGGTCGTGTAGTATGTGGGGTACAAACGTAGTGGGTCTGATAGATCATCCCACATCGAGGGGTCATCGATTTATTCTTGCTGCTACAAATTATTTCACCAGGTGAGCTGAAGACATTCCACTTAAGGAAGTCAAGACATCTTACATAGTAAAATTCTTCAAGAGACATATCCTCTGCCAATTTGGTACACCGCAGAAAATAATATTCAATAATGGAACAACATTTAAAAGCTCTTAAGTATATGCCTTTGTTGAACAGTTTAAAATTGATTAGAGATATTCATCCATCTAGAACCTCAAGAGCTATTTAGCTGAGGACTTCAATAAAATCTTAATCAATATAATGAAGAAGATCATAGAAGGTAACCAATGAGATTGGAATAATTGATTGCAAGAAGCATTGTGATATTATAGAACTGCATATTGAACTCCCACGCAAGCCAAACTGTACTCTTTGGCTTTTGGGGGTTGAAGTTGTTCTACTGCTTGAGATAGAATTATAATCATTACAGGTGACTATACAAAATGATATGACAATAGATAAATATAAATAACTAGGTTGGATGAGTTCAATGTCATGGATGAAAAGAGGTTGATAACCCAGTAAAACTTATAAATCTCTCAACCAAAGATGGCAAGAGTGTATGATAAAATGACTCGAATCAGGACATTTCAATAAGGAAAGCTTGTTCTTATCCTTAGGAGACCGATCATTGGCTGACTCACTGACTCAAAATTCTCGCCAAACAAATTGAGAATGACTCTACATTGTTGAGAAAGTATTTGAAGGAGGTGCCTACTAATTAATTGATCATGAAGGAGAAAGACCCATGCCACCCACCAATGGAAGGCACCTTAGAGGTCATACGCATGATACTGATTAGGGTCTAAGTGAGGTGGTACCACTATATAAATAAATAAATAAATAAGTGCTCCTACATATGTAAATACACAAACACAAAATTTAAAAATAATCTACATACATATATTCATAGAATCCTAAAAATTCCCGCATTTATATATATATATATATATATATATGTATATGTATGTATATATGTATGTATGTATGTATGTATGTATGTATGTATGTATGTATGTATGTATGTATGTATGTATGTATGTATGTATGTATGTATGTATGTATCCAAATTTAAAACCACACGTACATATTTAGCCTTATACAAAAAATAAAAATGGAACAAAAGGATTCATGCCAAAATCACGTGAAAATAAAAAGAGGAGAACCTTCATGTTCGGGCTCATAATATAAATACTACTTAGTTTTTTTCATTTAAAACATAATAAATACAAAAATAGACAGAGTTTACAGTTTGTCCATCAAACTATCTGTGTCACTCAATGACGAAAGTTACTCATATTGATCATATGCGGTGAAAATTAAAGGATAGATCGAACACATTACTATCTATAGTCGCTTTTGAGGGCATATAAATAAATAAACTCTCGTGCATAATAATAAAATTAATAATTTCTCTCAAATGAACATAAAAGACTAAGGGATATACATATAAAATAACAAAGATATTTTCTATATATTTCAATAAAACAAAAAAGTAATAAACACTTCTCGAAAAAAAGGTCACACAATATTCTCAAAAAAATTGCCTGACAAAAAGATCTCACCCAATACCTTAAATCTAAGTTCTATAAAAGGTACTAGTCTCGTTATAATGGAACTGATAGAAAGTACCGTCGGGAGATCCCAAAAAAGAAGGTAGAGATCTCGGGATACCCAGTAAGATACCTAACAAGATAGATAACCTACCCCGATAGTCAATGTGATCGTATGATGCATCACTTTTGGCGGTGATATCCAGAATGAGTGACAAAGCCATCTCAAAATACATCACATGCCGCACATTTCTCGAAGCTGACAAGAAAAAGCCTCATGGGCAATTTTTTTAGAAAGACAGTCACGATAGCCCAACCCCATGATGATGTCCTGGTTTTGAGTCTAAATATTAATACACCGAGTTCGTAGAGTCTTGATAGACATGAAAAGCTTAGTAGATGTTATGTATTTGAATGCCTTTATCAAAATGAGATATACTCCACTCCATCTCACAAAGGTAAACACTCCACTAGTCGGGTTCATGAGTGTTGTGATGGTGCCAAAAGGGCTCATGCGCATGTGAATTGAGTTTGGAACCCACCATGTGTTACTTTTGTCATGATAGACTTTTTAATTGTTAATGCTTTTTTTTTGCTTATAATGTGATATTGGGTAGAAAGATTTTGTATGAGAATGGTGCAATCATTTCCATCTCATATCTTAAGATGAAATTCCCTACCCTCAATGGTATTGAAGAGGAAAGTGTTGCTCAAAAGATGTCTACAGATTGTTATGTTTTATCTTTGAAAGGCAAGAGCGGTCAGGTGAACCAGATAGGTAAGGGTCATTTCTCAGGATACCGTGTCACAATCCAACCTCGAGCTAGTCGATGAAGTTAAGCAGATCGAGATTGAGGAAAGAAGAATAGTGAATGTTGGAAATTGTATATAAGGTGTAGCCCGAGAAAAACTGATTTATTTTTTATGAGAACATAAGGATGTTTTTGTCAAGTCTCCTTTGAATATGTCCAAAATCACTCGGGAGATATCTAAGCATAAACTACACACCATACCCACAACAAAACCCGTTCGACAAAAGAAGAGCAACATATGCCCGGAGAGACAGAAGAGATAGCAAGAATAAGATAATGAGTGTAAGTGCGCAAAGTTCTTAAACTTTTGCCCTATATCGTCTTATAAAGGAAGACAAATCCTAAGTAAAAAAAAGTATATTCGACCTACTAGTTATTTTCCGCCATTTGGTATTCGCTCACTTGATAACGTCAGATTAAGTGAAAAGTCATATAAATATATGAACATTGTAACATCTCGAAGGCAAAACAGTTGCCTCAGTTGAAATCTCCCTAATACTTTTTCACATGTCAAGTATCAATCAGTTGCTTTTGAATTTCAAAGAAGACCAAACGTTATCTCGTTTTCCGGTCGATTTAGCGAAAAGACAGCTAATTATGACAAAATATTTACATTTATGAATGAATGTCTACTCATATTTTAAAAAATATTTTTTACCATTACACTACCTCGAAATAGCGATTAAAGCGATTAACTCGAATGTTTTCAGATATTTATTCAGTTCAAACACCACATGTGCCACATATAACAATATCTCGAGGATACTCAAAATATAATATGAAAGCTCTTACGACTTCAACTTTAGTCACAAAGCTCAAAAAATAATTCCGTCAAAATACTTCTCGAACTTCGAGGGCTAATGATAAGACTAGGTCCCAAAAATCTTTATTCATACTTATTCATGCCTATCCATATAGATTAGAACCCGAAAGTATAGATTAGAACCCGAAAATGTCATTCTGACATATTCCCATTTTGGGAGCTAATGATAAACCTGTAATTTTGAAAACCCAATTATCATATGCCCGACTACTAAGCCCTAAAATACTAATTCACTTGGCCTTATGGGGTCTCCTTCACTTAATATTAATCTCGAATAAGTCATCTCGAGTTTAACCGTCCTAGTAACCGCCCACGATCACGAACAATGGTTATAACCGGTCAGATCTCATATAGCATATGGTTGTACATGGCAACTGCACACAGCCAAGCATATTGACTTATCATTATATATACTAACTTGCCACATTGACGACAAGCCATACTTAGATCGTGTCCACAGACTGACCATGATCCCTATGATCGTCTTCCCCTATATAAAGCCTTACTGATGAAAGGGAAGATGATCTATTCTTTCACACACGCACAAAACCTATAAATCAAAGTAGCACTCGTGCATATTTTACACACACTTCCACGCTCAAATACTCATACACACCCATCTTCCTCATATGGGTTGGTTATCTTAACACAGGACTTATCACTATTACATTTCTTTTTTGCGTGGAAATTAAAAAAAAAATTAGAATTATATTTTAAAAAACACTCTAGTAATTGGCAACAATAAAGCAACATTTCCATTTCCAAATATGCCTCATTAATTAGAAGATAAAAGAGCATCTGCATTGGTGTCGATTGTCAAAATTAAATTTTTATGTCACGTTATTAAATTGACAATTCATTTTAAGTGTGACATCTTTGAATATAATGAAATTATAAAAATGACATTTTCATAATTTATTTTTTGCATAATCTCTGATGTATCTTGTCAAATAGACTGTCAAATTTAGACAATTGTCTAATTTTATCTAGTTTTTGTATATCTGAAATTTAAATGATAATTGTCAAATAAAATTTAATAATTAATTTAACAATGGAATAAGGATGATCTAATGTCTTTCTTTGGGCGACAAAAAAAACTGTCTTTGTCACCGTTTCCATCACATTGTCAAGTTGAACCTCATTGATATCGTCTTTACGAAGGAAAAAAAATTAAGCACCAATTTGCCGCGAAATTTGTCCAATTGAAGAATGGTCCAGCGAGATAGATATATTAAAATAAGTTGCAAATGAATCTAGAAAACCATAACAAAGAATCAATGTCAATATAAATTATTTGTGACCTACATGTGAGGGCTTGCGCTTGCACATGGTCACAATTTTAATTCGTTTGTTCAATTCAATTTTTTTTAGGGTATTTATCCATGCCAGCAATCGGTCGATGTCGAAGTCAAAATTTAAGAAATAGAATTTACTAATTTTTCTGAGCCTTGATTTTCTATAAGATATTTTGATAGAACAACAATAGCATCAGCACTTGTAGACGAAGACAGTTAACTCTCCCTCTCCAAATTAAAAATTCAATTCACATTTTATAAAGTACTAGAATTATAATTCAGGATTTATTCTGACAATATATTTTTTTAAATAAATTATTAAAAATATAAATATATAAATATATTTAATAAAATTTAACATTAAGAAAATTTTAAACACATATTTTTTAAATTGTAAAATATATATAATAACAAAAGTTATTATTATTAATATTATGAATAATTTAATTAAACACATGATAATCTATAAA
Organism: Schoenoplectus triqueter; assembly: GCA_964058805.1. NCBI lineage: Eukaryota > Viridiplantae > Streptophyta > Magnoliopsida > Poales > Cyperaceae > Schoenoplectus > Schoenoplectus triqueter. The sequence continues at coordinate 159,884 of CAXKVV010002149.1, forward strand.
AGGTCATAGAAAAGATTGAATCATTTGAGAGTTAAATTTTACCTTAAATATATCATACACATTACTTTCAATGAGGAGAGAAAAAACTATATAATAACCATTGAATACAAGTAGATGAAAAGATTTAAATAAAATTAATGTTGGACAAGTTTTGATGATGCTTAATGCTTTTATAAGCACTTCGGCTGAAATATTTATGATCTAAATTTTAATTTAAGTACCTTAATAAAATCTTTATATCATAATCTTATATAATATTAATTTTTATCATGTTTAAAATTATTTTATTATACTTAATGATTTTTAGAAAATGACTTTCTTTTACATATAAATTTTATTTTTTTTATTATTTCATGGCTATCTTTTAAAAATCATTAAGTATAGTAAAATAATTTGAAACATGATAAAAATTAGTATTCTACAAGATTATGATATAAAATTTTTATTGACTTACTTAATTAAAATTTAAAATATGAAAAATTAAATTTCAGACAGTAAGTGTTTTTACCAAAGTGTTTATGAAAACACACGAAATAAACTCGACCCACACTAGGGGTGTCAATGGGTCGGGTCGGGTCGGGTCGGGTCGGGTCGGGTCGGGTTCGGGTCGGGTCATATTATTTTTTACCCGACCCGATTAAATTCGGGTCAAAAAATCTTGACCCATACCCGATCCATGTAAAATAATTAAATATTTATGAATTATTTTTATATAATTTTAAGCAATAAAATATTAATTAATTAATAATTAATCTTAATTAGTATATAATTAGTATATATTTAAGTTTTAATTAGTACTAAATCATAAAATTACTTCAAAAAATATAATTGATCGGGTCGGGTTGACCCGAACCCGACCCAACCTGATTCGGGTCAAAAAAATCAAACATATACCCGAACCATTTATTTTTGGATCATGTCGGGTCGGGTTGGGTTAACCCATCGGGTCGGGTCAAGAATTGACACCCCTAACACACACACTGAATATTAGATGTATGTCAAAGATTTAAATAAAACGTCAACTACATTGATACGGATAAAGAACAAATAATCAATAAATATGAACATGAAACAAGAAATTAATTAGTTGATATTATTAACAAATATGTACATAAAACAAATTATTTTTTAATGACATAAGTGTTTCTACTCTAATAATTCACCAGAATTTTGTCTATTTTGAAATGTAAAAATATATAGACAAATAAAGAAGGTCGGACCAAATACTCGCAATGTTTTGATGATTTAGATAATTTACTTAAATGATATGAATATACGCGTACTGTATTTAAGAACTAAGAGCATTATACAAACACAAAAATGAAATAAATAGATATAGTTTAATTCTGTGCCAGTACATTATATAGATTAAGCATTAATTTGTAGTTTGCTCACCTTTAATCAGGGGCGAAGTCAAAATTTTAGTATAGAAGGGTTGAAATGTGAATTTATGCCGCTAAAAAAATTAAAATTAATAAATTAGAGGAGACCGATACACCACGTAAAATAAAGATACATGATAAAAATATCAACCCTTAAACCCGCACCTGCCTACAATCTACTATCAAAATTTATAATTTTATGAGTATATCCCGTTAACAGATTCGAATACTAGAGTTAGGAGTAAACCGTTGTGAAGTCTAACGTAACTATAAGCTTGTAAAAGTAAAATACTTTATTTTAGAATAATGTTTTAGATAGAAATGGTCAAATTACGCTTAATCAATAAATAAATTAAGATGAGAAAATATTACTTATATAAAATAAATGTAAGTATAATTAATACAAAGGTGACAAGCACAATTTTTTCTATTACTTAAAAATATTATTCTTATCGATTATTTAATCAGTTATTTTTTCAAGATAACTCTTTTCTAAAAAAAATAATGAGAAATACAAATAATACTGAAAATATATATATATATATATATATATATATATATATCAGTAAAGATCATTGTACTTATTCTTACACATGAACTAAATTTTATTTTATCTTAAATTAAATTATTTTATTATTAAGGAATATTTGATAACTAAGGAGAAAACTATTAAAAAAATAATTTTTATAACATAATAAATAACATAGATCATTAGAGTTTTATTTTGAAGGGCGGGGTGGCTGGAGACGGGACAAATAAGTACTCCCTGCTAGGGGTGGATTTAAGGGGGAGTTGGGGTGCATCCCCTTCAATCCAGCGGAAGTTGCAGGTCGGGGTTGAAATTTATCATGTGTTTTTATTTCATACGATGTATCAGTTCTCTCTAACTTATCAATTTTAATTCTCTAACAACGTAAAACTGCATCTCAACTTCTCTATATTAAAATCCTAACTCCGCCCAAAAGGCCAACCCCCCCCCCCCCCCCTCCCCTCCTTGATTATATCATAATCAAATTCAAAACATACTAATTAACCTAAAAAGAAATACAAACATAATAGAAAAAAGATACGCCTCCAACTCACCACTGATATTTATAATTCACTGTTGTGTAGTACGTAGATCATTAAATTATTTTGAGATTCGTATCAGTTCGAATTACGAAGAAATCTAACTGCTTATATTCTGTGTAGCAGAGGATAAATATTCGCCGAGGAATTCACATTCCGATGTAATTGATGCGTAGATTGACCGTTATTTTTTCATGCCTCGTGATTCTAACCGACATCGTTGTAACTAGTTTTTCGTAATCTGAAATTCACGTTGTAAATCTACGGACATAAAGTAGTAGAAAGAATATAGACTACTACACCACGAGATATGTTCACACGAATAGTTCAAATTTTCAATAAATGCTCCTATAAGCATTTTGAAAAGGCCATTTTTAAGAAATTGCCACTTTCATCCGGAGTTATAACATGGGGAAAAAAGAAAACGAAAGGACATAAGTGTACCAAAGACCAAACCAACGGTCTATTCTCTAGAAGCAAATTAAAGGCTCCCGTTGGGACCAAGTAACAACTAATGGTTTAGCCTATTTGCCCAAAGAAGCGGTCCTCCGATGCTAATTAGTCTTCGTCTTGAATTATTTTCCCTAAAAAAAATAAAAAAAATGAGACATTTTGGTGTGTGAAAGGTTGAAATATTCTCAAACCGCGGTCGACCCACATTATGTTTGAATAATTGAATATGAATGCATTGGTCATTGATTCATGAACTACCCAACTAATATTTTTCTAGTTTAATACGCAACTTTGTTTTGGCTTTTGACCAACTACACTTTCCGCGTCTTACATTCTTATCAGCCTTTTTAGTTTCAGCACCCATGTGCTTTTATAATGCATGAATCATGATTCTAAATCTAACCCCCCATCATAAGAGAGCTGATACGTATATATGCATTTAATTATGGTTGCCCGTATAATTATTGAGAAGGGATAAGTTGACGATGGGTTATTTTGATAACTTTGATAATGAATTTTTAAATAAATATAAAAAAATCTTAAAAATAAAAAAAAAATATAGATGTATTTTTCTATTTTTAGATTGATAGTCATTCAAATTTTATGCAATTTCATTATCGTTTGATAGTCCATCAAAGACCATCAAATTTTTATATAATTTGTAACGGTTCCAAATTAACGGTCTTTGATAGACTATCAAAAGATAATAAAATTGTATGAAATTTGAATGATCATTAATCTAAAGGTAGAAGAACACATCTATAAAAAAATTTCTATTTTTAAGATTTTTTTCATATTTATTTAGAGATTCATTATCAAGTCGACAAAATAACCCATTGTCAATGGATCCCCACTCATAATTATTATGCCTAGAGGTGGCTAAACTTGACCTTATCTGAAAAATCCGCCCGATCTATTCAAATCCAAACCCGATTTGATCTGATTTTTTTTTAAAATCAAATCGATTCGACCCGAACCGAGATTAAATAATCTGCAATCCAGTCACAATCAATTAAAAGTTTGAAAAAAATCAACATATAAATTGGTCCGACCGACCAACCACATATGACCCGATTTTTTTAAAAAACATCAAACCGACTCACTCAATTACCACCTATTTATGTCATTTCCATCATGAAAGTAGTATTGGCATCCCTCTAGATTTAATTGCAGATACGTCGTACGTACATAATTATGTGTGATTAATTTTGACACGTGTACTATTTAGGTGATACGTCCCGGTCTCAGAGGGGCCGGTCCGTATGTGGATGATGTTGTTCTTGAACAATGCATAACCTGACACTGTTATGTGAAACAGAGTCAGAGATAAAGTGAGAGAAGAAAAAGTAGAAGTCTCCTTTTCATAGCCTTCAGAGTTTTATAGATTTAATAAAATGAGTTATTTTATCTTCGTGGCCTTTCATATACGTACTCTTCTATATCTGCTTAATTGAGCTGCTAGTTGTTAACTCTGGAGTGGTTAAAATCCATTCTTGTTTAAGTACTTGTGCCTTCAATGACCCAAAGTACAGAACTCTATCATTAGGAAATTCATTTTACTATATTAATTTTACTACTTACAAATCTCGTTACCAGTATTTTGTTTTCTCGACCCACTACAGAGGTATATTTTTCTTGTGAATCAATATTCATGTCAACTTCATCTATTGATTCCTTGATGAACAATGAACTCCACCATTCTTCATTTCAGTAACTTCTACGTTATGGCACGTCTCATCATGTTGCATTTTCTTCTTTTAGCGTTATTTTTATTCGAAGTGCTTTCCTCTTAACACCTCTAATTTGTTTTTTTTAAATGACAGACTATATGCTGAAAACTCAACACTCTTTTTCCTTTTCCTTTTCTGTTTCCTCTCTTTTAATCAGTAGAGATTTTTTTTTCATTTTTTTTAATAATACAAACTATTAGTCTATGTCCCTTCTCCTCCACTTATTCTTTTTATTCTTCACCATGATTGGTTCCTCATAATTGTTTTCACCACCACATGGACAATAACATTTTTGTTCTCTTATTAGATTCGTTCCCACGCTTTCTAACTTTCCTTAGAAATTACACCACTTTCGTTATATAGACTTCACCGTGATCTTTTATAGACCCAAACACACTTAATAACGTTTGACTCGCATAATTTACTAAGGTGTATGCTTTACACAATGCAAGATGGCCGAAATGCATGGTTCCTAAACAATAAATTCGTCTAAAAAATCTGAATACATTCACCAATACGTGGAACATTTGACCTATTAAGTTCAATACCACTAGGAACAATAGGCACTTTATCAATTATTCGATTGTAACCAACTAAGTGGAATAAGTTAATTTTCAATAGCTGCAATTGGCTCAATAATTACACAACTTGGTGAATTGCCTTGACAAAAAAAAAGATAACATATTTAATGACAAGGTGAACGGATTCACCAAATTCACTACAAATTCATTCAATTGATTACTGCTTAATACCGTTCATAACATACATGTCTCATGCCTCGCAATTCTAAATACACAAGCAAAATTTAGAAAACAGAAGATCGATCAAAAACTCCAGTAGCATACACGTGACAATGGAAGATATCAAGCCAGCTCTCTCATGGATCCAGCTCCAATTGATAACTTTCTTATTTTCTTTTTCTTTTTCCATATCAAATAAGGCAGCGATAATATTATACAGCTACAGCTCACACATAGATGATTCAATGCTTATTTCCAAAGCGCCACCATCTTTTCTTTTTCTTCGTTTCTGATGCTGGTAAATCTGCAAACATCACAAGGCAGTAAAAAAAAACATCTGTATTGCAACTTCAATTATACCTTGTATGCTAATGTTGTAAGCATGTGAAACATGAATATTATACAATCACAACAGACAAACATGATAACCAAATTACTTTGCCACAGAATATTGAAGATTTTGAACAAAATATCAAGCACAGAAATATGCAATACTTTTATAATTCACTTTTCTTATATAATAATGGCTTCAGAAAATAAAACAAGCCTTAAAATACTAACCTCCTTCAGGGTATATGGAGTTGTAATGCACCTCAGCCCAGAAGCTCAAGAAAATAACTGAGAAATTGAGTTTTCTAATTAGCCCCATGAATACAGTGAACTGAAAATCAAGGTCTAATGCTCATTTACTCCTACTTCACATGCTAACATGTACAATGGATCAATGATTGTCATAATACAGCACATGACATACCAAATATTAATAAAGTATAGGTTCTCTCGCAAATAAATACTGGTTGCATAGACAGTCACAATGTATGCATCCACAAGTGCTGCTATTATTATGATTGCAGAGCGGATGCTATTATTGGATTTTGGAGGTCGCCCAGTTAAAACAAAATAGGCTCAGATTTAACTTTTATCTTTCAGGAAGCTTCAATTTTAATCATATCTTAATGGTCTGATTTGATAGGACAGCTCACATGCAGTTTGGGCACCAATTACTTTCATGACAACAGTCAACAGGTGTGGAGTCCCTACCCTCCCGTAGCAAAACTTGTTTCCATTGACAAATTGAAGTTTATTTTTTCTATTCTATCTTAATTTTGCTGTAACAAGTAACAAACCTCTTTTAGATTTTTGAACATTTGGCAGAATCTCGATGTAACATGTATCCTTGAACGATGTTATCACAAATATTTTCACCCCATACTGCAACAAGAGAAATAAAATCCTTATTAACTAATCCTTGTACCTCCAAGATCAGATTTTATGCAGATGGATGGTAACTGAAAGAGGTACACCACAACCTTGTTTGGCCCCATTCTTTTTCATATCATTTCTTTCTGTCTAGTCTAGTCACACATAATTCAAAGGTATAAATTATTTCTACATTTAAAGTGGCATACAAATACTGAACAATGAAAATATAGATCTTAAAATTATTGTAGCGCCTCTTCAGATTTTAAATGGAGGTGAGCAATAACCAAACTCCATGAAGAAAAAAATAATTCAAAATTTATGAACAAAAGACAATTATATTTATCAGTAGTTGCTGCATTGACAGAAAAATTATTAAGAATTTAATTGCTTTAAGAAATGTACCGAGTCTGCTGCTGCTTGCAAGGTTACATGGTCCCCCCATTCTCCAGTCCTTCAAAAATGCAAAAAAAAAAAAAAAATATATATATATATATATATATATAATATACAAATTGGAAGCGGGATTTAAGAGAAAATCACTCGATAGAAGAGGTGCATACTTCGAGAGTTTTTTCAAATAATCACCATATTCCATTGGAACATACCCTTCATATATATCACGATTAGACTCAAGCTAAAAAGGAAATAACAATGAGTAAATCAGAACATAAACACAATAAAAAAATAGATATATAGATTGAGTTATAATGAAAGAACAAAACTGACCTGGTTGATAATCTGTTGCCTTACAAATTGGTGATGTTCTGGGCTACGGTAGAATTGATCAGATAATGCTCTAAACTGAAAGCATTTCAAATACAAGCCATAAGGATAAAAACAAAAATACATTACGAACTGAAGAAGATTTAAGTAAATCTACAATTTAGACAAACCTGACAGTTCCCGTCTCCCTCGACCTTCAGTTCAACCAGATCATACAGCCTCAATCTAGAACATGATTTAAATTGCACCAGATTTAACTAAAATGTGCACAACTTGTTTCTGTACATTGGAAAGAAAAAAAAAAGTGATACATAATTGAGGGTTAGTATACCGATCAATGAGTCTTTGATGGTCTGAAATGGCTTCATCAATTGAAGGTATTTCCCCATTAATTCTTGGCACATGCTGCAGCAAAATTATAGTTGAAAAAAATATATGATAGATGTTGCACCTGTTCTCAAAGAAGTGAAGTTTTTTCAAAGGGAAATTTGCAATGAATTCATGCATTATCCATTAAATACAAAAACTAAAAGGGCCCGATGTTGGATAAACTGAAACAGATATATATGGTCTAAACATGATTAAGCTGTGAAAAATGCTCTTCCTTAAGAAAAGGATATGAAATAATGTACTGAACAAATCTACCCACAAATGTTGATTGTGTTATAAATGAAGATACAATGGTACTGACAAATTAATGACGTTCAGAGTTGATCTGTAATTATATATATATATTTCAAAAGAAGTGTGTTACAAACTTCAAATTATATCTGGTGATAGTTCTACACAGAAGCTAAATAATTTTAATAGTAACTAGAATTACCAAGAGTCCTGAGTACGAAATATCTAATGTACAATATTGCACTGACAAAATTGATTAAATGTATGTTTTTTTTTTAAGTTTCTTCAACCATCAGGGCAGTTCTTTCAAATGTAGATATTTAGGGATCTTTTGTGATTCTGGGAAGTGCAAGGGTTTCATTGAAAAGTCACCTACTTTATTCAGCATTTTATGTTCTAATAAGTTGGCTTACAGGGATGGGGACCATCTGATTTAACCTCTTCCCAACTTCACCATCTATCTCAGAGCAATCATCTAGGAGCTCCAATGGCCAATCTTCTTCATGCAACACCCCTCTGGGGCTTGAACATGAACTGGATGGCTCCATTTCGTTCGCATCCTCTGTTTCTTCTTGACAACCATCATAATCTGCACAAATATATCACAATCTGAGGACATTGAGAAAAAGAATTTTTTTTCAAAATGAGTCAAGGTATTCCAATAATGTAATTTCTACTGTGATTGTAGTTTCTTATAGACAGGCCAAGCCAATCATGCTCCACATTTGACATGCCAAGCTGTTCCTCTGACAGTTGTGTAGGCCCAGGTACTTCTGCATCCAAAATAGTTTACACACAAAAAAAAAGATTCAAACAGCTTAATAAGTCCCTCAAAATTGCAAAACTAAACAAATATCTATTTTCCATACATACTTGGTTGGATGATCCAATTCCACTTAATGATGTAATATCTTCTTGAAACAAATCACAATATTGACCCTTTTCATCTGCGTTAATTATGCCTCATTTAAAGTGTAATTTCTTTGACAACTTGTAGTGCCTTATGTTAGTTATGCTAAAAGGGGTAAGAGGTTAAAGCTGCTACAAATTTGTCTGAAGATATTTTTGGTTCTACAGGAGAATTAATCCAAAAACTGAAGTGCCAGTACAAAATTGATTGCAATCAAACTTGGTCCAACTGGAGCAATACCCTTGTCTGGATGTTCGTTAAAGTTTACCTTCCCCATGATAACAACCATTACAAAATGTCACATCACTTTGGATGTGGCCTCCGCAATAGCCAGAGTTTTGAAATGGGCCATTAAATGGATTGAAACTCCAATGGAGAACATCATCTTCTTGTCCATAGATAATCATCAAGTATGATTATAACTTTGAAGCTGGCCCTGTTTAGGTAAGTCAAACTTAGTCTTTGGATAAGATGGTAGGATACACTAACAGAATGTGCAAAAGGGTATTTGAGAATATGAATACTACATAATTGCCTACTTGGCTCAGACTTTTAGAACAAATTTGCTAACTTGTCCCAACCATATATTTTTAAATTCTATTCTTCTAAGCCTCATCTAAACTACTTTGCTTCCAATAGTGATCTGGCACATGATAGGTGCATGAATAAGTCATCATATATCAACAAATTTGCAACTCAAGGTTTCAATAGCCATCTTTGTGGGATATTAATTCTAATTCAATGGATGGTCGAATCATTACAGAAGAAAGCACACAAACTGAGAAAAAAGGATGAATGTTGCTCACTTTAATTTTTTTCACCCATGGAAAAATTAACACGAAAATCATTGAAGGCCTTGAATTTTCTTCATAGTCATATTACTAGTTTTGGGTAGAAATGAAACGCGCATTTCTAATTAAAAAAAAAACCAACATAGAATTATCTTGGATTATTTATTCAACCCTATAAGTTAAAGAAAAAATAGAAATTCCAATATCAAATACCTTCAATTTAAGGAAATTATCTGGAGAAAATATCCCTCCAAACCTTGCCAAATGAACATATTTCTCGAGATCAAAGGAATTGAAAAATAGTAAATTACAATTATTGTTTGGCAGGGCGTGCTTTCATTCCTATCAACGGAGAAAGAAGCAAGGCAGTTGAACTAATTTGTATTTGAGTTATAAAAAAAATGGAACCAGCACAAAAGTAAAAACAAAAAAACAATAATAAAAATAAAAAATGGAGCCAGCAGGCCTCCCCAACCCAACCTACCCCCATTGTACTGTTTCCTGAAGTTCCTTACTTAAATTTAGGATCTCGTACCATAGCAAGCAATAGTCAATCCATTGTTGTTTGTTAGTTTTAATTTCGAGCGGAGGAACCATTGAATCCGAAGAGACTCACCTTATGTCCAAGTTAAGCCGATTCTTGCTCCTAGTTAGTTTGTGTTGTTTGTGGCTGATCGATTCTGCAGATTTGATCTCTTTGAAAAGCCGCAAAATGGGATGTGATTGGTTGATGATCGGACAAGGCGAGGGAGAGGGAGAAAGAGGAGCAGCAGCAGAAAGAAATGGGTCTGTGGTGGCATCCGACTGGAAATAAATAGGCTGTCAAGGAAAAATACCTTTATTGGGCTATAAACAAAATGTTACAGATATCAAAATTCTTGCATGTCTATCGGTTTATGTTTTTTTCTAAGTAGACACATAAATAATTTATTTTTTATGTAATTTTAGTGTACATTTATACCTATTATTTTTTCCCTCTATAATTTCTCTTCAATTATTTATGAATCTTAAATTATACATAAATTAATTAAAAAAATGACATCAACAATGGAGATAAATATTGCATAAACAAATGATTTAAATGAACAATGAACATTAAGAACTTCAACCTCTCTTATCAATGTTTGGGTCTTCTTCTTTAAAGCTTTTATCCCAAATAATTTGAGATAGTCTAGAAATGAAATTCATCGGATATCTTTTCATAAGATAAGTTGTATTTTTATGTTGACTTGCTACGTCCAACACACCCTTCTTATTTTTTCAGACTTTGATGAGAAAGATGAGAGTCAAAATCCTTAATTTTATTATTTTATAAATGTTCATACAAAATTTTCTTGTGTGTTTCGAACTTGTGACCTTTCACATAAAGGATTTTTTTTTTTGCAACTAGACCAAAAGATCGATTCTACATTTCAATATTTTGTAGTTTTCAAGTTTGGTTTCATGTCTATTTTGTAATGAAATAGAATATTTTGAACCAGCCAATTATCGATCTAACGTACTCAAATGTATTATGATTGTCTTTCTGTTGATGATATTTTTTTTTTGAAGTAAAGATGAAAGTCCAATTATTTAAATTAAAATGTCCGTGGTGAATTGTCAAGTTGGATTTACACGGTCCTTTATGTGGGAAGTATCGCTTTGGTTACTAACTAGATGAAAATAATTTGAGGGAAATTTTGGATGAGTGGAGTGGAGGATTGTAGTCAAACAAAAAAGTTCTTAGATCCACATTTGATACGGACTTTTTAGATATTTTGTCATGTCATTTTGTGAAAAATTGAAAGGATTATTACGTGGCGGGTTTGTGTTCATAATGGGGTCGAACAGCCAAGGTGGGGTTCTTTAATTGTAATTAAGGCTAATAACCTAGTTCTAATTTTTGTTATTAGTCTTTACTCTTTGCTAAAGCCTTGATAAATCTCTTTTTCGCCAGATCCACGATAAATATTCTAAATATATCTTTGGTCTTTTACATAGATATGCTCGGAAAATATCTAGGTTGGGTGGAGGAACTTAGTTGAAGAAAACAAAATCTTATGATAAGTTTGTAGTTGATTGAGGCTAAAGTCTCAGAATTGTGAGGCAAATATTTTCATTGTTTGTTTCTCGTTGTTGGTTTTCATTTCAAGGCACGTTTCTTCGTTGTTGGTAAGATCGTCTGTTTAAAAATTGAATTTATTGGACTTTGATAGTATAAATGTTAGAATTTGAGATTGTGGAAGTGTGAATGATGATAGAATTGTATATTGATTCTAAATTATACAAAGTTAAGATATAATGTCTATTAATAGGTTATGGCTGTACTAGCCATTGCTTTGTTGTCTAATTTATATGCTAATTATTACATAATCAGAGAGATATTTATTTCCTAAATAGATGGTTTGGTGTCTAATTAGCCGTTTGGCTAATTAAGAATGAGTTGATCTTGGGTTAATGGTTGGATTTGATCGATGATGAGATATTTCTGAGATCATCCATAATTTTGTTCCTTTTTTATTTTCAACACTCCCCTCAAGTTGGGCTCATATATATCGATTGATCCCAACTTGATCAAAAGTTGATTGAATGGTCCTTTATCCAGCGCTTTAGTTAGAATATCTGCTAGTTGATCTTGACTGCTCACAAATGGTATTTCAATTTTTCCAGATTGGAATTTTTCTCTCACAAAGTGACAGTCCACTTCAATATGCTTCGTTCTCTCATAAAATAGTGGATTTGATGCAATGTGCCTTGCAACTTGATTATCACTGTATATTTACGTAGATTCATTGTGTGGTATCTTTATATCTTCTAGCAGTTGCTTGATCCAAATCAGCTCACTTGCAGTTGATGTCATAGCCCGATATTCTACTTCTGCACTTGATCTTGCAACCACATTCTACGGCCTCTAAGTGTGTGGTCCTGGGTGCATGCATAAACTGACTCACTAAACATACAGCGAATGCAATATCTGATGTAGTCACAATGAGGTATATTAATTTACCAATAAGTCTTTGATATTGTCCTATATTTTTCAATGGTTCACCCTCTTTAAGGTATAATTTTTTGTTTCATTCTATTGGTGTACTTGCTGGTTTTGCACCCAGTTTACCAGTTTATTACAACATAACAAGAGTATATTTTCTTTAAGATAGAAATAAACATTTTCCCTTTGAATGTGCAATTTCTATACCCAAAAAATACTTGAGTTTCCCTAAGTCCTTGATATCAAACTTATTTTTTAGATAGTTTTTTACACTTTTAATTTCTTTCTCATTGTTCCCAATAATAATAATATCATCTACATATACTAGGACTATGATTGTTGTACCATTGAGTGTTTACAATCATAGATGAATCAACTGAGCTTTTAGTAAAGTTATGCAATAAAATATAGTGATTGAGTTTTCTATACCATGTTTGGGGAGATTGTTTGAGACCGTAAATGAACTTGTTCAGTTTACACACGAAATCCTTATTTGAATCAATTTCATATTCAGGAGGCAGAGTCATATAAACATTTTCTTCTAATGTGCTTTATAGGAATGCATTTTTAACATTTATTTTGAACAGGTTCCATCCCAAATTAACAACAACAGACGGTAATATTCGCATAGTACTCATTTGGGCAACTGGAGTAAATATCTCTTTGTAGTCTAGACTGTATGTTTGAGTAAACTCTTTTGCTACTAGTCTTGTTTTGTGTCTTTCTATGATTTCATCACTATTATATTTGATTTTATATACCCATTTGCATCATACAGGTTTTTTTTTACCTTTGGGCAGTGTTACAAGTATTCAAATTTCATTCTTTTCAAGAGGTTTGATTTCTTCTTTCATGGTAATATTCCATATTGGCTGGTCCTTGGCTTTCTTGTAACTGTTTGGTTCTATAGTCTTGTCTAATTCTCCTAAAAAAATCATGTACTTAGTTAAAAAAAATTATAGCAAATATAATCTTGGATAGGATAACTTACCTTGTATGTTACATAATCCTGTAACCTGGATGGTTATTGTGTAGAACGAGTTGATCTCCTGAGCTATGCTTCTTCAGTAGGTTCAGTCTCACCTTCTCCTCCTGAAGTTAACTCACCATCTATGGAGTTGCTAGTTGGCAATGTGGGTGTTCCTTCAAGAAATGTTAGTTCGGGGAGTACCATGTTCGTGAACTCCTATACATTAAGATTATTTTTTTCTTTAAAGAATGACTCATGTTCAAAAGTCACACATCTCTTGAAACATATAATTTTTGTTTGCTTGAATCATAGCATTTATAATCCTTTTGTCCTGAGAAATATCCTATAAATATAGCTTTAAGTGCATTTTTGTCAAGTTTATCGTATATTTTCTTATGGACAAAGCAAGTGCAACCAAATACTTTAAGATGGTCAAATTGGGTTTTTTTTTTCTAGGATTTCTATGGGGCTTTTTTTTAGAATTGAACTTGATAGCCTATTCATGAGATGAACAACAGTAAGAATCACTTCAGACCAAAATCTTTTAGGAACATTCATTTGGAAGAGAAGTGATCGAGTTATTTCTAAGACATGTCGATTTTTTCTTTCAGAAATACCATTTTGTTTAGGAGTATGAATGCAGGTAGTTTGATGTAAAATCTCTTTTTGAGTTAAATAGCGAGAACTTTTTTATTTATATATTCAGTTCCATTGTCATAACAAAAAGTTTCTATTTTGGTGTTGTAGTGATTTTCTACAAAACTTGAAAATTCAAGAATTTTTTAAAAAACCTGGAAGTTTTACTAGTAGATAGAGAAAATGGTAACCTAGTTTATTTTAAAAAATTACAAATGTCACAATCACTATTATCCAATTTTTTATAAAGAAATAAACTTATGCAAAACAACATCAGAAGTATATCCTAATCTCCAATGCCATAATTTATTATCTTCTACATTATTAGCAAGCAAATCCTTATTTGAAATATCTAAAACATATAAGTCATTCACTAATTTACCTTCACTAATCGCCTGCTTCGTTACTATGTCCTGAAATATCATATTTTTTGGTGAGAAAATGACATTGCAATTTAGTTCCTTTGTTATTTTACTCACATATAGTAAATTAGAAGTGAACGTTAGCAAATAAAAAATATTTGAGACAGTAGAAGATAATGATTGGGTGCTCCCCCTTTTTCAATTGCAACCTCAGAGCCATTTGCTATTGTGACTGGTGGACATTGAGATGCATCTATATTATGGTCCAATAATATTCAAATTTTCAGTCATTTAAATTGTAGCTCCTAAATCGATAATCCAATTATTTATAGAATTAGAATACAAAGAAAAATCAGATCTATTACCTGGATTGCCTTTATAGCTTGGTCCTGCACATATGTCAAATGCGCTTGAGAGGCTTAAGATGGGTTAAACCCATTTTGTCCCAAGGCAATGTCGAATCAGATAATCCCTTCATCTGTCCCAAGGCAATAAGATGGGTTAAACCCATTAGGGTTCTTGTTAACGACCGAGAAGGCCTGGTTATCAGGTCCAATGGCTAATTGTGGGTTCATAAAGATCCAATGAGACTCTTCCCACTGAACCATAGCAACCACGGCATGAATTTTTGGTAGTTCCTTTGATAGGAGGATCTAAGAACGAACTTGCTCATAACTAAGGTCGAGACCCGACAAAAATTGGAAAACCTCTTACTCCAATGTTCTAAGGTCAGTAGTTTGAGTGTACAAGGCTAGTTCATCCCATTTGATTTTTAAATCACCATAATATTCGGTCACAATTTGTGTCCCTTGTTTGATTTGGACTATTTCTTATTTTAATTGGAAGATATACGCGAAATTATGTTCTTGATCGAATTTCTTTTGCTTCTTCCCAGATCTCTTGAGCTGTGTCACAGTACATGAAGAGTCTGAAAATATTTGGCTCCATGGAATTTAGGAGGCCGTTCATGACATTGATGTCATTTTGTTGCCAATTTTTAGTCTTTTGTTGCCTCTGTGCTGGTTTTTGTAGACATTTTTGTCTGATTTTCGCCATCTGGCACTGATTCAGTACTAGTTTGATGGTCTGGTATTTTGTGGGGTTTGTTAGTACCGAAAATTTATTATAATTTACCTTTGCCTTGGAGACACAATGATACTGATCGGGCTCATGATGGGTAATTCACACCATTGAGAAACATGGTTGTGAGTCGCATGGAGTGGTACGCCTCTCCGGTGGGGAGGAAGTGCTCCGTGCTGACTTCTGCCATCATTGGTGTCGCGGTGGATCTGTGCAACCCTTTGTGGTTGAGAGATTTGAGTTTCTGAGGCCAAGAGCTTTACTGCTCTGATACCATGTTAGAATTTGAGATTGCGAAAGTGTGAATGATGATAGAATTGTATATTGATTATAAATCATACAAAAGTGAAGATACAATCCCTATTAATAGATTATGATTGTACTAGTCGTTGCTTTATTTCCTAATTTACATGCTAATTATTACATAATCAGAGAGATGTTTATTTTCTAAGTAGATGGCTTGGTGTCTAATTAGCCTTTTGGCTAATTAAGAATGGTTGATCTTGGATTAATGGTTGCATTTGATCGATGATGAGATATTTTTGAGATCAACCATAATTTCATTCCTTTTTATCTTTAACAACAAACCAGTGTTTTTAAAAATTAAATTTGTTGGACTTCAGCCGTCAGTAGTAGATAAATTATTGTTATAATATGTTGTGCAGTTCTAAATATATAACTTTTTGCTAGTATGCATATTTATGTGGTCTATATGTGGGTCTATACAGTTTATATATATTCTAAAAAAATTTGAAAAAAAAGAATTTAATTGGTTTTCTATTGTATTCGAATTTAGCTGTGTTTAATGTTTTTCATCTTACCGCTAGGTTACATGATCAATTTGTGCAATCATTAGGTGTTTCTCTTATTATATTTTCTACATAAAAATAAAAAAATTATATATATATCCGCATAAATATTCATATATGTGATATGCATTAATTTTTCACATGCACTAAAACAATTTGCATTTAAAAACATTGGTAGAATCTACAAAGTCGAAGGCCCGCATCCCTGGTGGCTGATGTAGATTAATTCCGAAAGCATAGGATTTCAAGAATTCTAGTAGAAAAACTTCTGCCTTAGAGATAGAGATAAGGTACTTTTAATTTTAAATATTTATAAAGAATTGTTATTTACGTGAGTTTGGGATTTTCCACACAAATTATTATTATTATTATTATTATTATTATTATTATTATTATTATTATTATTATTGAGATATGATCGTAGACAACATACATCACAACCGGTGGTCTCTTCAGCAAAAAGGTGAGATTCGAGCTCTTGCCATTTAACTAATTGAGCGATTATACTTTATATTGCTCAATTAATTATCAATATCATTTAAATGAGAAGGGTTGAAGTGCCACTCTTTTGCACCTCCATTTTTTAGATTTATATTAAAATATTAAAATAAAAATTATTGAATTTGATCTATATCATCTTATATATTGTTTACCCTTAGAAAATCTCAAGGATTAAACAACTGAATAATTAAGAATGAAAATCAATTATCAATAATAAATCATAAGAAGAGGAAAGTGAAAAGCAAGGAAGAGAGGGACCACCAGTCAGAAGAAGTCGCTGCCGAATTCCGGAGCAACCTTATTTGTCCCACAAGGAAATCTTAAATGCAAAGCAAGGATATAAATACCCCACCACCTCCTGCTCATTCGAGGTGGATGACCCTCAGGAGATTCCAGAGAGAGAAATCTCCTGAGGGGTCAGCCATCTGATCACATTTTTTCTGACAAGTGGGACCCACCTGACAGTCATTTGCAAGCAGTTCTGACAGCCTAAAACTAGCTTATCCACTAAACCTAACCCAACCGGAACAAGGGTTAAGCATTAAATCCCACAAGGAAATTTTAGACAGAAATCAGAGGTATAAAAGCCCTGCTATCTCCTGTCCATTCGAGATGGATGACCCTCAGGAGATTCAGGAGAGAGAGATCTCTAGAGGGGTCATCCATCTAATCATTTTTCATTGACAGGTGGGCCCCACACCTCAGTGACAAACATCAAAGGAGTCAGGATTAAACCCTAAGAATCTACCCTCAGAGCAAACCCTAAGAACTGAAGCAGTATAATCCCTATACAATGAGAACTGTGTCAATGCCAATCTAGTATTTTGATATAACCAATCATGAGAAATCTCAAATGTGACTTTGCTTCCAAGGCTGGCCAGGTGCCAAAGCAATGAGCAACCACCTGGCTATGCCATGATTTGTGCTAATTGTTGACAAGTAATCAACTTTTGACCAAGTTACCCTCATGAACATGAGTTGGAATTTAGTTTCACAAGACTGGTTAGATGCCAAAGTTGGGAGCAACCATCTGATCAAGTCTAGATTTGTGTCAATTATTGACAAGTAATCAACTGTTGAATAAATCAAACCCTAATAAATGTCAATACAAGTCTAATTGGTGTTTAATTAGGGTGGTTTCGGCAAGAGAGAGATATTTGACGGAGACACTGAGCTACAATTGAAATCTGGGATTAATTCAGAGGAAGAAATAAGGTTTTCTTGACAAAAGAATTTTTAATTCAAAGTGGCAGGGGTAAAAGTGGAATTAAAAATTACAGGGATGATCATCATGAATTTAGAGATTTTTAGTGAAAATTTCATGATTTTTGGATAAGTGGAGCTATTAAAATAAATTCAAAGAAGATAAAATAGATTAAATGGATTAATCAAGGGCTGAGATTTGATCAAGATAACTCTGGGTGCAACTTGGGGATAACAATAGTCCTGGGTACAAACTAGGTGCAGAGAACAAAGGAAATATAAAATAGAGGAAGAGAGAGAGTGTGCCACGTGGCAGCATCAGATTGGACCAGCTTAGCAGCCGAGTGCCACGTGGCAACCTCCCATTGGTCCATGTCAGCAAGTGGGCCCCACCCTGGCACAAGTCACTGACAGGTGGGCCCCACCACAGTGCCACGTGGCAGGCCATGACAGGGCCACCTCACTCAGTCTGTGCCACATGACATCATACTACAAGGATACATCACTCATTCTGTGCCACATGGCATCATACTACAAGGCCACCTCACTCAGTCTGTGCCACATGACATCATACTACAAGGCCACCTCACTCTGTCTATGCCACATGGCATTATACTACAGAGTCACCTCAGCAACTGTTAACTAGATCATTAATGCTAAAAGGGGAGTGTTTAACCTAACAACCAATCATAACATGCCAACTCAGCTCAATTAACACTAATCTGTGAATTCATCAACTAATAATCACCCCTGTAAGCCTAAGCACAGAGAACTTACAAGTGAGACCCTATTGTCAGGTTTATGAGTCAGAGGCGCATATCTATTTAGTGAACCAAGCTCACACAAATAAAAGACAGAATTTAAATCAGAGAAAGAATATGAGAGGTGTACCTAGCTCTTGCGCATTGTCCCTTGAACGATGGGCCCCACTCTGTTGTGGTTCACGTGCGCCGAGACCATCCCCTCCAGAGGCGCCTTCTTCCTCTGCGTCTCTTTCTTCCGCGCGATTGACCGAGAGGCGCCATGGATGAACAAGCTAGAGACAGCACAATTCTTCAAATTTCTTCAACAGAAAGATGCAGAACATTGATTAAAGCATGAAGAAGCTATGAATTTTGGAGATTGTGAAAGGAACAAGGAGAATTAATCTAAAACAGTTAGCAAGGTTAAAATTGGGACTGACCTTTGCAAGCTCGCAAAGGTGAAATTGATTGTGCAAGCAGTTTTCTCTCACTAAGGCAACACTCTCTAGATGCAAAGATAATACCTTTTGAAGCTTTGCAATAGTATTTCACCAAGTCATTAATCGGGAGAAGAACAGTAAGCTCAAACTTGACAATAGAGTACACAAATGGTGCAAGAGACAAACTAGATCAACTACTGGGATTAAAAGGAGGCTAAAGTAGCTCACAATTGAATGAATTGAAGAGGAGATAACAGCAATGGTGATTGAGTGAAAATCGGGCTCAAATGGAGAAAGAGGAAATTCTAATCCATGCAGAGGCTTTTATAGGATTTAGGAGGGCTCTCTGGCGATTGCCAAGTGTGGAGAAGGTACTAGAATGATCCAAAAGGGAGTGAAGGCCGGTTAACTCAAGAGAGTGGCAAAAGAGTGAATAAGAAGACATGTGTAACTAACTCCAAACGGCCTAACCACTGAGAGTTGACTCAATTGAGTGATTAGAAAGCACAAATGCATCTTGGCCATCGATTGAAACTGAAGCAAAGGTTGAGATTGAGTCCAAGCCGTGATCCAAGCACTAATCACCCAACCAATCACCATTTAGCAACATTCACACCCTTAGTCTATATAAACCCTCAGAATTGAAGAACAATGGAGACAATCTAAAAATCCTGACAATTAAGAGAGAGAGAGATACGCTAGCAAAGAAAGAGAGAGAAGAAATTCAAAGGTGGAAGTTATCTCCAAGGCCGAAATTGAGATCAATTGATAGTAGAGCAAGCTTCAAGCTTAACTCTCTCAATTAGATTGAAATTGAACAGCTCTTTGTGCATCTTCAATCGAATAAGGTCAGTGCAAGGTGAAGATTTTTGAATTATCACAATGGTGTAAACTGAATTGATGAAAATGCAATTGCTATTAGAATTTTATGTTTGAATTTGTTTTCTTTGATTTATCCTTTCTTTTGCTCTATGAATTTTCAGTTTTACTGTCATGAACTCGAAATTTCAATATAAAACGTTGTGAATGCTCAAAGATATCAAAGAGCCGGGTTTAAATATTCAATTTTTAGATTCTTGAATCAGTTCTATATCTCTTCTTCCTGTTCTTCTTGAGAAAATGTACTTAGGAGGTTAAGACTGGTAGTATGTCTCTTGTAGACCTCCCATTATTCGTTCAATTGATGGATTAGGCAACTGGTAGAAGGATTTCATCCTCCCAGTTCAGCCGATCAGGTAATCGTCGAAATTCAAATCGATATTTCTGTGTAGAGATTGAATTGATGATTTGAACATGGCAATATAACAATGTTATACGTATAGGAGAGAAGACATTGCCAAAATCAATCACAATTTGGTGTAAATTCAGTTGATTCAACTTGAATCGCATAGCATCAGTCGGTACCGAGATCGATTATTCAAGAAAACTGAGATTTAAATGAAATTGAGATGATAATTCAGTAGGATATCAACCAACTAAGATGAATCTAAAGAAACCTATAAGAATCGGCCACTAATTTGATTAGAATCAACGATTGAAGCAATCGGTATCAAATCACAAGTTATACCGAAGTGGTACTGAGCTACCTTGCAATCTCATCGATAGATTTTTAATTAGAAGTCAGGATCATGTTCCCTCGGGTAAGGTAATGCTGGCGGTGGTGACCGATCATCGATCAAGGGTTCCGATCATCGGAAGTGCGACAACACGTATCTCAGTGAAACAATCAACAGAGGAGATGAAGAGAAGCTTCTGCGCGATATTTGATGCAAGAACACAGATCTTAGTGTGATTGAGTGAATCTCAAAGAGATCCAATGACTCCCGCGAGTCAACAGTTAAAGAAATAATAAAGAATGCATCTAAATCGTTTATCTATTAAGAACTAATCTCAAAATAGATCGAACGGTTCAAGTAAATCACTGTTGAATGGGCCTGTCTAATACTGGGCTTGGGCCCAATTCATAAAAAAAATATAATAAAATGACCCAACTATTAAAAGCCCAATTCGAAATTAATAACAGAAAATTAAAAATAAAGAGTAAATAAATCATTTGAAAATGTTCCTAAACTCTAAATTAATTCAAATTTATTTCTAAAAATTCTTTGTTTTCCATAGTATTTTTCTATATAAAAATATCTCAATTTTGAAAATACCATCATATTGAAACAATTTAAAAGCAAAAGACATTATATTGTATTTCCTATTTAACTTAACTTTGATTTATTATAAAAATTCAAAAAATTCAAATAAAAATCTTAAACCATAACTAGACATATTTGACTGATTTTTCATAAAGTAATAATAATAATAATAATAATATCCAATAAGAGATAATAGAATAAATTATATTCTTTAGTTATTATAAAAAGAGAATAAATTATAATGAAATTTATTAAAAACATTATTTTCATCTTTTTCATAAAAACAAAAATAAATAATAATAATAATAAATAATAAATATACTTTATTCCATTTAAAATCTAAAATAAAATTATATAATAAAGCAAATTATATCCTTTTGACTATTACAATAGAAATCTAAAACACAAATAAAAATATAATAATAATAGAATAAATCTTATCATTTTTCAGTTTAAAAATATAAATAAAAATATAATAAGAAATGAATCATTCCTTATATTGTTGTTGAATAAAATTTAATAAGGGGAATAATAATCATAATAAAGAATATAATAAATCTCATTCTTTTAATTATTATAAAAAAATCCTAAAATTAAAATAAAATCATAAATAATAGCTAATTCATTTCCTATTATTTTTATAAGTAATTTCCTACAAAAATAAATAGAGTGAAAAATAATAAAAGTAAAATCCTACTTTTTTTTAAAAAAAAAAGCTTGAAACTCAAATAAAATCACAAAATTTATTTTCTATTATTCTTACAAATAATAAATAGAATAAAAGTGATAAAAAACTTAAAACTCAAATAAAATCATAAAATTCATTTTCTATTTTCACAAGTAATAAATAGGATGAAAGTAATAAAAACAAAAATCTCAAAATTCAAATAAAATCACAAATAGAATAAAAATAATAAGAAAATAATGATCCTTTTAGTTATTACAAATCCTAAAATTAAAACAAAAATCACGAAGAATAGCTAACTCACCTATATTTTGTGAATATTTTTTTACAAACATGAATAAGAGTTTGAGGATAATAAAAATAATAAATAAAAGAAAACAAAATACAACAAAAAAAAAGTAAAAATAAAGATAAATCTACCTTTGTAATCGAGATAATAATGAAAGGAATTATCTTAAAAAAATCAATAAAAATATAATAATCTTTTTACATTTGAGAGGTGATTAAATACGCTCACACAAGGGGTGTAGAATAATACAGCGATCTTGCACAAGTAATGCAACATCCAGGACAATTAGTCGGGACAAGAACATCTTGACGCTCGTTGAAGAATGACCAAGACTGTGACATCAACACAAGGAAATATGTCGACTTTAAGAGAAAAGAACATTATGATGTCCAAAAGAAGTGACATCTTAATGACTCGGTGTCATGAACAAGTAATTCATGACTAGTTGAGCTAGTAAGACTGAACTCATCCATCGATAAGTTTGTCTTCTAATTCATCTCTCGAGATTGTGAGATTGAATCGTTCTGTAGTTGATTCATCCACAAAACAGTGAATATGAACCGTTCTGTAGTTGGTTCTTTCACTGACACACGCCTCAATGTTAAACTGGCTTAGTGCTTCATGTTTGACTTTGTGTGCAGTTGTGTTCCTAGGTTTATGAATCGGCTTAGTGCTTGGAATTCATGATCTAGAAGATCAGTGAGAAGAAACACGTGGGTCAAATCCACCCATCTCCTGATTCACCAATCTCAAGATCAACCGGCTAAGTGCTTTGAGTTGTATTTTGTGTGATTGGTCGTTGACTAGTAAAGATTAAACCGTTCTGTAGTTGGTTTATCTTCTAAGTCAACCAAGGTCGAGTCGTTCTGTAGTTGACTCACCTCTCGTCCCTCCGCGAAGGTCAATCTCATATGTTGGTGAGATTACCTCCTGGAGCGGTAAAGATTGAACTGATATGTAGTAAGTTCATCTTTTCACCCCCCGTCTCGCTAGACTGACCTATTGGTAAGTCCAGGATGCTTCAGTGATCTCAATCACCGAAGCACATGACCACTTGACCATCATTTAGCTATACTATTTGCTTCTCCCTTTTAAAGATCCAGAGGTGCCTCGAGGTTAACAGCCTAGGGTAATTAACGGTGGGGGCTTGCGCCCACCGGAATCTATAAGAACTCACAATCACTAAAAACCCCCTAAATGTGCATTCAAATTGGTCTAAAACGGTATAATTAACCGGCGTTAAACAAATGCACGCTTAGGAGGGATCTCCGTGTCCTTCTTCCGCATCCCATCGCCAACATCACCGTAAGGCGGTGCGGAGCGCGCGAAAAAGGGTCGCATATATATATATATATAATCAGGCTATGGTGATTTACAAAGCACAAGAGCGTTGTGTGTTTTGCGATCTATTATTAATTTTAAGTCAGAAATAATCGATCCAAATCGCTCAATCTAATCTCCATATCAAAAACTATTAGTAAACCAAATTTTAAATTCTTTGTAATTCATTTGCTATTTTTTTTGATAGGGAGAAACCGTCATTTTTGGATGAACCAGAATTCTCAGATCAAGCCAATTTCTCCTCACCAGAAAAAATAGCAAAAAAATTCTAAAAAATATATAATTTGGTTTTCTAATAGATTTTGATATGAAGATTAAATTGAATGGTTCGGATCGATCATTTCTGAATTGAAATTAAGAATAAAGCGCAAAGCACACAATGCTCTTGTGCTTTGCAAAGCACTGTAGTCGGACTCTCTCTCTCTCTCTCTCTATATATATATATATATGTGCTTTGCAAAGCACTGTAGTCGGACTCTCTCTCTCCATATATATATATATATATATATATATATATATATATTAATTATTGCAGTATTTAAATATTATTTTATCTGATATTAAGTGTGAAACCTCATAACTTTTAACATAATAAAATCTATAAATATATAATTAAGCAAATTATGAGGAGAAATGCATATAGTATAATTTATAAATTGGAAATAAGAAATATTAATTAAAAAAATTTATCTCTGAAATAAAATTCAATATTTATTAAAATATAAATAAGTTAAATCTAAATTGAGCCATATAGTGATTAAGTTGGTTGCGTTAAGCCTTGTATCTAATTGCTTATGTGGGCCTTAAGAATAAAATAAAAACAAAATCGGTTGAAATATGCAATGGTATTATGAGGTGGGAGTTTGTTAAACATCTTAGACTTATGGACCGGAAGGTATATGTAAGCTAAGAGTATAATTAATTAATTGACAAGTACCGTAAACTAAAAACGTGCGCAACCGATAATTAATTAACACTTAAAGAGAAAAATAGGAGATGATTACATGATCTACCTCAATAATGAAAATCCGAACAGATACAGTGGTTTCAGAGGCAGCCTATGATCCCAAACACATTAAAACACCAACACATTTTACATTAAATAAAAATATTAATTAAATTTAAGTTTAATTGAATTTTTTTCCTTTCATTTTGATTTTTATTTTTAATTCTAGTTTTATATAATATATTTTCTAATTAATAAAAATAATATTAAAATATAAAATGAGATATAATTAAAGAATATGATATAAATAATTAAGGGTTATAAAATAATAACTAAAGTATAATAATTTATAATATAAAATATATATTAATTAATTTCTCTATTTTAATAATTTAACATTAATTAATATATATAAATACCTATTAATCAATTTCTCTATTTAATAATGAAATAATATTAATAAATATATAAATATATAAATATATATAAATATATATAAATATATATACATATATTAATCAATTTCTCTACTTTTAATAAGAATAATATTAATTATATAATATTATATATTAAACATTTTCTCTATTTTTAATTAATTAATTATCCTAATTAAAGTAATTGAGCGATAACGTTAAGTTAACTTAATCAATCTAAATTAAATTAAATTAATTACATTACTCAAAATAAATATAATATGATTATAAATTTCAAATAATAATACTCTCGTCTCCGAGTCCGGTACACCTTGACCTAACCAGACCCAGTGTGAATAGGATACTCACCAATTTAATTTATTTTGACTTTATAGGTTCTCGAATCTTATCTTGACGAGCCGACCAACGAGTACACTCGGGATGAGACGGCAGATGAGATCGTGAGCGTCACCGGAGACTAAGCAACTTGACGCTACTGACCTGATCGAATTACTCTCAGGTACGGTTTCCTAGGATTTGATTTTCTTTCTTCAGAAATATAAATCCAAACCGAAAATAAAACTATTTTTAAAATAAATCTGAACTACGGTATTTTCTGACCAAAATTGATTAGAGATCAAATTTGATCTGTCATATGCATTCGGTACTTGACCAACATTTTTGGGGCCTACCCGCATTCGCATATCTTATCATGTCATATTTCATGTAGACAGGATAGGAGTGAGATTCAGAAAATAGTCCCGAGATAGGATTAGATAGATTTAAATAATTCAAGTTGTAGATTATATTTATTAGGAAAATATTATTAATATTACTAATTATTAATTAAGTCAGGTAGTAAATCATGCATTAAATGCATGAGAGTGCTGAGAGACGGACCGGGTAATTCTCAGTCTGAGTTGCCTTGCATAACCAGACCGTTATGGTTACGTACGGTGACCCATAGGCCCGTGGGACCCACCGGTCTGTATATATGTATTGCACATCTTTGTCTGCCGGATTATCCACCGATCCCGTCATTTGGCGGGTTCGGCTGTGTCAGAGTGTTTTATTTTGATCAATACTATATTTTTATTATTCTTAATATAATTTAATTTTAAATCCAAATTTGAGCTATTATAATACCATGTCCTTCAGTGTTTAGTGTGGGCGGCCATATTCGAGACTGGAATCTACTTTGTGATATTATATTATTATATTTATCTGGCTTATTTAGGATCCTGATATTGTCCGAATGGCTTTCTCCTGTGGCCCCTGGTTGGTACAGAGAAAGTCGGGATGCGGTCCGCTGATCTTAGTGGGTACAGTGTAGGCTCCCATTTGTTTATATTTCGTTTTGATACTTTTACGGGATGCGGTCCTCTGACCCTTGGTTGGTACAGTGTAGGCTCCCATTTATTTTTAATTTATTAATTCATGGGTAGTTATCTCCTTTTGACGATATGACAACTGAAGACATACTATATCCGTTTGCTTCTATTTTGTAAGATAAATTACCAGATTCAGCATACCAGAGTACGTGCTTTATAGTCGTTCACTCTCCTAGGGCGTTATCGCCTTGGGAGCCCGAATTGTCATTTGTGCGGCGTTGTCGCTGCACAAACATAAAGTCCTAAGTTAGTAAGTTGGGCCCTGGTAGTGCCCGCTTAGGCAAGGCTCGAGTTAGTAAGTTGGGCCCTGGTAGTGCCCGCTCAGGATGGGTCTGGAAAATTTACAAACTGAGTATTTATTTCGGGTGTTTGAATTTCGTACCTTATATTTTATAGCATATTATTAATTCCATCGATTTTCTATTTTTGGTTTCTTAGCATCTCATGTCATAGCATTTAGGCAAGCTTCTCAAAATGTGCATAAAATATTATTTTATTTTCACATGAATATAATATTACCTTTTGAATACCAGTATCGCCATTTGGGTCCAGTCTAGGAAAGAAGATTAAATCTTAAGGCTGGATCTAAATCCGTACTGAGTAATTTTTAAAATTACACACGTTTCCACGGTGATTGTGGGATCCAGGTATTTTCGGTTTGGGATTTTCTTGGAGCGAGTACTAGGGACAGTCCCGCGCGATGATAGGGATGCTTCGCTGCATTTGCATGTGAGCCGGGTAGTTAGATAGGATTCATCGAGTTTTGAGTCTTACTTCTTTCTTTCTTTTGGGTTTTTATTTGAGAGATTTGCTGCCCATTCCGATGGAGCTATCCCCGCCTATGCAGGCGTTGTATACTCTTTGTTCATTCTGGACTGTATGGTCATATATTTATATTTATTATTATTTTGTTTATTCTTTGATTGCTTTATTTTATTCACTTAGCCTTCCGTACGCACGTCTCGTCGTGCGTACATGACAGGATTAAGCACCCCTAATCCGATTTAATTATTTTGAGGTGTGACATTAAGAACTTTCAAGAAAGCACTAATATAAATAATTTCTAGATGTTATTTTTTAAACTTATTGATTGCAAGAAAATCACTAATATAAAGCATCTAAATATTTTCTAGAAATAAAAAGAAAATTATGTAAATTATATCTAATGATTTTATTTTGATATTTTAATTTTATATTTTGACTTATTAGAAAATTAAAAGTGGAAATACGATGGAGGTAAAAAAATAGATGTATTTGAACCATCCTCTTTTAAAATTGTAGTTAATTTAAAGCACAATAATAGAATGACTTCTATATAATTTTGTTTTGAGACGTTGATAAGCGACTAGTCGAAGTTATTGCCTAAAGGTTGTTGTCTATGTAATTTATTTTGATATATATTTAATGACGCATTAGAAATAGTGACTGGTGAGTTGTAATACGAAATAATATTTTCATTGCTCAAGGACAAGTGATAGGAGCCAACAAAAATGCACCTAATCTTATTAATTTTTACGTCCATGATGTACATGCTATGTATTTTGCTTTAATATGTTCAGAATTTATTTTAAGTTTCATTCTAATATATAATTGTCATAATCATCGAGTGGAGGAGATTGATTAAGATTTATTTATATGCATAAATTATTTGAATAAGATGTGTTGTACTAAATAATTTATTTTGATTTGTCAATTTATAAAATAATAAACTTAATTTTTATAAAAAAAAATCTGAGACATTTTGTAGGATCCTTTAAAAATTTTAAGTTTTTATGCTAAAAAAGTAAGGAAAAAACATTATGCGCAGTAAGTCGTTGTAATAGCTCACATTTTTAGTCAAAAAAAATTAAGACAGAAAGCTTTCGAAAATTATCAAAATGTATCGTTAGACAACAGTTAGGGAACCGTTAAACAACTTTAGCCATTACAACGACTCACCAAACCATCATAACAGCTCTATAGAAAGATAGAGTTGTTAGAAAAACAAAGTTGTCAGAGCTCAAGAACATTGGTCAAATACAGTTGAAACGTTGTAATGACTTAGTCAAGCATCATAACGCCTTAGTTAAGCATTATAATGATTTATCCCTTCTTTACAAGCCGTTATAATATTATAAGAAATTTATTAAAGTCTGACAAGAATATCCTTGACAATTCATAATTAAAATCAATATTAAGCCGTTATAACGGTTCAAGAACCGTTATAATATTTTGCTAGATGAAATATTATCTGTCATATTTGAGGTGTTCTATATAAAAAAGTTTATCCATATAGTTCATTTTAACTTTACTCTCCCAATCTTTAACAATCTTCAAGCACTCCAATGTGCCTTTAGAGCATCCATTCTTTCCTTATAAGAAGCACAACTAGAAAATCAAAATTAATCAATTAAAGTCATATTTAGAGTTGAATCTCTACGGTAATTTTTGAGCTAGTTTGTGCTTATTTTCTAAAGTTGTTGTACTCTCATTTCTTTGAGTTTGTTGTTTATTTTTTTAAGTCTCAAGTGTTTCCTTCTTTTTGCTGTTTTCTTGACTTGTGTTTCTTTTTTTTAGTAGTGTTTGCAAAGGAGACAAGTTTATATACTCTTTGTAATACTCTCTGGTGGTAATACATTGATATTTCATTTTTTGGAGTGAGTTTCAGATATGTAAGTTTTTGTACTGAATTTCATTAAAATCTCATGTCTTTACTTGTACACTTTCCTTAGCATTCTTCTTGAAATCTTTCATTGATATTCACTAGATTATCCATGTTAAAGATTTATTAGATTGTGATTTTTTAGTAGCTAGTCAAGTTGAATTCATTTTTTACTTGCAAGATTATTCTTAATAGCTAAAGTTTCACATTCTATATTTGTGTTATTGTTCTCATTCTTTTACAGTTTTTCTTTATTAGTTTCTTTGGTTTTACTATCACCACCAAATCAGTTACGCACTTGTATTGATTATTTCATAATATTTCGGTTAAACTCTCATTTTATAATAAGATATATTGATGAATATAAGAATATTTAACATGTTTTGTCGAACTTCTAATAAGCTAGTATACTATTAAAGACGCTGATACGGTGTCCCTACTATATCTCATTTCATCCACCACCTCTTATACACGGGTCCAAATGATTAGTTTTTTAGGCAAGTCCTTTTAAAAAAAAAAATGATAGAGCTGGGTTGGGCATCCAATCATTTTTCTAGGACTTGTTTGTTCTCGTCGAGAATTAACAAAAACAAAACAAAACAAAAAAAAAAAACAGAAATGCGTGCAAGAACTTCTGTAACTTTTATTGTTTACGATTTGGACGAAAAAAGGAGAATATTGCTCAGTAGTCAGTACATCCTCTTGAGTCTTGTCCCTACCCCAGATAACTCATCAGCTGCTCCCAGCAAGAGTGTTAAAATAATCCGTCTCGTATGATCCGACCCGTCTGATCAGTGGTCGCGACTCGCTCCGATCTGACCCGTATTCAAACCTGTCAGACCCGTGATCCGTTAGAACCGGCAGGTCTAGCATAGGCGCGGGCAAAAAAATTTGAAAAAAAAATCCGTGCTAGACCCGACCCGTTTTGGACCGGTCCTGACCCGATCCGCCCCGCCCAACCCGTGATAACCCGCCCCCGACCCGACCTGGGAAACTCATGCAAACCCGACCCAATACCCGATAACCTGAAAAATAAAAAAAATACGGAAAAATACAGGAAAATGCGGGAAAATTATTTTTTTTTTGTCAAAATATATTATAGTTATATATTTTTAATATTCTTAATAATTATTTTTGAATTTTTCAGATTTTTTTGGAATTTATTTGAATTTTATTGGATTATTTTTGAATTTTGAAAAAAAAAAACCCGCCGACCCAATCCACCCCATCGTTGGACCCGACCCGCCGACCCGACGGCTAGGACGGATCGCGGTCAAACCCTCCAAAATGGATCCGTCCTAACCCGTCCCGTCAAAACCCATTAACCCGTCCCGCCAAAACCCACCGACCCGTGCAAATCCGTCTCGTCCCGCCCCGACCCGACCCGTTCCGCTTTTAATACACTACAGTCCCAGCATCAGGTACTTCCTAATTCCGGTATTTCACTGCCTAGGATCCACTGTCATGAATGAAAAAAAAAAATGATTCAAGTGTACATGCATGGCTCAGAAGTCAGAACATATGAAATGTTAATAAATAAAAAGTTAATGTCAGTTCAGAACAGATAATGTCTCACTCGCGTCACGTAAAACGTGTCAACTGTTATAATATGAGTAAAACTAAATATTAAATAGATATGACGTGTTGCTCCGCAAACTTATTGTATAACCATTTATTAATATAGAATTAACCACATTATTGTCGGAAAAAGAAAAGGGAATTGGCAGCTTGTTATCTGCTTTTATTTAAAAAGGTTGTATACAAATATTAAAAGCATTTTTGTACATAAAAATTAATATTAGATAAATAGATTAACTTTTTATTTTCACCTGCACAAAAAAACACCCCTTGTGTTATTGTATATTAATATAAAATTTGAGACCTCATCCTCACCTTCTCTATAAAAAAAATATTTTCATGATTAACATGACAACTGCAACAAAAAATTAGATAGATGAGTTGTCAACTTTGTGGATGATTGTGTAAGGAAAATATTATACAATTAACGTATATTGGTGAATGGTGAACATTAAAAGATAATATTTATATACGCACAAAGTAAATATATATTTTGACAGAGCAAAAACAGACTAAAGTTTTATAGATGTATATCAATTAAGGAAACTGAGGCTTGGTGGTCAAGTCCACAAACAACAAGTCTTATAGTATCATTTACACTGTGCTCTAGACAATAATAGGGAATGGGAGGAAAGGGGAAAGACCACTAACTGAATTAATATTTTACTTGCTCAAACTAGTTTATTTGCTTCACAACATACTATTTTGAAGGGAGAGAGAACTAGATGAGGGAAAGAAAGCATAGTGTTAAACAATTCATATAGATATAAGACACACATACGTAAATATAAATTGAAACATAGCATAAATAATCACAACAAATGTATACATCACACCATAAAAAGTATTACATGTCACACCCCAGAATAAATAAAACGGATTTGGGGTGCTTAATTTCGCCACGTACGCACGACGAGACATGCGTACGGAAGTCTAAATGAATAAAATAAGCAATCACAGAATAAACAAAACAATAATAAATATAAATATATATGACCGTACAATCTAGAATGAACAAAGAGAATACAACGCCTGCATAGGCGGGGCTAGCTCCATCAGAATGGGCAGCAAATCTCTCAAATAAAACCCAAATGAAAGAAATAAGACTCAAAAACCCGATGGATCCTATCCGACTATCCGGCTCACATGCAAATGCGGCGAAGCATCCCTGTAATCGCGCAGGACTGTCCCTAGCACTCACTCCAATAAAATCCCGAACCTGAAATACCTGGATCCCACAACCACCGTGGAACGTGAGTAATTTAATAAATTACTCAGTACGGATTTAGATCCAGCCTTAAGATTTGATCTTCTTTCCTAGACTGGACACAAAAATCGATACTTATGTTTGGAATGCAATATAATAATGCTGGGTAAATATAATATAATAATATTATCATGCACATTTGACCTACATGATATGACATGAAATGGTAAAGAAACCCCAAATAGAAAATTCTGTGGAAATCATACTATAATATAAAATATAAGGTACGAGAGTCAAACACCCGAAATAAATACCTAGATTGTAAATTTACCAGACTCATCCCGAGCGGGCACTACCAGGGCCCAACTTACTAACTCGAGTCTTGCCTAAGCGGGCACTACCAGGGCCCAACTTACCAACTTAGGACTTTATGTTTGTGCAGTGACAACGCCGCACAAACGATAATTCGGGCTCCCGAGACGATAACGCCCTAGGAGAGTGAACGGCTATAAAGCACGTACTCTAGTCTACTGAATCTGGTAATTTACCTTATAAAAATAGAAGCAAATGAATATAGTATGTCTTCAGTTGCCATATCATAAAAAGGAGATAACTACCCGTGAATTAACAAATGGGAAATAAATGGGAGCCTACACTGTACCAACCAAGGGTCAGAGGACCGCATCCCGTAAAAAATATCAAAATGAAATATAAACAAATGGGAGCCTACACTGTACCCACTAAGGTCAGCGGACCGCATTCCGACTTTCTATGTACCAACTAAGGGCCAAAGAAGAAAGCCTTTCGGACAATACTAGGATCCTAAATAAGCCGGATAATTATAATAATATAGTATCACGAAATAGATTTCAATCTCGGATATGGCCGCCCACACTAAACACTAAAGTACATTATATCCTAAACGCTCAAATTTGGATTAGAAATGTAATCATATCAAGAATAAGATAAATAAAATATTGATCCAAAGAAAACACTCTGACACAGCCGAATCCGCCAAATGACGGGATCGGTGGATAACCCGACAGGCAAACATGCGCAGTACATATACATACCGGTGGGTCCCACGGGCCTATGGGTCACCGTACGTAACCACAACGGTCTGGTTATGCAAGGCAACTACGACTGAGAATTATCCGGTCCGCCTCTCAGCACTCCCATGCATTTAATGCATGATTAACTACCTGACTTAATTAATAATTAGTGATAGTAATAATATTTTCCTAATAATTATAATCTATAACTTGAATTATTTAATTCTATCTAATCCTATCTCGGGACTTTCTCCCGAATCCTACTCCTACCATATCTACATGAAATATGACATGATATGACATGTGAATGCGGGTATGTCTCGAATATGCTGGTCAATTTACCGGATGCATATGACAGGTCAATTTTGGTCTCTAATCAATGTTTGGTCAAAATACCGCAGATCAGATTTATTTTAAAAACATTTTTTTTCGTTTTGCGTTCCTAATTCTGAAGAAAGAAAATTAAATCTTAGAAAACTGTACCTGAGAGTGATGGTGAGGATCATGGAGTCGCTTTACTCCGGAGGTAGAACGCCGGCCACGGGGTCGGTGTTCGCGTACGTCTGGTCGGGAGTGACCTCGTACTCCGCGAGTGGATCTGAGTCGACTATATCACCTATTTAATTTAAATTAGATGTTTATTAGTTTTAACTTGATTTACTAATTAATAATTGAATTAGATTGATAATTTAATTAAACGTTTGTTCGGGTTTTATCGTCTTTTCTTGAAAAATTCGGCAGCATTTCTGCTGCATATATGCTGTGTCGGAAATTTTAGTTGCTCGCGTATCGATCCGTTAAGTTGTGTTTATCGTTCTTGGTCGCTTTTATACGTTCATCCTTTATTTTAATTTTGAGTTTATGGATTTAATTATTAAATCAATTAATTTAAAATAGAGAAATTGATTAATTTATAATTTATAATATATCTAATATTATATTCTAATATTCTCTTATTTATTTATTTTTTAAATAGAGAGATTGATTAACATATATTTATATATTTATATAATTATTAATATTATTCTATTATTAAATAGAGAAATTGATTAATATATATTATATATATAATATTTTATTTTATTATTCTTTTATTTATTTTAAAAATGAAGAAATTGATTAATATATATTCTAATATATATTAATTACATTCTAATTATTATTTTTACTATGTTTTTTAATTATGTAGTTTACTTTATTATATATAAGTATTATTATTAGGTTTTTTTATAAATTAGAGAAAATAGTTTTAAAAATAAAAGTAAAATAAAAAGAAATGAAATAAATGAAATGAAATAAATAAAATAAAATAAACGAAAAATAAATAAAATAAAAACAAAAATAAAGAAAATTTTATTATATTATTAATGTGTTGGTGTTTTAATGTTCGGGATCATACGCTGACTAATAAATCAATTTGAGCCTATGCTCTGATATCCCGTATTCGGGGGCAGTCAGGGAATTTAATCATTTCTCAGATATTAAAGTTTACGTTGTTATCTATGGATACCGCCTGACCTTTTGGGGTGGCTTCCAATTAATTAGTCACCTTTTATTTTATCACATATTTATTTTAGGACTTTTAATTCATTGCATCTTTAACACTTTAACATAAACTTTAATTAGATTTTAAGAAATTTATCAATTCGTTTAGCGGCCCAATGAGTACTTATTTTCTTACTTCCCGTTTAAATTTATAAGTTGGGCTGATCCTTATAGATTCATTTTATTCCCTAACTATTTTCCAGCCCATAATCCATTAAAGTATACTTTAGGCCCAATTTAGTAATTATTTCACAAATTTCCAACCTTTTAGACTTTACATTAGCCCAACAATTATAATTCAATAGCCCACAACCAGTCAGAACAAGGAAAGGGATATCCAACAGTTAGGGTACAGCCCACAGTCGACACAATAAATAGGAAAATAAGCAGCAGCACGATAGCAAAATAACTAGGGCTATTTACAGAAAAGAAACCAGCAACCAGCTGGTACTGGTACGACTAGTAACCAGAACAACAAAAAAAAAGGCATGCACAAAAATCCTCAGAACCACAGGTAACAACTAACTGACCCAACCAGTAACCAGAAATCGAGCAGGCAAATATAGCAGGGAGGGTATGTTAGTTTATAATAATCTTAAAGTCAATAATATGATAAATTAGTTATATAAAGCTTTGTTCATGAATTGGATATTTAAACGATATTTTGTTTCCTTGAGTATTATTGAATTTATGAATCATTCCGAGTTCATGACTGGAATTGTGAAACTTCATAATATAGAATATACTCTTAAAAGTCACTAACCAAGGTAATTAGCAGGAACACTAATTAATCGTTATCAGGTTAGTATGTGGATTAAATGATGGTCAAGTTTTACAGACCATAGACAAAGAGTTGTCATTTTAATCACATATATAGATGTTCTAGGAACATTGTATTTGATAGACCCCGAATGAAATATTAAATGGAATTGTGTTCGGGTCATTAATGTTTTCGTTCAGTATTAAATTCTAAAGTGTGAGGTATTCATCTTTCCTACATAAGATATGTATGTGTGTGATTTCTACCAAGAGTAATTATATTTGATAATTTACTCAGGATCAAGAAAAGATTAAGTTTGCAAGGATGACACATACCTACCTTGAAACTGATCTGATAGCTATGAGACAAAAGAATTAAACCCAAGTAAATAGTTTACTGGATCATGATATTGTACAGTACATCATCATCTTTGTAATTGGATGGTCATAGTGCATTCTGCCAGATGCCTCATATGATTATAGAAGTTAAAACAGTTTTAACTCTATTTACAAACATAACACGGATCATGTCGGGTCACACCGTATAGGAGTTAATCGGAGAATCTTATTGATTAATTATAAATTATTTATAATTAATAATAAGATGGTTATAATTAATTATATTTGTCATAGAGATGACAAGAAGCAAAAATCAGATTGAATTTATAACGTGTTGGACACGTCGTATAAATTCGCCGAAACAACAACCGAGAAAATTTTTTTATTGGAGATGATAATTATATATATTTGATTTGGATTTTAAATGTTAATTATGGATTTGAATTATGGGGCAAGGGTATTTTGGTCTTTTCACATTGGAACCTCCCTACTATTCATGAGGGTATTTTGGTAATTTGTCAATCTCACATTTTCTATAAATAGAGGGGTAGCGTGAGAGAGAAAGCCACACCAAATCAGTTCTACTTTCTCTCTCTCGGTATACGGTTGTTTCAAATTTAACGGGATTGGTGAATAGTGTTTTTACGAAAGTTACGTATTTCTGCACATTTGTGAAACAGAATTACTGCGAGTCGTGAATAGTACTATTTTATTTTTTTCTCAGGTGAATAGTGTTTTTGTGAGAAACCGCGGTTTACGGTATTTCTGGCAAAAGAAATAAGCCGCTCTCTGGTCAGTCCTGGTGGATAACCTACAGAGGCATCAGACGTTTGGTGCTCCGAGACAAGCCAATTTTTATTCCAATTGAAATTTAGAAGCGAGGTATAACATCTTATATTAATCTATTTAATTGTTAAGTAGATTAATATTTTAGAAATCAATCATGGAATAGATCAATAAAGGTTTAAAGAGGTGTGTATCTCACGATAATCATCCGACATATCACTTTAACCCTAATCTTAAGTTAGAAGTAAAATAATATTTTACCGTCTTTTGTAAAGGATTAAATGTCTGTATCTCTCGGTAATTATCCGACATACTTTAATCCCTAACTTAAGTAGAAGTAAAATTTTTGTTCTACGGTCTTTCCGCAGCTTGAACATTAATGAGATTTGGGCATTCCAAAACCCAACAGTGGTATGAGAGCAAAGGCTCTCCCGCTGATTGATTTTCTAAAAGGTTATATCTTATGCAAATAAGATGCATATACCCTGTATCGGTTTAATTCTTAGATTTGCAGCTTAAAGTCCAAACCAAATAAAATTGGATTTTCTTGGTTCGACTCTATCGATTAAGAAAGTTAAATTAGATTTAAGCTTTCTTTATACTTTCTTTACGCTTTCTTTTCGAAAACTTTCGATTGTGTTAAAGTATATCTAAGAATGTGATGAAGCAATAAAGTACCTGAGTAAGAGCTGTTGATCTCCACACATAAAAGATAAGGTGATGTCAAATAAAGATGGGAAGTGGATACCTTCGGTATTCTTTCTGACAAGCACTTTTACGTGTCCTGATAACTGGCCCAAAAGGAACTTTGTCACGTTACCAAATTACTTTTGCACTTTCGAAGCATGGCAAATGTAACTCTTTTGCTTTTTCGGAAATATTTGGTTATGAAAAGTATATTTATGAATGTGATGAAGCAATAAAGTACCTAAGTAACAGCTGTTGATCTCCACACCTAAAAGAGATGGTTCTGTCTAGGAAAGATTGAATTTAAAGTGGTCCTCGTGACCCCAATCTTTCCTGGGAGCCCCTTTTACGTGTTCTGATAACTGGCCCAAAAGGAACTTTGTCATGTTATCAAATTGCTTTCTCGTACCAAAAAGAATTAACTATTTTGAAACCATATAAAATATTTATATGCTTTTTATGGTATAAGTAAAGAAGAAAGATATAGCTGCAAAATAAAGAATTGAGAACTGATAGAAATATACGTGACTGATTCATGTATAAATATATACAAAATGTTTGTATGAACTGGTAAATTAGATTTACTACTTTGATTTGAAATGTATCTTATCATAAACGCAAAGCTACTCCTATTGGATAGATAGTAGCTATATACGTGACTGATTCATGTATAAATATATACAAAATGTTTGTATGAGCTGGTAAATTGGATTTGCTAGCTTTGATAATAAATGAGTAAATTTGATTTATCATTTTTGATAAACCGTGAAAGAATGTTATGTCAAAAAAAGACTGGAAAAGAAACTTTCAATGGTCTTTCTGACAGACGTCTTTCACGTGTTCATAAGTCTGTTTAAAGTCAGCTTAACAAACTGACTAATTATAAATGTGTAAATTAGATTTATCATTTTTAAGAAACCGTGAAGGAAGATTGTGTCAAAGAAAGACTGGAAAAGGAACTTTCAGTGGTCTTTCTGACAAATATTTTTTATGTGTTCGTAAGTCTGTTTAAAGCCAGCTTAACAAACTGACTGCTTACGATGTTAAGCATATTCACAAATCCGAAAAATTAAGTAATATGCCCTACCTACTCTGTCCTCCGCAAATCAATGTTCATTGGCAGACGTGACCTACTAAGTAGGCGTCACCTTTTAACTTTGGTTGTCGAGGGTTATGTCCGACATAACGAACCAAATAGAGTTAGGTTACTTACCAATGATTTTCAAAACAGTTTTGGATTTGGGACAAAGTTTCGTTAAAACATGTGATGTTTAACGAAACCAAGAATCACATAGAGATGTGATTAACAAAGAGTTGCTTATCTAAGATAATTAATAAATGAGTTATTCAACGATAACTTGATTATCAGTGAAAATAGGGATCTTGGTCATAACTACAAATGGGAATAGAACAAATTTGTAGTGGAAGTTTTATTTGAAATAAGACATTACATGAACAAAGCTAAAAATCTTTATATTTTAAACGTTGTAGCACATGGCTAAAGAAACTCTTACTAATATGTTCTATGCGCTCACAATCATACTAAGACATGAGAAACTCGAGTATGTCCTTAACACACTAATCCCTGCACAGCCTGCAGTAGGCTGCACAGCAAATAAAGTCACCATGTACAACAAGCACAAAGAAGATGAGTTTGATGTAC
Source organism: Schoenoplectus triqueter (assembly GCA_964058805.1). Lineage (NCBI taxonomy): Eukaryota > Viridiplantae > Streptophyta > Magnoliopsida > Poales > Cyperaceae > Schoenoplectus > Schoenoplectus triqueter. The sequence goes on from CAXKVV010002149.1 coordinate 198,683, forward strand.
AAAGTTTCTTGGTCAAGAAATTTAAGGTGACTAAATCTCCGCTGAGTCATAAGATGACTGAGGGCGGCTCTCTTGACACTCACATGCTCCGTATGACGAGCGATGTTGAGCAGTTGGAGAAGCATAACAGTCTGTTGAGCAAAGAGTTTGCTACAGATGTTATCTTGAACTCTTTCCCTCCTAGCTATTCTAATTTCATCAGGAATTATCATATGCTGGGAATGAACAAAAGCTTGCAGGAGCTCAAAAGGATATTGAGGATCGCTGATGGGGAGATGAAGAAAAGTTCTTCTAACCTCATGATCCAAGAAGGTGGAAGTAAGATTAAAAAGACGAAACGCAAAGTGACTCCCAAAGTGGCACTTAAGTATAAGAGTAAAGGGAAAATGGTTCCTAATCAGAACACTCCCAAGGCAAAAGCCTTTTTTACCTCTGACTGCTTTTGCTGTCAAAGCAAGGGTCATTGGAAGAGGAACTGCCCTAAGTATTTGGAGGTTATGAGAACAGGAAATGTTCTCAAGAATTCAACCTCAGATATTTTTGTTGTTGAAGTTAACGTTGTTACCTCTATTCATGATTGGGTATTGGATATTGAATCATGTGCTCATATTTGTTCAAATATGGAGGCGCTAAAGAATAGGAGGAAACTACGCAATAAGGAAATACAACTCCGAGTTGGAAACGGTGCACAAGTTGCAGCCGTAACAGTCAGAAGTATAGAGTTGTGTTTGCCTAGAAGGCTTATAATGGAACTCAAAAATATATATTTTGTTCCAAGTATTTCCAGAAATATTATTTCAATCTCATGTCAAGAGATGAATGGTTTTTCTTTTGTTATAAAGGACAATGGTTGTTCAATATACAAATATGAGTTATATTATGGATCTTCTTTTATGATGAATGATCTTTATATATTGGAAATAGACAAACCCATATTTAGCAACAAAAAATGACTCAAAGCATCTCATGAAAGTATGACTTTCATGTGGCATTATCGCAATGATCATATAAACAAGAAACGCATCAAAAGTTACATGAAGTTGGACTTCTTGGTAATTTTAATATTGTGAATCTTATCTACATGAAAAATGATCAAAGTGCCTTTCTCCAAGAAGGGCGAAAGAACAAGTGACTTATTGGCCCTTATACACACAGATGTATGCGGACCAATGAGTACTTATACAAGAAACAGTGATCGCTATTTTATCACGTTTACTGATGATTACAGTAGATATGGTTATGTCTACTTGATGAGACATAAGTCTGAATCCTTTGAAAAGTTCAAGGAATTCAAGACTGAAGTAGAAAATCAACTGAATAAAAGTATTAATGCCTTACGGTCAGACCGTGGAGGCGAATACTTGAGTTATGAGTTTACAATGTACTTAAAAGAATGTGGGATAGTCTCACAACTCACACCTCCAGGAACGCCGCAATGGAACGATATTTCTGAGAGGAGGAATCGAACTCTGTTAGACATGGTTCGTTCCATGATGAGTAATATCACACTCCCAAAAATGTTTTGGGAACACGCACTAGAAACTACTGCACTAACAATAAATAGGGTTCCATCCAAGTCAGTAGAAAAGACTTCATATGAGTTATGGTTTGGTAAGGTACTAAATATGTCTTATCTTAAAATTTGGGGTTGCGAAGTATTTGTCAAACGTCCGACGTCTGACAAACTTGGACCCAAAGCTGACAAGTGCTTTTTCGTAGGGTATCCTAAGGAAACGAAATGATATTACTTCTATTACCAGTGCGAGAACAAGATAATTGTTGCTCGTCATGGTATATTTTTGGAGAAACAGTTTCTCGCAAAAGAAAGTAGTGGGAGTAATGTAATACTTGAAGAAATTCAAGATACATTACACAATACAATATCTGATACTGATGAGATAAACTCACCACTTGATTATTCGGCTAATGAGTATTTGGAAGAACCAAATCCACAAATAGTTGTGGAAGAGATTCTAGTCCCGAGCTCATCTGCTTCAATGCAAGTTGAAACAAAATTAAATTTACATACTGATGTGGATGGAGTTCGACAACCTGAAGAACAAGTGCTACGAAGGTCACATAGGACAGTCTGTGCACCTGAAAGGTACATGGGACTGCATGAAGTCTCAATATTTGATGCTGAAGATCCTCTGACCTATGCGGAAGCAGTGGATAGACCCGACTCTGATAAATGGCTAGAGGCCATGAGATCCGAAATACAATCCATGTATGACAACACGGTTTGGAACCTGGTTGCATCACCTGTTGGGGTAAAACCCATAGCTAACAAGTGAGTTTTTAAAAGAAAAATAGACATGGATGGTAATATGACTGTTTACAAAGCACGGCTAGTAGCGAAAGGTTTCAAATAAATTCTCGACGTAGATTATGATGAAACTTTTTTGCCCGTAGCTATGTTTAAGTCAATTTGGATACTCCTAGCAATTGTCGTATTTCATGATTGTGAAATATGGCAGATGGATGTCAAAACCGCCTTCCTAAATGAAAATTTGGAAGAGAACATGTATATGATACAGCCCACGGGTTTTTAGGATCCAAACAATGTTGGGAATGTATGCAAGCTTCTCAGATTCATTTATGGATTGAAGCAAGTATCACGGAGTTGGAATCTTTGATTTGACGAATAAGTCAAACAGTTTGACTTCGTCAGATGCGAAGAAGAACCTTGTGTATACAAGAAAACTAGTGGGAGTGTCATCGCTTTTCTAATCCTCTATGTGGATGATATACTCTTAATGGGAAATGATATTCCCCTATTGCAATCAGTCAAATCTTCATTAAAGAAAGTGTTCTCAATAAAAAATTTGGGCGAGACTGTCTATATACTAGGCATAGAGATCTATAGAGATAGATCTAAGAGACTTATTGGATTAAGTCAAAGCACATACATTGATAAAGTGTTGAATCGATTCAGCATGTAGAATTTCAAGAAAGGATTTCTACCAATGAATCATGGTGCACAGCTTAGTAAGACTCAGTGTCCTTTGACAACTGATGAGCGAAGCATAATGAGTTGAGTACCATATGCTTCGGCTATTGGCTCTATCATGTACGCCATGTTGTGCACTCGCCTTGATGTCTCGTACGCTTGGAGTGTGACGAGTAGATATCTGGCTAATCCAGGCTAGGAGCACTGGAATGCTGCAAAGAATATCTTTAAGTACTTAAGAAGAACTAAGGATATGTTTCTCATCTACGGTGTTGACTCGGAGCTCGTGGTAAGTGGTTACACAGACGTCATCACCTCATATGAAAAATCATAAATAGAGGCGACATAAAGATTTGTAAAATTGACACAGTCAACAACACAGCTGATCCACTTACAAGATCTCTACCTCAAGCCAAGCACTAGTTGCACATATCTTCTATGGGTTTGAGACACATAGGAGATTGACTGTGAGATTTTTCTTTAAATCTTAGAGATTTATAGAATAAAGAGATTTGTATAAGGCAGAGCTCAATATGATTGACTCCAAGTTTAAGTGGGAAATTATTAGTTTATAATAATCTTGAAGTCAATAATACGATAAATTAGTTATATAAATCTTTGTTCATGAATTGAATATTTAAACGATATTTTGTTTCCTTGAGTATTATTGAATTTATGAATTATTCCGAGTTCATGTCTGGAATTGTGAAACTTCATAATATAGAATATACTCTTAAAAGTCACTAACCAAGGTAATTAGCAGGAACACTAATTAATCATTATCAGGTTAGTATGTGGATTAAATGATGGTCAAGTTTTACAGACAATAAATAAAGAGTTGTCATTTTAATCACATAGATAGATGTTCTAGGAACATCGTATTTGATAAACCCCGAATGAAATAATAAATGGAATTGTGTTCGTGTCATTAATGTTTTCGTTCAGTATTAAATTCTAAAGTATGAGGTATTCATCTTTCCTACATAAGATATGTATGTGTGTGATTTCTACCAAACGTTATCCGTAAAAGGTGGCTATAAAGGTAGCTCTTCGGTATACATAACTTATGCGGAGGAAGAGATGGTTTGCCGAAAGTACTATTGTCCCTCGTATTTCTATACGAGTTATAGCATCACTGGGCCCCTTGATAGAGTAAGATTAATTTGCTAGCAGTATAATTACAAGAGTAATTATATTTGATAATTTACTCAGGATCAAGAAAAGATTAAGTTTGCAAGGATGACACATACCTACCTTGAAACTGATCTGATAGCTATGAGACAAAAGAATTAAACACAAGTAAATAGTTTACTGGATCATGATATTATACAGTACATCATCATCTGTGTAATTGGATGGTCATAGTGCATTCTGCCAGATGCCTCCTATGATTATAGAAGTTAAAACAGTTTTAACTCTATTTACCAACATAACACGGATCCTGTCGGGTCACACCGTATAGGAGTTAATCGGAGAATCTTATTGATTAATTATAAATTGTTTATAATTAATAATAAGATAGTTATAATTAATTATATATGATATAATTATATTTGTCATAGAGATGACAAGAAGCAAAAATCAGATTGAATTTATAACGTGTTGGACACGTCGTATAAATTCGCCGAAATAACAACCGAGAAAAAAATATAATTGTAGATGATAATTATATATATTTTATTTGGATTTTAAATGTTAATTATGGATTTGAATTATGGGCCAAGGCCCATTTATAATTAAAGCCTTAATTAATAATTAAAAGTCCAAAATCAGAAAAGCCTAAAAAAAGCCCAAAATCCGAAAAGCCCAAAAAGGCCCATGAAAAGCCCATGCCAAACTCCAAGGGTATTTTGGTAATTTGTCCAAAAGTCCAAAGGTATTTCAGTAATTTGGCCAAAAAGCCCAATGTCGTTTTGGTAAATTGGACGAACTTTAAGGGTATTTTGGTCTTTTCACATTGGAACCTCCTACTATTCATGAGGGTATTTTGGTAATTTGTCAATCTCATATTTTCTATAAATATAGGGGTAGGGTGAGAGAGAAATCCACACCAAATCAGTTCTACTTTCTCTCTCTCGGTATACGGTTGTTTCAGAATTTACGGGATCGGTGAATAGTATTTTTACGAAAGTTGCGGTATTTCTGCACATTTGTGAAACATAATTACTGCGAGTCGTGAATAGTACTATTTTGTCTTTTTCTCGGGTGAATAGTGTTTTTGTGAGAAACCGCGGTTTACGGTATTTCTGGCAAAAAGAAATAAGCCGCTCTCTGGTCAGTCCTGGTAGATAACCTACAGAGGCATCAGACGTTTGGTGCTCCGAGACAAGCCGATTTTCATTCCAATTGAAATTTGGAAGTGAGGTATAACATCTTATATTAATCTATTTAATTGTTAAGTAGATTAATATTTTAGAAATCAATCATGGAGTAGATCAATAAAGGTTTAAAGAGGTGTGTATCTCTCGGTAATAATCCGACATATCACTTTAACCCTAAATTTAAGTTAGAAGTAAAATAATATTTTACCGTCTTTTGTAAAAGATTAAATGTGTGTATCTCTCGGTAATTATCCGACATACTTTAATCCCTAACTTAAGTAGAAATAAAATTTTTGTTCTACGGTCTTTCCGCAGCTTGAGCATTAATGAGATTTGGGCATTCCAAAACCCAACAGGGTATGACTGGTACCAATCCAGAGGGTACTAGCACATATCACAAGGGCCAAGAACCAAGGTCAGTTTAGCCAGCAAGGGTCAATCCAAAAGTACATATCAGAATCGACAAATGGGGCAACAAAAACAACCACAAGAGTATCAATTTCAACACAATTAAGATCAGACAGAACCTCCAAGCACGGAGTCGACACAAATCAATTTATTGAGCATAGCAAGAGTAATATGGCACAACAAGACCAAATAGACTTATTCAAGCGCACAGCCGGCACAGGCCAGACTAGCGAGACAATCAGAGGGGATCAAAGGCAGGGGACTAACGTCTCGCTTCACCGGTACCGATTAGTACCAGTGTAACAAAGCACAACCGGCCAAAATCAAGCAAGGCAGCAAGGGTCGGCAAGCAATTGGAGCAAAACCCTCGCCTCACCGGTACCAGTCAGTACCAGTGTACCAAAGGCAAAGATCCCACAAACTAGCTCAAAATTGGCAAAATCACAACCAAGACAGTAAGTGCAAATCAGCACCGAAGGTAAGCCACAGAGGCACCACCAACATAGCATACATAGATACCAGCAAGGCAAATAAGCACATCAACATTTCAAGCAGCATCAAGAGAGGAAGGTAACAGAGATGAGGTTTTACCAGAAAGCAATAGGAGGCAACCACAGGCAACAGGGGCAACCAGAAGGAAGGAAGAGGAAAAGCCTCAACAGAAACTAAACAGCACACACATTAAGCATCGAGTGTCACCTTCCTCGGTGTAGCCATGGGTACAATGAAAGTCTCAATAGAAATTAACCATTGCAACACGAAAGGGGAGAATAATAAGGAGTTTTGAGTTACCAATTGCAAAAGGTTCTACAGAGGGGAGTGAAACCCCTTTAATAGAGGTGCTAGCTTTGAACGCGATTGAATCGCGCTCGGGCCTCGAGGGAGGGAGGTGCCCCCTCGTCAACACACGACGTGCACGAGATTTACTCGGGTCAGAGAGAGGCGACATAGAGAGGGTGAAGTCGTCGGCCTCAGTGGGAGCAGGTGAGGGGTTGCGATCGAGGCACAGTGGGAAGAGAGAGTACATAGAGAGCTCGGTCAAGGGGGTGGGTGAGAGCGACAGAGAGAGAGAGAGGGAGGCGGTGTCGCCAAGAGAGGTGCGGCAGAGCGAAAGAACAGAGGGGAAACAAAAGACAGGGAGTGGAACCAGAGAGAGAGAGAGTGTGCAGAGTTTTAGAGACAGGCGGGGAAAAAGAGGGAGGAGAGAGAGTCGGTGAGAGGGTGAGTGGGGTGAATAATTAATAGGAGAGAGAGAGGGTAAGGTTTAAAGAGGGATCATCTGTGGCCCATTCGGTGTAGCGTTTTGCGTCGAAGGAGGAATTACGGGTTATAAATTTAATTAGAGTCGTTTAAAAAAATAATAATTTCTTTTGGTCATGATAGGCTTATATACATATGGTCTCGTTTGATCTTAATTTAGCCAAATGAATTTTTATTTAATTTGCCTACACATATCATAATCTTTTATTATTTATTTAGGATTATCACTAGTCAATTTACGTTAAAACTTTTCAATTATTATCCCACTTATTTTCATTACTTAATTGCCTTTATAAATTAAATTTTGATAATAATCTGTTTATTTAATTGTTAAGAGATTTAAATTAAATTTTTTTAAGCGCGTGTTTATTATATTCAACGCTTTCATTCATTTCATTTATTGTTTATTATAAATTAAATGTTGAATTTATTGGTATTATTATTATTACATCCACATTTATATATACTCATTTATATTGCGGGTTTATGATATTTACTAATTAGTGTTAAATTCTTTTATTTATTATCTTGATTATCATTATTTTTTAATTAAATTTTCACGGTTTGACATTACATATATCCAAAAAATATTAAAGTATCTCGTACAATCTCAGAATATAGACTTCAAAAATTCTATCAATCATATTTTTACCTGTTGGAGATCCTCAGGCGGCAAGAGCGCAAATGATCTGAGAGACTATAAAAAGTAAAAACATACATGCTTGGTAATTTTATAATCCTAGGTAAATGAACGAAACTAATTAAGCATTTTCCCTTTGCTCCAATATGATTTTCGTGAGCTGATTTATCTGTGCCTGTAGCTGCAAATGACATGAAGACATAAAAAGGTTAGAAAGAAACTATAGATATCTTTGTGAATGTTTTCGATCACTTAATTTTATAAATTTACTCACGCGGTTGATTCTCTCATCACAGGGACTCTTGCCCTTTCTAAGATAGTCCCGCACCAACGAGCCTTTCCAATTTCGATAAAGCCCGGCAATGCTCACTAAGCACCGGTGCATGTGCGTGTCGTCCTCTATGTTGAAAATATCCTAAAAATAATATTTTATAACTCATTTTTAAATGCATCACACAATTAATACGACGAAAGATAACATTTTATAACTCATTTTGTACCTTAACATTTTTCCACATGGCCTCCATTCAACTATTATGGTTTTCTCTGACCTCACTCGAAAGGATACAATAAGTTTACAGCCAAAATTTACGAATAATAAACCTATAGCATAGATAGTTAGCGCAAACAAAATATGAGCACATATCAGCACATATCTTGAAAAGCAATATCAGCACATACCAGGCCAAAGGGTTAAAAAACAATATCCGCACATATCAACACATACAGTGGCTCTTACAAATATACCTTGAAGTGGCGGCGGGGCGTGCTCGGGCGACAGGAGAGGAGATGGCGAGGGGGCGTGCTCGAGCGATAGGAGAGGAGACGACGAGGGGGAGGGCCTCGAGTGTGACAAGAGAGGAGAACGATGAGGGGGGATGCGAGGCGTGCTCGGGTGACGGGGAGACGTGCTCAGGTGACGACGGCGAGGCGTGCTCAGGCGACGACGGCGAGGCGTGCTCGGGTGCTGGGGCAGGCGAACAACGCGTCTCGGGACTTAGGTTACGGGGGAATAAAAATTTGAAAAAAATACTAAGTGCTGGGAGTTCTTACCAATGGTTCAACAACGGTTATTAATAAAAACCGCTGCTAAACAGTACAACAGCGGTTATTTAGTAATAACCACTGTTGAAGCAGTAGCTTTTAACAGCGATTATTACTAAATAATCGCTGCTAAGTTTTTAACAATGATTATTTAATAATAACTGTTGTCAAAGTAATAGCATTTTACAGTGATTTTTATTTTAAAACCGCTGCAAATTTAATTTAGCAACAGTTCTCACAAAAAATCATTGTAAAAGTGCGTTGTTAAATCCCCTTATTCTTGTAGTGGGCGTTAGGAAAACTATAAGTAACTTTTAGGAAAAGAGGAGCGCTGGACGGATATTTGCTAATAGGTTATAGCCAAAAACCGTTAGCAAAGAGTGTGGCGATTTTTTTTAAAATTTTTGCTAACAGTTTTTGCTAATAAATCGTTAGCAAATGTTTTTTTTTTGAAATTTTGGTAACGGTTTTTTGATAATAAAAGGTTAGCAAAGGTTTTTTGTGTAAATTTAACTTTCTATACAGATAAAAAAAACTAAGAACAGTAAATTATATAAGAACGGATGATAAATGATAAGCATTGTGACATACATCATATTATTCATTCAATAATTAATATAAAAGAAATATAATTATTCAAATAATGAAAAAATATTTACTGAACAATACATCTTGATTACACAATAATATGAAAACCTATATAATTTCTAAGAAAAAACAAAAAACTTCAAATGCGTTTTTGAGGATCAAGACGATATTTTTTGACCCCGAAAATGGCAATAATGACGATAGTGGTTAACCCTATAGATCTTGTCGTAAGCCTTCTGTAGTCGCGTAACACGTCTCAATCAGAGTTTCCTATCAAAAGTTATGACCGTTTGAAATTGAGATAGTCAGATTTCGATTTTTATTTCTTCTGTGTCTCTTCTTTGTTTCTTATTTCTTTCTTCTTTTCTCTTCTCTGTCTCTCTCATCTCTATTTTTATATATGAAAATAGATGAAAAGGGGTTGGTGATCTGTGGGGTTTCTGTTTTTGAATTTTAATTTTTGGATCGTTGAATTGGGATGAACGAGCGATGAGATGGACAATCCGTAGGAGCAAATGTTATTGGTGAGATGAGATATATTAGATTTTTTGTGCATGAACCTTTGCTAACGGTTTTTTATAAATAATCGTTAGTAAAATCCAGCGCAAAAACCTTTCCTAACGGTATTTTATAAGAAATCATTAGAAAAACTCAGCGCAAAAACCATTCATAACGGTTTTTTATAAGAAACTATTAGCAAAATTCAACGCAAAATCTTTCCTAACAGTTTTTTATAAGAAACCGTTAGCAAATGTTGTCCGACAATTTTTTTTACACTTTTTGATATATTTTTATAACATTTCTTGTTCCAAACCGTTAGAAAACAGTTGAATTTATTTTCTAAAATGCCACCGTCTAATGTTACTAACGGTTTTTACTAAAAATTATTAGCAAATTGGTGTTAGTAAGTCTAGTTCCGTTGTAATATATAAAGGGTCCACTTACGAATTACGATTTTATGACATATCATGACAACACAAACTATTGTATCAATAATTTAATCTTATGATTTCAAATCTCAAAAATAGAACGTGACCTTTTTCATGTTGCAAACAAGTGGTTTGAAGACGGTCCGGTCCGGGTCGGTTCGGTCTAAATCCGGATGGTTCACGGTCCCGCACGGTCTACATGGGCCGGTTCTAAGCGGTCCAAATTCGAAAAAATCAAATCCGTCCCACCGTTGGCCCCCGGGGGCCGGACCCCCACAGAACGGTCCACGGTCCGGTCCGGTCTGAATTTTTTTTATAAATTAGGAAAATAATAATTTATCATATTTTTTAATTATAATATTTTTTAACTAATTCGAATTATTATTATTAATTATTTAAAAATCTAATAGTAATAAAAAAATTAAAAAATTGCAAAAAAAATAAAATTTCAGAAAATTATAAAAAATAATAAAAGTTGAAAAATAAATTTATTAATTTTTAAATAATAATTTTCATCGAATTAATTATGTATTTTTTAATAATTTAAAAATCAAATAATACAAAAAATCGGGGGTCCGGTCCACGGTCCCGTACTGTCCACGGTCCGGTCCGATCTATGGGTCCGCACAGGACGGGTCGACACAGTCCATTTTCAGGTGAAGGGAGGACCGACCCACCGTTAGACCGGTCCGTGGTAGGGCACGGGACGGTCCGACCACGGTCACGGTCCGGTCCGGGACGGGTTGGACCGTCTGGTCCATTTCAAACCACTATTGCAAACACACATGCGCAAAAAGTAATTGCAGTGAGATCAGTTCGTTCATTGACAACTCTAGACGTGGACATGATCAACAGTTGTTTTGATTAAAATTATCCATTCATTTTTAATTTTTAATTTTAATTTTAAATTATCAAAGTATAAACTGCATGTCATGATGTTGGGAAAAAAAGAGAGTTTTCTTTATGTATTTTGATAGTAAAAATGTTAATAAAATATTTTCAACTGACATCAGTGTTATCTGGTTCATTTGTTTCGATTGAGCAGTGAGAACAATTTTAAAATGCATATATAATCCTTAAAAGGCCTAAACACCCAATCTGCATCCATATAACCAATTGAAAAAGTTGATTTGCAACAATTTCAGTTGTTACAACAAATACATAAATACAATTTACATTGTGAATATTGTATGTATTTAAAAAATAAACAAAATTGTTAAACACTCCACTTAAGACAAGAATATAATGTTAAATATTTTTAAAATTGAAATAGACCAGAAAAAAGAAATATTCCGAGATGAAAAGCACCTTACTTTAAAGATGGATGCTTCTTTAAAGGGGCACATGAATGGGAATATTTCGGCTGAATCAATTCTTTGGCCCTTTTTTTTATGAAACTTTTGGTCTAATTTTTGGTAGATGCTACGGCACATGGTGACCTAGCTAGCTTCTTCTAAAACGCGGACACATTTCAAACAACTTTCAAGATTAATCTTAATATTTAAGATTATGATGTATTCAATTAGTGAATGTTAACCGTTGTATGGGCCCGGGGGTGGAAATGATATTTACATACTCTCAAATTATGACTCGACAATGCTTAACAATAGAAAAATGCTAATGTTTTGCAAAATCACTTATATTTTTTATTTTTGCAAGGTCGACTTATCCTATGACTTAGTCACTATCAATCATTGTAAAATTTTGTTTTATTTTTGTTATGAAATAGAAAATACTCTTATTTTTATTGGGTTTTTGGCGATGAAACACAAGGAAGGGGAACCATATCACCTGCGGAGCTGAAAAAACTCCGCAGGTGCGGTTCTTTTGATTTGAGCGGTTCGATCATTTATCAACGGTTCTGATTTAACAGTAATAAACAGCCCCGTGCATCAAAATTCGTGTTTAGACTTCCCCACAGCCGTTGTGATTTCCTTGAGCCGTTGTGATTTCCCTGCAGATATCTCCGCACAGAAAATCTCCGCAGACACTGTTTGCCCCAAGGAAGGAGGTACACTGGTACAGTGAAATCGTTCAAAATATCTAAATCTAAACATTAATAAATGGATGATTATTGTGTGTTGACTAGTGACAAGCGAAGTGACAAGCGAAGTTAAATATAGACCCAGTTCATGTACAACGAACGACACCTCACCCCTCGGCCTCGCACCGGAGCAACGTGGCCGTGGGTGAACCCGCCAACGCAACACCGTGCATCTGTTTGTTTATATCACGGGGAGAATCTCAGGCCTCTGCTTCCCCCCATCTGACGGCTGTCAGTTCCGGTCCCACTCAATCGTACCTCATTCTTGCTCTTTCCAGCGTGCTCCCCGACGCCTCTGTTTCCACGCGATCCAATATCGCCCGTCCGATTAGAAACCCACGGCGCAGATCTCCTGATAGTACCCGAATGTCAAACGATGGGGTTCTTTCGAGGAACGGGGAGGAGGAGGAAGAGAACGGAGAACAGCGCGCGGTCAACTGAAGGCATTTACGTACGAGTTACTGAGCCTGAGACCTGTTTTTGGCTTTTTTTTTGAGGAACTGAATTTATTTACTGCAGTGAAAGGGGCATGATTGCATTAGTTTATGTGGCATAGGTTGTAGTGTTACTGCAAATAGATTAAGGCAGCTGGTTGGGGGTCATCGGGTGGTGCGTTGAATATCGGGCGGGTTGACCGGGTCAACTTGGGAATATGACAGGAGAGTGGAGACTGAGTAGTCATGAGTACTGACAGTTTTGGACGATAGAGGACTGGGATACGGGCTCCTTTGACCACTTTCACCGCTGATGGCATCATCGGTCATGCTGTATGGAAGATTTTTTTTTTTTTTTTTTTGAGAAGGAAAAAAGATCAAGCCCTTAATCATTAATTAACCAAAAAAAGTTACAAAATGGTTTTTAGGTGTAAAACCATAAAAGAAGCTAAAATAAACAAAATAAAAGTAGCCTCTCGAGAATAGAGACTTTAAAAGAAAAAGTTAAAAAAAGCCAAACAGAAACTAAGAACAAAACAGGAGCATTAATAGATGACAGTAAAAAATAACATTGCACTCACTCACTGTATGGAAGATTATTATAACCAATATTTTTAAATGTGTTTGCGCGGACACATGTACTTCTAAGTAGAAAATATAATAAAACAACCATTCAATTATAACACAAATGTATTGTAGCTTAGTCGTAAGATAGAAAATATTAAACATAGTTTTTAGATTCAAATTCAATTAAAAATTAAATAATTTTTTTATTTTCTATTTTTTTTGTACGCATATAAATTGTATGGACTCACATATAAACTGTAAATTTTAATATGAACAAAAATCATATATCTTAGATTATATGACGTTTTGATAATAATTATTAACAATTATACTTTTATATACAACTTTATATATCTAATTTATGCGGTCACATTTAAAAATAAAATTTGTACCTAAAGTTTTCATCTTCGTTTTGGGTACACACTACCACAAAAAAACGTTTTAGAATCGTTTATATAAATGATTTATCACCGGTTATACAACCGGTTCTAAAACTATGCGGTGCTAAATATTTTAAAAACGGCGCTAAGAGGAGGTGCTAAATGGGGCATTTAAAACCGATTATTTCAAATAACCGATTCTAAATTCTAACCTTTAGAACTGGTTATTTCAAAATAATCGGTTCTAAACTCTAACCTTTAGAACCGGTTATTTCAAATAACCGGTTCTAAACTCTTAAAGATTTTAATTTGATTCTTTCTAATCAGCAATTTAGAGCCATTTCTAATCAGCTTTAAATAAATGCTTTAATTTAATTCTTTCTAATCAGCCGTTTAGAGCTGTTTCTAACTGTTTACAACATAAACCATTATTTATAATTTATTATTTTATTTCTTGAATTGATTTCTCTAAATTTTGATTAAATAATTTAATTTAACCATTAACTAATAAAGTATATTTCATTAACAAAATAATTATATATAATTTATATATTAAAGAAAATCTAAGAAATTTTCTATCTTTACAATTTCTAAAGAAAAAAATAAAAAAAAACTAAACAAAAAAAACTTCAAATCTATTTTTTAGCTTCAAGACGAGCTTCAAATCCGTCTTTTTCTTTCCCTTTTTTTTTTCTTCGACCTTTGCTCTTTCTCTTTCTTTCTCTTTCTCTATCTCTCAATATCTTTTTTATATATGAAATAGGAGGATGAAGAATGATAATCCGTGGGATTTAGATTTTTGAATTTTGGTTTTTAGATCGTTGGATAAGCAAGAACCAACGGTTAGATTGAAAAACATAGCAATCCGTGGGAGTAAAAAACTGAAATTCTATTGGTTGATGTAAATAATTTCTTTAGAGTCGGTTTTAATTAATATGAATTAGATTAATATGAAGTACTCTAAAATTTAATTTTTAATCTAATTCTCTGACATTAATGAATATAAATTTTTAATATTAATATGAATTAGATTTTTAATCAAAGAATTTTATATTAATATGATGTCAGAGAATTTTATATATTATCATAAAATTTAATCACAATTTAGAACCGATTATTAATAACAGGATTGAATTTTCTTAGAATTTAGAACCTGTTTTGCTAAAACCGGTTTTAAAATAAAATTTTTAGAACCTGTTATTTATAATCGATTTTAATCCATTCAATTGGAACCGATTTTCATATAACCGGTTATAATAAAAAAATTTATAACCGGTTGATTTATAAAACCGGTTCTAATAATTTTAATAAAATTTATAATCCTGCCACTTTAATCTTTTAGCAACTGTTTTTTAAAAAATCAATTCTAAATAGTCGGTTCTAAATTCATTTTTTTTGGTAGTGACGTAACCATGTTTCTTTTTCTACAGGGCCCACTCCTTGCGGTTTTATGATTACGGGGAGGAAGGCTACTACAACTTGTATTGTTGTTAACTTCTGTTAATGATAATCTGATCAAATTATTATAGAATATATATACTTATATTTTGGACACTAATGGAAATAAAAAATATTCGAATCTTGACAAAATTTCTGTCCTCCCGTATATATCAAATATCACGTCTTCCTTTCCATATTGTTTAGTATAATATATGTCATTTTGTATATACGGAAAAAATCTCAAGAATTATATTAATAATAATTTCATTGTTAACAAGACATTATTGAAATTATAAAAACAACAATTATAAATAATCCACTATCATAAACGAAATACAACTTATAAATATTTCAAAAGATATACAAAATATAGAATGATAAAGCGTCGCCTCAACTGCAAATGCAATCATTGTACGAATATCCAAAGCTACAAAATTTATACCAAAAATATCATCTCAATTATAGATATAGCAATATCGATATCACCCTAATATAATTTCTCTAGGCAAAATTAGATATATACCGTCAACACATTTCAATTTAGATATTTACCCCTCTAAATTTAAAATTTGATATGTATTCCTCATAAAAATTAAATTATAATAGAATAAAACAACTCTTCTTTTTATTCCCGCTATTTGCTTAACTTTACAATACTATCTTTAAATATTCTTGCCCTTTATTTTCCCATGAATTTCACGAGCTCTGGAAGAAATAATCAGTAACCTTTAGCACAACCATCAACCTCCCTGAAAGATTGATCGAGCTCTAGCAGTCTCCCTAAGACATACGTGAATTGATTTTCTAGATCTTAATTGTGAAGAAAAAAAAATATATTTGTTGAGAATTTCATAATTAAGAGGTGGAAGAAACACTTTCAACAAATAAACCCTTGTCTTTGTAGTATTTAAATATTTTTTTTTCAAAGTACGCTAGTTGAATACAAGCTCTCACCATCATTTAGCTACACTAAAACTACTGGAGAAAAGAATTTTGGCAATGATTATTAACTGTGTAACAATGATTTTTGAACTATTATCAAAGGAGTTAATTTTTTTTTAAATAACAGTTGTCAAATCATAGGTCTTTGGGAAGATGAAAAAAGATCTTTAGCAGCGATTTTGGATAAAGAATTATTATTAAAGAGATGTTTTGTAATGATTTTGGACTCCGAACCTTTGTTAAATAGCCCAATAATAATGGATTTTTTGCTCAGAATCATTGCTAAAGTCATTTAAAATTTAACATTATTTAATTTTAACTGAGAACAAACAATACATAATGAAAACAAATTGACATATAAGAACAAACATTGTGACATATCATTCATTCAATAATTAATATGAAAAATATACAATTATTCATTGAATGAAAAAATACCAACTATACATCTTGCTCATGCAATAATATAAAAATCAATACAATTTCTAAGAAAAAAAAACTAAAAAAATAGGTCTTGAATTTTCAAACGTGTTTTTAAGGGTCCAAACAAGTTTTATAGCCTTGAAAAGGTCCATAACAATGTAAACTATGTATCATGTAGATCCAAGCTTTTAAAAAATATTTAACGGCTTTTAACGGTAAGGTGATCAGTTAACGGTTCACGATTTTATACGGCCGTTAAATTAAAAATGGTCAATCATTTTAACCTATTAATTGATATTTAAAAATGCTAATAAATATATTTTCATATCATTAGTACTTAAAAATTAATAAAATTAAGTAAAAATAGCAATTACAACATTAATTAAGTACTTAAAAGTGAAAAATCTTAAATTATATTAAACTATTACATGATGTATTTGCTTTCTATTTTTATTATGACCTTAATTTACATCAAAAAATAAAATAAAATAAAATTTTAGTTTCACAAACTATTAAGATTTTAAACAAAAAATTCTGTCGTTAAATGTATTTTTTTAAAAAAATTAACGGTTTTAACGTGAGATAAAACGGTTAAATCACAAAAAACTCGTTAAATCCGTTTTTTCTCAAAAACTTTACGTCAGAGTCTGTCAAAACCGTTAAACGGTTAAAATGGTTAAAACTTTCTATTTTTTAAAAGCTTGTGTAGATCTCATCATAAGTTTTTCATAGCCATATAAAATACTTCAATCGGAGTTTTCTATCAAAAGTTATAGTTGTTTGAAGTTTAGATGATCGGATTTTGATTTCTTCTTTCTTTCATCTTTCTCTTTCTTTGGCTCTCATATCTCTTTTATATATGAAACAAATGAAAAATGAGGTGGTAATTCGTGGATTTCAGTGTTTGAATTTTAGTTTTGGATAGTTAGATTGAGATGAATGAATGGTGAGATAGAAAAACCAAACAATTCATGTGAGTAAATATCATTGATGATTTTTTTTTCCGTCGGAGTAAAAAAACTGTATAAAAATTTAGCAACAGTTTCTTGGGACTCCATTTTAACAATTTTTTTTATTGAAAATCATTACAAAAAATTCTTAATATTTCATTAATATCATTGATTCCTTTTAACAATGAAATTAACATATAATCATTATTAAATGAGTGTTGTTTAAGATCATTTAATTATAATGTTACCTAAAACATAAATATCCTTTCTGACAATTAATGATGGATGACATGTCATATCATCAGAACTTCTTAGTATGAAAATATCATCAAAGTTAAACCAAAAAGCCCTTTCACTAAAGTCTGTAAAGGCAAAAATATATCACTAAATCACTGTTGATGCACCCAGCTTCTATAGTCATCACAGATTAATTATTTGTTCGATTTTGCACGATCTACTGCGCACATATAAATTAAAATGGAAATAAAAAATAATTATTTATTGAATTTTGCACGATCTACTGCCCACATATAAATTAAAATGAAAACTAAAATTGAGTGGCTGGTGCAAACTTGCAAGGAGCAAATCAGGAGATCATGCAGCCAATCAGGTAAGATTTTACATGTTCAAAATAGAAATTATCTGAATCGCTGCCTATAAACAAATTGTGGTTATATGTGAATAATTAATATGGTCTATTATTTGTGCACAACAATAGCAGATTCGGACCCCTTAGGAGGCAAATTGATGGCTACAGGAAACAAAAAGGAAGCAACTTTTTTTTTTGGATCGAAAAAAAGGTATAGCAATTGAAAAATGAAGCACTTTCGTAGGTACGGAGAGGAGTAATGTTTTCCATATTTAGTTTTAAATACTGCCCAAAACTAATCAATTTTCGGCTCCAACAAAGTAAAGTGGAATCTCACCGTATGCACCATTCGAATTGCACCGATATCGATCTGAAACGGCCACAAACCCCTTTTGAATGCGATCTCACGCTCCATGCACCTTCCTAGGTGATACGAATGTGATAAAAATACATCAATGCATCTCTAATTTGTGTACTACACCTATGCGTCATGAATACGATATGCGTTCGATATTGCATTCTTGTATTATTCCCACTTCCCAACTTCACATTACATATCGCCACATCGTCAGAGGCACAGAGAAATAACTGAATGAAAAGAGAAAGAAACGGTCGCAAGTCGTAGCTCAACCAAAAGCCGAAAACTTCCCCTACAACACTTCTACACTTCATTAATAAACTATCGCACCAGTATTGCACAGTGGTAGTCACATGACATGGGCCCGGAAGGGAATAAATAAAGAGATATAAATGGTGGGGTCTAATTAATTAAAAGGAGACAACAGTGACACAGCCATACAGGCACACACAGCCCATATGATATAGCGAGAGAAGAATTTGTTCAGAGGAATATTATTGCAGTGCGCCAGTGCCTGTACTGATAGCAACATTTTGGACGAATTTGGCACAGAGTACCAGCGCAATGCAGTGCTCCTCCGCTCCTTTCTCTTGCATGCGTCACCTCTCAATCTCTTTATTTGCTCCAGTGCTCGTCTCCGCAACAAAACACAGCGCCACTGTTTCTAAGCACCAGGGCGCACATGAGTCTCTCTAGATCTGCATGCATGCATGCCCTGCCCAGATTCTCAGCCAATTTATTGGTTTTGTCCTCAACGTTGTGTGCTTGACGTGAACAACTGTGAATTAAAATTGGGTTTTGTACTTTTGTATTTGCCTTGTTTTTTTAGTGCAGTTCGGTTATTTGATATATTTAACGTGTTTGTTTGACGATTTATTAATTTATATGAAGTACAGACATGGTGATGATGCAAAGCTAATAAGTGTCATTGTTGGTTTCAATCGAACCAAATAAAATTGCTGCTGATTGTTGTTTTTACAATACTCGTGAGCCAAATTTCTGTTAAGAGCATGTGCTCTCTGTGATATATGCAAAATATGTCTTCTTCTTTTTTTGAAAAAAAAATAGACATTTTTATCAATTATTTCTCAACGTAACTTAAGACTTCATTTCTATAAATATTTTAGCCAAGTTTTGTAAATTATTAAATCCTGCAATTGATGTTATAAATCTCACCTCAATATTTTACTATTAAGAGTACGCATTCTCTAACTAAAGTTAGATAATAGGGGGATTTGGATCACACGGGATTTCATTCTTTTGGGTAAGTTGGGTAGATTTTGCCTTCTTTTTTAAACGTCGATTTTTCTTTGTAAAATTGAAAATCAGAAGTAGGGTGGATTTTGGCAGTTTTATCATCTCATGATTATACAAAGTATTTGAGAAACTTTATCTTTTGCGACTAACATTGTGTTTGTTTGTTACTATAGAAAGGTAGAGAAGGAAAGGGAATTGAAGAGGAAGAAATTCATAAATGTTTTTTATTTGATTGCATGTTTAATAGGAGGATAACATTAATTGGAAAAACCTGTATATTCTTATTTGCTCCATAGATTAAAATGTAAGAAACCACCCATTCAGATATAAAATAAGAAAAAGAATATAACAACAACATCTTCAATACCCATCTTCTATTGTTCATCTCTTCTCCATCATCCATCATTCATCATCCATCATCCATCATCATGTACGAACTAAATGGTACGCAACCAAAATCCAAGTTATAATTTACAATTAAAAAGATGGACATTTACGAAGACAAAGGTCCATTTAAATAAGAGGCCTTAAATCATATTTTCTAAAGTTGTTTTGTCGGTTTTAAAAATCCTTAATAAGTTAATATAATTATATAAGGCCGTAATATATAATTTGGGTCGCAAAGAAAGCCTATTAACCGACCCTTTTCTTATACCCAGAAATGTAAAACTTTAAATCTCCTTCCGAAGGCCCATTAAATGAGTTCCAGAAGCCTAAATTTGGGTCGGTTGGTGTTAGTTAGGGTTTCTGGCACCGCATTGGCGCCGAGTCGTCCCGTGATTTGCAAACCCTAGCTGCATCCTTCCAGAGACGAAGTAGAGACAGAGAGAGAAAGAGAGAAGATGGGAGGCAAGTGTCCACATAGGAAGGTGAAGAAGAGAGGGTACGCGCACAAGAGATCTCGCCGCTCCAAGTTTCTCCTCAAGGATATCCTTTTTCGTCTGTATACATGTCACTTTTAGTACTCGTATATTCTTCAATATTTTTATTGTGAGTTTATCTTTAATTGAGATTCTACGCGATGATATGGTTTACCAAGAGCTTCTGAAGCAAACTGAGGCAGGAGAGGCGAAACCACTCCCGCGAGATGAGGATCTGCCTGGCATGGGTCAATTTTACTGCCTTCACTGCGAGTTAGTTTTCTATTTTAATATTTCCTTCACTTCAGATTGAATTCTCGGTTTATGTTATCTTAGAAAATTGGAACTGTTTGTGGTGGTTCTGGTATTATATTTAGGGGCAGTTGATTCTTTAAAATGGGCTTTGAGGTAAGTTTTGGGGACGGTTGTTTAAAGATCAATTTTGGTGCTATCTGGTAAAATTCCTAGGTAATCTACTAAAGTAGGTGTTTATTGTGTTATAAAATTTTGGGGTATATATGGGGAATCAGGGTTAATGTTAGGTTCCATATGTATAACTTGGTACGTAATTGAAAATTTGTATCCACGCTGCAAAAATTTGGATCAACTAAAATGAAAACGTGCAGAGAGATGAGAGATTGAGAAGTTTGTTTCATTTATCAGCAGGTAATCAACGAATGAATTTTAATATAATTTCATGTACTTTCAGTCGATATTTTGCTAGTGATGATGTGAGAGCTGAGCACTACAAATCAAAGGCGCACAAGAAAAAGTATATATTTTTTTGTTTTATTTTGTTCTATTCCATTCAGAATCAGGAGTTTTTTTTTGTATGGTTCTCATTTTTGTTCATAACCGACTTGCTTTGGTACCATATATCAGTACATTGAATTTTTGTAAGTTTTGTAGTTTGTACCATGGTGCATTCCTGATTATGAAATGCTATATATTATGTCTGTGTAACATCTAGTATTTACTTGGTAATAGAGCATTCCTGATTATAAAAAATTAAGATGGTTTTCTGAGTAAATTACTAATTCCCTTTGGTGTTTGTGTGCAGAGTGAAGCTAATGACGGGTCCTGCACCGCATACACAGTTGGATGCTGACCTGGCAGCAGGAATGGGAATGCCTGACAATGGGCCAAAACTAATGTCTATTTGATTGTTTTTCCCATGTGTTTGAAGCAATTTTGAGCTAGCAGCAGTTGTTAAGATTAATTACCTCTTTTCGAGAGATGTAGAATGAATGCAAATGGTAGTTCTGATGGCATATAGTCTGAACTTGTATTGCAAAAAATATTATGCGATCAATTGGATGCGAATGGAAGTTCAGGGATTGATAATCACTAATGCCAACTGAAAGTTTAATATAATGAATTAATATTAAGAAGAAATGAAGCCATTCAGCTCCAAGTTAAAGTGGTTAAAGTTTTCATAATTTTTCATTAAAGTTTTATTTGATATGTTCATCACCTTCCAAGTCTCATAAGCTCATATATCAATGCATTTATACTAGGGTGGTAAAAATATTCGTGATTTGTGATTCGTTCATATTCGATTCGATAAAAGTTCGTAATCAACTCGAAATTAATTCGAATCGAATTGGCTCGATTTGAATCAGTTTTGAATTGAATTCGAATTCAATGTAATTCGATTGAAATGAATTCGCAAATTTAGTAAGTTTGAATCTCAATATAGTTTACAGCCGTCTGATCAATTAAAACACTATGTATATAAGCATCCAAACCCTACCCTCTCATCCCAGCCAACTCATTACTAGTATACTTACTACATCTCTCATTTCGTCATTCGCAAGTCGCAACGATGACGCAAACCCTAGTTCTTGCTCAACGCCTCTATTGGTCGACTCCCACCCAGCTACCCCCGACTCACCTGGCTACTCTCGACTAGCCAATCCTAGGAGGCGATCGCTAGGAGCCGATCCCAACGCCATATCTCTTCGTCGGCAGCACTCACAACAGTTCTCTCAGGCCAGCACTCGCACCAACACTAGGTTCTAACCTTCTAGGCCAGCACTAGGCGCACCAACACAAGTACCAGGCCAGTACCAAGCACACTAGGTTTGCACTACCTCACCATCTCCCTGTCTGTAAATAATACCAGCACTAGGCCAACACCAGACGCACCAAGTGTTTATCCTGACAACCTGACTAAAGCGTTCGTGAAGCTCTTAGTCTGTTAAACTATAAAAAAAAATGTTGAAAAGCAAACTTCAATTCTTATAAAATTATGGTTTGTAACATGGAGTCAAATCTGGGATTGTATGGCTGACAAATCTACTATTTCATATTTTGTCAGGGGACAAATGAAATTGGGCTCGGTTGGAATTGGGGCTACTTCTATATTTCAAGCAGACGCAGATTAGTGTTCGAAGTAGCAAATCAAAAATATGAAAATGAAGTAGCAATGCTTTCACAGACCCTTCTAATTTTTATATATTAGAAGTACCAAATAGATAGCAATGCTTTCAAGATTGTAGATTAGTATTATCTAATACTTTTTCAAAGTTCCCTGTATGGTTGTATTTTAGCTTATCGAATTTAGTTGTTATTGTTGTTTTATATCGAATTGGGCTGTTTGCACTAACAATTTATTATTTCCTTTCAGGTTGAAGTGCAAGGAATAATGACTATTGACTACTGGCTTTAATGCTTAGGATTTTGATTTATGTTTTGTTAATTTGTACTCTGAGAGTTTGAGACTTAATTGAGTTATTATTATTGTGACTACTATTATTTATGATTCTTAATTATTAAACTATGTATTTGTATTATGTAGTCTTTTCTATGAGATTGAGACCTATTTAAATTGTACTTTAAAATTTTAGTATTGTACTTTGTAATTTTGAAGTAGGACGGTGTTTTTTAATTTTTTGTATTCAATTTTAAACTGTTACGAATCGAATCGAACTAATTCGAAATAAAATGAATCGAATTCCGAATTCACTCCTTAGTTTAAAATTATGTATCTAATTCGAATCGAAATAATTTAAATTAATTTTAAATTGAATTAGCACAATTCTTAGTTCAATCGAATTCGATTTGTTTACGGTTAATTCTCGGTTTCCTCTCGTTGCCTAACCACAGCATACAAGTACTGTTTCAAAAGCGGTGAAAGAGGCATTGGATTCTCTCTTTTAGGCCCTGTTCGTTTGCTTCCCATGCATGGGAAAATCCCTGGGATTTGAACTGATTTTTACTGTGCGCGCGGGAAAAAAAAAATTCACTCAGACTCAATTTTTTTTTTCCCACGTGCACAGTGATTTTACCGAACAGGGCCTTAAGAATAAAGGTCACAAAACCAATGTATGGATCCCCATATCCCACGGTCCAGTTATTGGACGCTGAGATTGCATGCGCTTTATCAATATTGGCTTATTTCACGCATTTATTTATATTTATTACAAAGAGCGTATAAATTTGTTCATTAGTATTATCAGATAATATGTAATAATTAAAATGTTATATATCAATTATGATTAGTATTATCAGATAATGTGTAATGATTAAAACATTATATATCAATTATGATTGAGATGACTGATTTTATAAAAATGACGGTTTAGATTTCAGTCAAAACTCATTTTTCTTTCTATTTCATTTGTTATTTTTTTTCTCTCTATTCCGTTTTTTCTAAAAAACAATTGTAACTATTTTTTTTTGGATGTACAACTGTTAACGCTCTAAATAGAATGCAGGCCTATTTTTCCGAATTATGTGAGAAATTTCCATGGCGCAAAACGAAAATTTTCAAAGACGAAAGTTGTAATGTCCTGTCCAGTAGCAACTAATTCTAAGCTTCAATTTGCACGACAGTTGAATAGATCAAAAAACCTTCTTGCTAACTATTAATTATATATTAACGAAGTTAAAAGGCATACAATTAATTTAAAAGTACAAATCCATTATATTTACAGAGGTGCTGTAAGATTATCTGGTGACTTCTCCGCTTCATAGGAAACAAAGCAAAAGAAAAAATAAGAAACAAACCAAACAAACAATTGCATTAATTATTGGGATGCCAATTAGTGGGCGTGACAGGGAAAGCATGACAAGCAGCCAATGTGTCACATGGACTGGTTGCGCTTTCATGGGTCAGGCATTGTGGTTCAAACGGTACAGTTAGGTAAACAAGTGGTATCTCAGGTTATCTGGAAAGATCATGGCGTATAATGATGTCTCAAAATTATTTTGCTTGTTAAGTGCTGGTACAGTGCCAGTGTGCCACTGCTACTGCTATGGTGCATTCGTCCTCCAACACACTCTTTTCTTCTCGACACAAGCACATTATGTAACATGAACTTTTCCTTTCTGGCAATTATTCCCTTTGGACCATCCTTTTGGCTCCTCAAATTAGAGAGAGAATTTTACTGGTAGATTTTGTAATTTCACTGCTGGTTTGGTCCAATTTTGGTAAGGCAGCGGCTTGAGTTGGAAAAGAAAAGAAAGGTTGGTACTGGTAGTAGGATTTAGAACACAAGTGGTAAAGATTTTACGCACATTTGGAAGAAGTCTTGGGCAAATGTAAATCAAATTGGAAAAACTCTGGTTGTTATATTGAACCATCGCTGCTGTTAAGGTCATGGGTTCAAACCCCAGCAAATACTAGAAAAGGATATTAACATCATAAACAAATTAAATATCAGATCGGACCTCTAATATAAAAATGCCTACAATAAAAAAAATTACCTAGTGGAGAGAAGAAATATATTTGATAATGGATTCTAAACCCATTAAGGTGCTTAGTGTATGGGAAACATTAATTAATATGACCTAGTAAACTATGATCCAAAAAAGATTTTTTTTTAGAGAGAAAGATGAGAGTTCAGCTTATAAATTTAAGTTTGTATCTATGAAGACTTAAATTTATAACTTATTTGAGACCATTCTAGTTAGCTATAACTTTCACTTATTAGATAATTTACATCATCTGAAAAAGTTGCTGAAGTTTTCTTTACTCTTGGGCTAGTAGATGTAACACAAATTGATTATTCAAAATGCACGTGAGCAAGTAAACACCTGCTGCCAATATTTTTTTTTTCTAGGAGCCTATCATACATTGCTTGTAAATAATAATGATAAATAGATTATCTTTTATGATTCTGAAGCATCAAAAGCAACGAGCAGATTTGCTTTACGACAGTTTCATGCCTTCAAAATTCGAACCATCCCAAATTCTCAATGTCTCGAGGTTTATACATTGACTTCATTCACTTGATCCATACTCTATTTTTTTTTTAAAAAAAAAGACAGAGAGAGAGATCACGAATTTGATCAATATGATTTCAATCGGTACAATCTTAATTTTTTTCCGCTTAGAAAAATTTAATCATGTACATTTGAAAGAAAAATTCCTATCTTGCACCAAGTCTTATATATTTATCCTTTCCCATCTCCGTTGTAAATACTGTGGTGCCTCCTAATGAAATAATGGGTGGGCAAATCTTGATAATGGATTATTTTAATAATTTTGGTAATAAATTTTCAAATAGAAAAAAACTTTAAGGATATGTTTTTCTCCTTGTAAATTGATGATGATTCAAATTTCATATAATTTCATTATCGTTTGATACTCCATTAAGGATCATTAAAATTTTATATAATTTATAATTATTATAATTTGATGGTCTTTGAATGACTATCAAACGATAATGAAATTACATGAAATTTGAATCACCATCAATCCATAAATATAAAAATCCTACCGGACTTTCTAAACCTAAAGTTGGTATTTGTTGATTGGTGTACACCTAATGGGGACCAAGTTATCAATGCCAATTATACCTTCCTAGTTGCTACATTTTGGCGAGTCCCTATCAATTCCTTTCTCCACCTATTTTCTATCCATTTCTTTCTTTTACATTT
Source organism: Schoenoplectus triqueter (assembly GCA_964058805.1). NCBI lineage: Eukaryota > Viridiplantae > Streptophyta > Magnoliopsida > Poales > Cyperaceae > Schoenoplectus > Schoenoplectus triqueter. Next base: position 224,953 of record CAXKVV010002149.1, read on the forward strand.
TTTTGTCAACTTTTACATTAATTGTTGTCCTGAAAGTGACTCCTGATAATTGTTTTGCCAACTTGTTACTCTATTATTGAGACTCATGAACAATTTTTGCGACAACAAGCATTATAGATGTAATAACGGCCTATGCTCTAAAAAAGCATATGTTCTTTACATTGCTAATTTTTTTTTAACCTACTTCAGTTATTTTGTAGGAAATCAATGCTAGTGTACTTATTTCAGGGACTTGCTTTTTACATGTTTTTTAATTATTTTTGGTAACTCTTCAAAAAGCAAAAGAAGAAAGTTAGACGTTGCATCACCAAGTGTGCATCGGACCACGTCCAGTGTGTACTAATTATACTTACGTCATAGTTAGTATAATTTTAGGATGGTCCAAATAATGTGTATGGAAATTCAAAAAAAAACAAAAACAAATGTGTATTATGCAATAACTAAGTGTATATATCTATACTATTATATAAAGCATCTAAGAATTGGATGGTCCATTTTTTGTCATGATATTTTTTTATTATATCCATTTTATCTCTCAATTAGACGAATAATATTTATTTTTGGTTGATCAAACGTATGTGATCGCGTCCATTGATCCCCTCTTTCTCTCCATTTATTTCTCATATATACTATTATTTCCATAATATTATTTTTTTATTTAGCAACTTTGTGCATATTTGGTAAGAAATTAATGGTGATAATATATGTTAGAATAATTTACTTTTCTTGCCATAAAAATCATTAATCATTAATTCATATTGTGCAAAAATCTCATCCAAAATTTAATATAGTCTTTATTATAGGTTTTCTCTATAATTTGGTGAATTTATAATTTAATATTAGATAAATGTGAATTTTTTTATTTTATAATATTTTAATATTTAAATAAAAAGTCTGTTGCAACGCGCAGATATGTAGTACTAGACAAATCTTCGTCAAATAGAGTTTTTAGATACACATTAATCCGAAAGGCAAGCCCTTGTTTTGTCTTACTTGTTTTAATATGAATTTTGAGAATTTGGATACAATTTCGAAAGATAACATAGCTATTAATGTTAGCTGTCAAAATACATTTTGACTTGCAAAAATGTTTGATAGTTGTCCATAACGATTTCACAGAAATAGGTGGTTGGAAATAGTGCCAAAAACAATGAATATGGAGTGTTTAGAAAATAAATTCATAAAAAGATCTTACCATACGCATCACTAAAACTCTTAACTACACAATGAGGCAAAATTTGACTACTTTTGCCCCCTCTGAGTACATTAATGATTGCCCATAGAACTTTAAAACATTTAGGATAAACGCATTTGAATGTCAAGAAAAGAACAATTTCTAAATAACTAATTTTTGTTTATATGCTTCAATATTTATTATATAATTAATTATCACGTAAGATTAAAATTTTCAATATAATCATTTGGAATTAGAGTTTTATTTCTACACTCAAATGAAGTGCATAAATTATTTATATTTCATACATAACATGATTAAAAGGGGATTGAAATAATATCGTAAAACCCTGGAATATTTTTGCCCCAAAAAATATTACATTGCGTAATGCACACTGCATTTTTTTGTATGTTTCATGATGATTTATTTCTTCGCCATGGAATATTTTGTTACTAGTACTGTTCAGTTAAACTCTGTCAAAAAATTTAAACGAATGTTAGATCTCTCTTGAGAACAATAATAATGATATCAATGAAGCTGTCCCCTCAACAACTCGCATTTGTCGACCCCCCCCCCCCCCCCCCCACCCCACCCCCCTCCATTTTATGTCACTCTCATGCTTTTGTGAAAAGGAACATAGTTACTTCTATCCTATCTACTATTGCTATCAGTATCTAGTCAAGTTAACTCTCTTTCTAAGATACAATCACCCAACTCGCTTTCAAGCTATATATCTATTGAAAAATAAAACGTTGCTATCTGTTTGGTGCCAGTTCTTTAATGTCAGAAAACAACTTTGAAGAACTTTTTCTCCAATTGGCGTATTAAAATATGCCAATTTTGAATATTGCGGAATTAGTCTTAATGTTGGATTAATAATCAGAGCTCATTAGTCAGGGAGGGAGCACGCACAACCTTTTTTGTTGTTTCAATTTTATAGTTTCTCTGATATGTGGTATCATGAAATGAGATAAGATAAACGCTTAAACAGTGTATTGGTTCGCATGGATGCCCACTAAAGATCTTGCATGTTTGGACTTTGTAAGAAAAGTTATTCCTTCCATCATCGCCTACAAAAATACAAATGCATGCAACTAGCCCAAATTCAAGTGTGACCCCACAAGTAAAATCGGAAAACAAATCAGGGTATAACTCCAAAATATAATTTCAATGGACATATTTCGTGAGAAGATTTTTTTTTTCAAATACATTACCCCCTGTTTCTATTGAAACAAGAAGTCCGAATATGGTACCACAATCCGGTACCTATTTCGTGAAGGGAATTCCCAACAATTCTTTGTTTCTGACCGTTTCTTTATCCTAAATTTGTATATGAAATTTGATCTGCCGTTTCACATATTATATCGAGGGAATGCGATAAGAAGCATAAGCTTCAATACATGTTTCATCGTGCATGAAGAGTTTCGAATATCAATTGTTGAAATTACGGCCCTTAACTTTTTCTCAAAAAAATTTACTGTCCTTAACTGCTTACAGGGGTACGTGCGGAATTTTAAGATTTTTATGGGGTTACTAATGTAATACTCCTGAATACAATTCAAGGCAGTATTGAAGTAAATTGCGTAACTGCAGGATGAATTAGGAAATTGGAAATGGCGGAAGAACTAACTGGTGAAAAATGAAACTCAAATTGAACAAAATTATAATTTCATAGCATGAATCTGTTGTTTAATTACATAGCCTATATGCGACAATCATCAGAAAATAATTAGTACAAGAATTAATTTTAAATCCTAAATCTAAGCTTGACTTAACGACGATGCGCCACGTCAGCTGGAATTGAATTGACAGTTTGACACCGTCTAATTAATTAGTTGTTGGCGCTTATCCTTCGATCAGTGTTTTAAATAACGGGTCCCCTTGTCAGCGTTGCTTAATTTAAAAGAGTTCTGCCTGAGTTCTTGCTCGTGCTGCCCTTCTTCTATCGATGAGTTGTTTTTTCTCCTCCATCTGTCAGCAATTCGATAGCCGACACTGCTCCCCCCATCGCCAAATTCTTGTCCTCAAGAATGGCAGAAGGAAATATTGAAATTAATTATTATTAATTACAACATGTATGCGTTTATATATAATAAATATATATTATATAATAGACTATCAAATTATATTCAAATTATATCCGTTATGAAATGATCAAATTCTATATCGAGTTTAATATATGTCATGAGAAGTGAGTTCTTTAATGTGTAGAATGCGTATTAATAACTTTGGGCCCGTTCGGCAGTGATGGAATAGAGGAAAAGTGTGGAATTATGCTGGAATAGTAGCCGAACGAGAAAATAATTGAATGGAATAGAGAAAAAATGGAAAAGTGGAATAGCAACGGAAACATGCAGTCAAACCCCTGTTTTTTACATTTTGGTCCCTCTCAATTCCATAGAACAAGCTTTTTTCAATTCCAGAGGGGTGATGGAATAGAGGAAGAGAGTTTTTCTATGGATCGGAATAGTCTCAATTCCTCTCTTTCACTATTCCTTTCTTACCGAACACAATTGGAATAGATGAGAAGAGTGATCAATTCTTAATTCCATAATTCCTCAATTCCTTTGTTATTCCATTGTTCGCCGAACAGGCCCTTTATGATTTAGTAATGGTCTAAATTATATAAAGTTTGATAATAATACAATTATGCTATTGGTCCCTGGAGAACACAACTATAGACAGTTTTCTGATTAAGCAGCGAATCTGTTAAGAGAGATTTGGATCTGATATGAACCCGCTAAGAAATAACTGTTCTCAGTTATGGGCGTCCATTATATACAGGGAGAGTGTTTGTTTTCGAAATGAATTCCTCATTCTCCATTTTCTGGCACCTTTTTATTTTCCAACAGAAATTCATATCTCTAAGACAGTTCTAGAAGAGACGAAAACTGTCTACGTCAATCCTCTCAGTCGCTCCATCGGATTAGAGGAAGATCGTTAGAAGACTTAAAAGAATCTGGTGATCAACGGGGTTGTGTCTATCTGGAAGATCGACAGCATGAATCAAGGTAATCTAATTTATGATTAAGGGTTCACTAGAGGATCACGACCATAAAGAAATTATAACAATTGGTATCAAAGCCTACTCTAGTTGAATTGTTAAGATCTGATGACTGATTCAAAAATTTCTCAAAGATTCTTATGTTTTAATTGGATATGTTCTTTTAATCAAATAGTTTATGAATGATTCAGAAATATGTATATCTGTTTGTTAAAATTAAAATCAAGATTGGCAATTCGGTTTCGAAAATTAAGTTTATCAGTTTATCAGAATCCAAAAAATAGAAATATTTAATAAATTGATTGGCCAACAAAGTAGTTTTTGAATTATATATGATTAACTGTCGAATTTCATGATTCTTTTAAGAAAGTGCAAATTTCTAATCTGTATTCCGCTGCGTTATTTTTGAATCATGTCAAAATCAGTTGTTGATTATGTAAACAGGCGGTTATGTAAACCGCCGCAGTTAGGAAGCCTATCTTGTATTGCATGCCTAACTTTTTTTTGCAGAACGATTATGAGATAGTATGACTCTGTTGTTTTGTGTGAAAATTATAATGCATGAATGATTGATGTGTTTAAATGACTTAAGGTGCCCATTAATTATTTTTTATTTTGATGACTTGCATGTCACATATGTATGTATCATTATTAGGACTTTGTGTAATTTTTATCTATTATTAGAATAATAATTTGGTAAGAATGAGAAAATTACATGAAATACAAGATGATGGTTGTTGTAAAGAGGATTCTTACAAAGGAGATCATCATGTTTTGGTCATACTATCTCACTTATGAATTGACTTATGATGGTTGTTGGTTATTTGATATTGATTGCATGAACTCATGAATTGATATTTAGGTTAAATCAACATATTTAAGATATTTATTCAGATAATATTAAATCATTATGAAGGCTTCAGATAAAAATACATTTTTAAAAATAATTAACAAAAATATTATCTTACCAATGTAAGCTCTCGTATTGGCGTTAATTATTTTTCAGACCTGTATACAGAAGATATACATATAATATTTGATTCTTGGACTGGCCTAAAAGAAAGACAATAATCACTTATTATATGTAAACAGATTCTAGTAATATATAGGTAATAGTCAATAAGTTTTAGGTGTAATTAGTTGATTGGCCCAAAGGAAGGTTGACTAATTGACATTAAATGGACTGTTATATATCATTATTACATCTAATTATCTTAGAATAATAATTAATTCCAAAGAACATTTATTATTCGGGAATACTTAGTTGATCAAAATATGTCTTATTTTGATTTAATATTATAATTCAGACATTTGATTCGTTATATTGCATATATTTTTCAGCAAAAATTACTGATCTTACTATCAGCATCAATAATATTCTGATACTGACGGGTTCTAACTACAAGGAACGGAAAGATATCTTAGAGATTATTCTTAGGTGTCTTGACCTAGATATAGCGTTACAGCATGCTAAACCTCCTGTGTGTATTAAAGGTAGTTCTGAAAATATGCAAAATACACATGCACGGTGGATGAGGTCAAATCGCTTGTGTCTTAAGGTCATGTAAAAGACTATTCTTGAAAGTTTTAGGGGACCTATTTCTGATTTCACTCTTGCCTTGGACTATCTTAAGGAACTTGAACAGGGGTTTGTTAGGAATGAAAATGCTCAAATAGGCATTCTGTTAAATAAACTTTGCACAATGAAGTACAATGGCAGAAGCAATGTAAAAGAGCACATTCTTGAAATGATGAATATCGCTTCAAAATTAAATGCACATAAACTGGATATATCAGAAGATATGTTAGTCTATTTGTCTCTCAACTCTCTTCTCACTTTTTTTGGGCAGTTCAAGGTGAGCTACAACTGTCAGAAGGAATCATGGACAATCAATGAGCTCACTTCGCACTGTGTTCAGGAGGAAGAGCGTTTGAAGACGGACAAGAGCAAGAGCGCAAATATTTCTTCCACATACAAGGAAAAAGGAAAACAGAAATATAAAATCAATTCAGATGCTGCAACTACAAGTTCGTTGAAGAAACCCACTAAAGACAAGAAATCAATTATCAAGACAGAGCCAGATAAGGAAAAAAAATGTTTCTTTTGTGGATCTGAAGGGCACATGAAGAAAAATATATCAATTATCACGCATGGCGTGCAAAAAAAGGTATTTTTTTCTCTTGTTTGTAAATAACTTAATTCAGTTTTAGTCTCAATAGACACATGATGGATAGATTCGGGTGCAACTACTCACATATCTATGTCTATGCAGGGTTGCCGAATTTACCGTAAGCCAAGAGATGATGAAAGATATATATCTATGTAGACGATGACAATAAGGCAGAAGTTAAAGCTATAGGACATTTTAGATTATTTATGAAAATTGGTTTATATTTGAATTTATTTGATACTTTTGTTGTACAGTCTTTTAGACAGAACTTAATTTCTATTTCCGCATTGGACAAATTAGGTTTTTCTTGTTCATTTGGAGATGAAAAGTTTGGTTTGTATCGACACTCCAATATGGTTGTGTGCGACCCTTTTTCGCGCGCTCCGCACCGCCGCTGGGCGATGGGATGCGGAAGAAGGACACGGAGATCCCTCCCAAGCGTGCATCATTTTAATGCCGACTGATTCTGCCGTTTAGAATGATTTGGATGCGCATTTAGGGGGTTTTTAGTGATTGTGAGTTCTTGTAGATTCCGGTGGGCGCAAGCCCCCACCGTTAATTACCCTGGGCTATTAACCTCGATGCACCTCTGGATCTTTAAAAGGGAGAAGCAAATAGTATAGTTAAATGATGGTCAAGTGGTCGTCTGGATTCACCGAAAGGTTGATCCCGTAAAAGACGAACCTACTACAGATCGGTTCAGTCTTTACCGCCTTGAGAGATAACCTTACTACAGATCAGATTAATCTCTTCGAAGGGGTTCGAGGTGAGTCTACTTACAGAACGACTTAACCTCAGTTGATCTAGAAGATAAACCTACTACAGAACGGTTCAATCTTAACTAGTCAATAACCAATCACACAAAATACAACTCGAAGCACTAAGCCGGCTGATCTTGAGGTTGGTGAATCAGGAGAAGGGTGGATTTGACCCACATGTTTCTTCTTGCTGATCTTCTAGATCATGAATTCCAAACACTAAGTCGATTCATAAACCTAGGAGTACAACTGCACACAAAGTCAAACCTGGAGCACTGAGCCAGCTTGACATTGAGGCGTGTGTCAGTGAAGGAACCTACTACAGAACGGTTCACATTCACTGTCTTGTGGATGAATCTACTACAGAACGATTCAATCTCACAATCTCGGAAGATGGACCAGAAGACAAACTTATCGACGGATGAGTTCAGTCTTACTAGCTCAACTAGTCATGAATTACTTGTTCATGACACCGAGTCATTAAGATGTCACTTCTTTCGGACATCGTAATGTTCTTCTTTCTTGGAGTCGACATATCTCTTCATGTTGATGTCGCAGCCTTGGTTATTCTTCAACGAGCGTCAAGATGTTCTTGTCCCGACTAATTATTCTAAATGTTGCATTACTTGTGCAAAATCACTGTGTTGCTCTACACCCCTTGTGTGAGCGTATTTATTCACCTCTAAAATGTAAAAAAGATTATTACATTTTTATTGATTTTTTTATTATTAAGATAATGTCTTTCATCATTATCTCTATTACAAAGGTGAATATATATTTTTTTTATTTTTAAACTCTATTTATTTCTGTAGAAGATTACTTACAAAAATAATAGGAAAATGGATTAGCTATTATATAGAATTTTATTTAGATTTTTGGGATTTTTATAATAGCTAAGGTAATAGAATTTTATTTTTTATTATTTCTAAACTCTATTTATTTTTGTACAAAATCACTTACAAAAATAATAGAAAATAAGTGGGCTATTATTTATGATTTTATTTGAATTTTTAGGATTTTTTATAATAGCCAAAGTAATAGGATTTTATTATTATAGTTTTTACTATTTTTAAATTCTATTTATTTTGTAGAAAATTATTTACAAAAAAATAATAGAAAAATAGTTAGATATTATTCAGAATTTTATTTGAATTTTTAGGATTTTTATAATAGCCAAAGTAGCAAGTCAAAGCTTAGTCAAATAGGGAAAAGCAAACAATGTCATTTTGCTTTTAAATTGTTTCAGTACTGTAAAATTCTTAAAATTGAAATGTTTTTATATAGAAAAATACTATGAAAAACAAAGAATTTTTAGAAACAAATTTGAGTCAATTTGGAGTTTGGGAACATTTCCAAATGATTTATTTAATCTATACTTTTAATATTCTGTTATTAATTAATTATTGGGCTCAATCTGGGCCTTTAGATCTATATCAAGATTAGTGTACATCTTTTATTCAACTTTGTTCTCATTTGGGCCGCCGGATTCATTTTGAGATTGAGTTATATGAGATGTAAGGCCCAGATTCATTTCACATCTTTATTCAAAACAGCGCCTTATTTTAATCGTTCGATCTCTCCAAGATTCACACACGCGCATCAATATCCATGTTACTGCGATCTTCTGACTCTCCGGTCAATGGAAGCTCCAAGATTCACGCCACTGGTGGCGCCGGCGACTGAGACCATCTTTTCCCGATCGGACAACCGCCTTAGCGTCGTCTCATCATGGGGAGTCATTCTACGGTATCCGATCGGTGATCCATACGGTGAATCCTACTGTGCGTTAGCACCAGCTAGAACAAATTGGTACCGTTCGGTACCGAATCACAAATCTCACAAATTCCATACAATTAATCATTATTTTTAGCAATTAGACACTCAATCCATGTCGTGCATGCATGTTAATGCGTTTTAACATGATTAAAATCACTCAAATCGACTTACAACTTCTCTATTCAAGATGCACAGTAATATCGTTCGGTACCGATTATGATTTACACTGAATTCTTATAGTCCACCTGTTTATATTATCACTAATGCACTTTGAAAGCTCTATAATGCTTATCTCAATCAAGATATACTTGATTACACTTTCAATTTCCTTTAATTTTCGAATTCAAATTCAATTCTGGTAACGAAACGCGACGACAGTATTAGAACTTCAAATTAGTCGAGTTCTCAAGATTGTATCTGAGATCAATCGACTTCAAATGATGCTATGGACTTTGATACATATGGTATTAACAAGAATTAAGATAATTTCAACTCAAGGATGAAGAATTTAAACGAGAAATCAAACTGTTATCGAGTTCTCAAGCAATCGCTGAGATCAATCGACTTAACAGCATTCTTTTATCAATTTCCAAGCAAAATTCATCCAAGAAAATAAAAGATTCATACTCTACAAACTTATAGCATATGGAGGAGAGAAGAAAATCAAAGCATAATTGATAAAATCGGGAAAATTCAAGAATAACACAGTATTATACTGATATGCAATTGCGATCATACTCTTAAGCTTTGATCTTCAAGAATTGAACTTGCTAACCTCAAATTGACAGAAAATAGGGCTTAGTACTTACCTCTAGATAAGCAATTGGAGTAGAATAAATCGAGTTCTCAAGTTAAAACTGAGATCAATCGATTATACCAATCTTCTCTTCTTCTCTCTTGCTTCCAACTTGCTCTTTCTCTCTCTGAACTTTATACTTGATCTCTGGAGTGTTTCTTTTTTTTCTTCTGTTCTCTCCTCCTTTTGAATCTCCATGGATTAGATGTTTATATAGGCAATTAAAGGGTGTATCAAGGGATTAAGGTTGTACACCACCCATACACCAGCGATTGGACTTCCTTGGCTCATGAACATGGTTCTCCAATTCTGTTAGTGCTTCTGTTATGATGTGGGCCCCATCTAAACGAATCCAAAGTGATTTCTTTTACTGTTGACCATGTTTGACTTCCCCTCACTTCTCATCCGCTGCTAGAACCTTCTAGGCCACATCAGCATGCTATATATACTCAATTCAATGCATCTAAAGCATCCATTTACTCTCTGCCATTGTAGTTCATCTCCAAAGTTCAAAGCTTTATCACCCGATTGTGAGCTTTGATCAAAGACATATCTCCATCATCCAATTGATAATCTCCATCATCTAAACAACATCGTGTAGGTACATAGAGGCTACAAGCATTGTTAATTCGAGTCTACAGCACAAGGTTTCAATTTTCATCAATTTGCCCGATTTCATCACTTCATCTTAATTACTTCAATTCATCTCATAATTGCCGCTCCTTTCTTCATCCACAGTGTCGCCTAAGTGAGTAGAAGGAGTTTGCACCATCAATTTTAGATTTTGAAGCAAGAATTGAAGTGCCTCATTAATCACCCGAGGTATTCATCTCTCTCAATAACCCTATTCATTCATTACTTTTCAATTTTGATCAATTGCACATATTCTCCCATGTATAGGCTAGCTCTAACCGAAAAGAATTGAAGTTGTGAGCTTTGGAGAGCTTGATCACCTCTAATGGCGCCTTCTGCCTCGTCGAGAAGAAGAAAGAAGAGAGGGAGGGGAGAAGGAGAGGAAAGAGAAGGAGCTGCGCTTGGCGCACAGAGTCCACAACATAGTGGGACCCACAGTCAGAGGCGCAACACAAGTGATCCAGGTACATATCCCCTTTTTCCCTTGGTTTAAATTTCTGTTTAGATCTGTGCATAGGCTTGGTGCATGATTGTCTGTGTGAGCTATACATTCATAAACCTGACAAATGAGCCCCACATGTAAGTATATGAATCTCGGCCCATTAGTCCAACTGTGGATTGATTAACCCCCTGCTTAAATTTAATTGATCTGACTTGGCACACTCTGATAGGTCCACTTGTTTAATTAATCCATTACTCATATGCATTAGTGTTAAGCATGCTGAGGTGGCTCTGTAGTGTAGTGCCATGTGGCTTGGTCCACTGTGATGTGGCACCAATGGCCAGCTGCCATATGGCACTGGAGTGTTGAGGTGTGATGCTGTAGTGTTGCCATGTGACATGTGGAGGGGTGAGGTGGACTCGTCAGAGCTTGCCACGTGGCATGTTGGTGGGGCCCACATGTCAGGTCAGTATAGTGGTGGGACCCGCCTGGCTGAGGTGGACCAATAGGAGACTGCCATGTGGCACTGACATGCTGAGGTGGCTTCTCTGTGTGTTGCCATTTGGCATACTCCTTGCTGGTGTGGACCACTCATAGATTGCCATGTGGCAAGAGTGGTGATGTGGCCTGTGATGTGGACCAATGGGATGCTGCCATGTGGCTCTGTCTGGTCTGACTGGGTGAGAGAGTGTCCTGCCATGTGTCACGGGCTGAGTGAGGTGGACCAATGGGGTGCTGACACGTGGCACAAGTGGGACCCACTTGTCAGACATGTGGGACCCACATGGGTGACGTAGACCAATGAGGTGCTGACACGTGGCACTGACATGCTGAGGTGGCCCAATGAGGTGCTGACACGTGTCACACTCTCTCTCTTCTCTGATTCTGTGTGTGTATGTTTGGGGTCCCCAGTTTGCACCCAGATGAGTCTCTGTCCCCAAGTTGCACCCAGAGTTGCTTTGATTAAATCTCAGCCCTTGATTAATCCATTTAATCTGTTTTATCTTCCCTGAATTTATTTTAATAGCTCAACTTATCCAAAAATCATGAAAATTTCACCAAAAATCCCTAAATTCATGATGATCATCCCTGTAATTTTTAATTCCATTTTTACCCCTGCCTCTTTGAATTAAAAATTCTTTTGTCAAGAAAACCCTGTTTCTTCCTCTGAATTAATCCCAAATTTCAATTGTAGTTCAGTGTCTCTGCCAATTATCTCTCTCTTGCAGAAACCACCCTAACTAAATATCAATTAGACTTATATTGATATTCATTAGGGTTTGATCTGATCAACAGTCGATTACTTGTCAACAATTGATACAAATCTAGACTTGATCAGATGGTTGCTCCCAGCTTTGGCACCTGATCAGTCTTGTGAAATTTACTTTCAATCCCTTAACATGAGGGTGACTTGGTCAAAGAACTGATTACTTATCAGTAATTGACACAAATCAAAGCATGGTTAGGTGGTTGCTCGCAGCTTTGGCACCAGGTCAGCCTTGAAAGCAAAATCACATTTGAAATTTTCCATGATTAGTTGTATCAGAATACTAGCTTGGCATTGACACAATTCTAGTTGTATAGAGATCATACTGCTTCAGTTCTCAGGGTTTGCTTTGATGATAGGTTCCCAGGGTTTAATCTTGACTCCTTTGATATTTTAGTCACTGAGGTGTGGGCCCACCTGTCAGTGAAAAATGATTAGATGGATGACCCCTCTAGAGATCTCTCTCTCCTGAATCTCCTGAGGGTCATCCATCTCGAATGAATAGGAGATGACAGGGTATTTATATCCTTGCTCTGCACTTAGGGTTTCCTTGTGGGATTAATGTTTAACCCTTGTTCCGGATTGATTAGACTCATCAGATAGGCTAGGTTCATGCTGTTGAAGCTACTTATAAAGGGGATGCCAGGTGGGTCCCACTTGTCAGAAAAATGTGATCAGATGGCTGACCCATCAGGAGATTTCTCTCTCTGGAATCTCCTGAGAGTCAGCCACCTCGAATGAGCAGGAGGTGGTGGAGTATTTATATCTCTGTCTCTCACCCTGATATTTCCTTGTGGGATTAGTGCTTAACCCTTGTTCCGGGTTGATTAGGTTTCTTAGTAAAATAGGCTAGGTCTATGTTGTTAGAGCCGTCTACAGGGGACTGCCAGGTGGGTCCCACTTGTCAGAAAAGATATAATCACATGGTGACACCCGAGAGATCCCTCCTCTCTCTCGATCCTCTCGGCTGTCACTCATGCTGAGTGGATAGAGGATAGTGGGGTATTTATACTCTTCCCTTCATGCCCAGAATTTCCTTGTGGGACAAATAAAGTTGCTCCGGAGTTCCATTAGCGACTTCTTCTGATTAGTGGGCCTCCTCTTCCTTGTTTCTCTTCTTTTCTCTTCTTATGATTTACTATTGATAATTGATTTTATTTTCATTTATTCGGCTACTCATCCTTGGAATTTTTCAAAGGTAAACAAAGAGCCACCCACCAAGACGAGCCTTGAACGCTCGAAAGGCTTGTCTTGGTGCATTATTCCTTATCATTTGTCTCTTCACTTCTCATGACGTTTTCTCTTCTTCGGGTATTGTAGTTTCTTCTCATGACGCCATTCCGCGTCGCCCCTTGAGTCACTACCATTCTTTTTATGAGGATCCTAGTGATTGGACTCCTTTTGTCTCAGCCATTCGAGCGACTCATGTCTACCCGCGAGGCGGTGGTTTGTTCTTTAGAGATGATCAGCCTCATGACATCATGCCTCTTCAGCCCTTAGGCGTCGCTTCTACAGCTCCTTTGACACATCTCCTGGGTAAGGAGATTATTGACGGGGAGGCTCACAGATGGACCACTGCTCCCTTCATCACTCCCTTAGAGTGTCATGGCTATCAGTTAGAGTGGACCCGATACGTGCTCATGCGGGAGGAGACTCTGCTCAGGCGAGCCGGGATATATGACTCGGTCTTCTTGTCGATGTTTCATTATCACATTGACACACCTTGGCTACGGGCCTTTTGTGAGAGGTGGAACTATTCCACCAATACTTTGTTCATTGATGACCGAGAGCTGACTCCGACCCTCCTGGAGATACAGCAGTTGACTGGGTTGCCGATCTTTGGCCACTTTTATGACGAGTTCATGGTCTCGCCTGCTGACTCGGGAGACTTCACTCGATTTCCACCTTCTTTGCAGAGGACTTATGAGATTTATCATCATTTACGGAGGGGGCATCCCGGAGTCCCATTCAGACATTGGATCGCCTATTTTACTGACCGGGTCCATACCCGCCCTACGGGCTTGGCTTCCACTCGGGATCCATTTGGTACAGGACGGCTCGAGATTCACCATGATGGTCCCATCCCTTCTCAGGATATCCTGTGTTCACATGACGTGGATCGGGAGACTTATTTGACTGCTTTCATCTCTTGATGGATTTGCTATTTCTTGTTGCCTAGCTCCCCAGCATACACCATTCGACCTTCGGTGTTCGTCATGGCGAGCCTGATCGCGCGTGGTGACAGGATTTCTTTGGCCGTGCCTGTACTGGCCAACATTTATAGATGTCTTCGTGGTTTGACTTCATCTCGTAGTCCTTCACAGTGCCAGGAGTTGATTCCATGGCATCTGATCAGTGGATGGCTCCATCTACACTGGTCTGGCTCATATGACCCCGGCATGGCGGTTGCGCTGCGAGACCGCCTACCTTTATTGAGTGACTTGGCTGGGGTGCAGCCAGCTTCATTGACCCCGGAGGCTGCTAGGTACAGATTCTTCAGGAGTCGGGACCACTTACGCTTCTCTCGAGATAGGTCAGTGGCTCGTGGGGTAGCTAGACTTGCCGACAGGATGGTGATTGACAGTAGGGTCCCTTCTTCCGACCCTTCTAGCATTCGAGCCAGGCCCATTGACTTGGAGTACCTTATCAGTATCCGTCAGGGCTTTCTTCCCCTCAGATTGGGCAGTTATATGTTCATTGAGCCTTATTCGCCGCATCGATGTGCACATCAGTTCGGCTTGGATCAGGATATTCCAGCATCTCTTCTCCGCCCTATGTCTTTGGCAGCCGATTTGGAGGGTGTCGGATGGTGCTACGCTCACCTCTTCCGACTAGGCACGGGCACTCGTTACCAGATGGTATCCACTTCTAGGGCTTCTACCTTTTCGAGACGTTATCAGCAGTGGTACTATGAGTCCATTCGCTCTTACCAGTCATATACTCCTCCGGTGGTCGTCCGGAGTACATGTCCACGAGATGGCCAGCCTCTATTAGACGGTACTGTCTCGCGTGATCGCAGCCCTTTTCCGGACATTGCCGTAGAGCCTGTCGATTTTCAGGGTTTAGACAGCCGATTTTCTCGTGTTCCTGTTAGGACTACTCTCACAGGTACACTTCATCATCCATTTAGGTTATTTTTCCTTTGGTAAGCCTCGTCCGCATCTCAATCAATTCTCCTTTTTGATTCAGAGTTGGCTTATGAGTATGATCATGCGGAGCCCGGGTTCTCAGTCCCTCGCCCACGAGTGGTTGGCGTTCATTCTCAGCCACCTACCGAGCCACCGGCTTCAGCCGCCGTGGGGAGAGATCGAGATGGCACTTCTCGGTCGCCTTCCCCATTTTCTTTCCCTTCTCTCATTTCGGGTGATTTTCTCTACTGACTTGCCTATCCTTTATTCGGGCACACTTTACTTATAGTTCTGATTAGGGTTTATTTTCCAGCTCACGGGACATCTCTTTTAGAGGCAGCCCGAGATGATACCATGGCAGATTCACCAGTGTCAGCGAGCACTGTTCCCTCGAGATTCTGCACCGACCTTGCCGTCGCAGGTTCGTGTTCATCATTTAATACTTAGTTGCCAGTACGCATTAGTATTTTCATCCTTACATGTAGATTTTACAGGCCTTGAGGCTGATGATATGGCATCTCCACACCGCTCAGAGTCTTTCTTTTATGACGGTCCTGCCTCACCGTCGATCTTGTTAGTGCCCATCGGAGATGGTGACTCATTCGATGTGATTTTGGGGCCGGTACTCACTCTTGCGAGACCAGAGGAGGCTTATCTTGAGCAGGGGAGTCCATTGGCTGTCGAGCCCGTAGGCGACGAGCCATTATTGATCGAGGGAGGGCCATCCCATGTTTCTTCATCTCCTGACAGGCAGCCTCTCGTGGCTACAGATGGTGTAGTCTCATCTGAGCTCACAGATAGTCGGGTAGAGGACTCGACTGAGCAGGTTATAGTCGATTATGATTCTGAGCTGGATGAGAGTTGGCTAGTGGAGCAGCTATTCAACAGCCCAGAGACGGAGGTCCCGACTAGTGAGGGTCTCAGTGAGCCTCATGCCTCTCCCGGTACTTTATACTTCCTTTGTCATTTGCTCATATTTTACTTTTCCATGTACTTATGCCTTTCATTTTATTTTGTAGCCGGGTCTGGCGCACCTGCGGGTCCTCCCGAGGTGACCGATACTCCTATCCCTGATCCAGTCGCGCCGGTCTCGGGCGACGAGGCGATAGGTTAGACCTTTTCTTCTTTATTTTTCCTTTGATTGTGATAATTCGTCTGACCCATTTACTTTGTTGCAGATGTTACACTGAGAGATGTGAAGCTCGCCTTGTCCGAGTTGGCGGATGCACTCCGAGATACTTTCTTCGGAGACTATCCGCTAGATTTCGAGATTTTGGATTCGCTGCCCGATGACTTCTCCTTCGACTGGTATAGGCTGATGCGGGATACCATCGCGCCAGCTCTACTCGTTGCGCCTCATCTCGAGAGTACCTTCATTTCTAGGAGGTGTGAGGAGCTGCTCGGGGCTTACCAGGATGCGAGCTCTCTCGTATATCAGTACGAGTTAGAGATCCATGAGCTGCGCAGGCACTTGGAGGCTGCTCGACTCCGCTATCTTCAGCGGCTTTCTTCTTGTGCCACTCTCCGCTCCATGGGAGTCAGTGGCGGGCCCGCTCGACTGCTCGTGCAGGAGCTAGAGGACCACAGATTATCTATGGAGGGCTTTTCTCGACATCTGGCGGGACGTCTCCCGGAGCTGCAGATTCATTCGAGTGCCCGGGATAGAGCCTTCTCTCAGTTTTTGGATTTCGAGGCAGCCTCAGAGGAGGATAGGCACTCCCTCCATGCTCATTTAGAGACTATTAGTACTGTGTTATTAGAGCTGGAGTCCCGTTTCTTGGGCCCATAGATTGTACTCTTTATTTCTTCTTTTCTTCTTCTCTTTTGCTATACTTGTCATTGTATACTTTGACGCTTGTTATACTTGATCTCTTTGTTGTGGATGATGCTTGCTTTTATTGTTATCTCTTCGTCACTTCCTCTGCAGCGCGAGGGAATATTTCATTGATTTCACATTTTACACTCTCAATCTTAATTGCAAAAGCGTCTAATACAATTGCTTCGTTTTCTTACAGCGTCTAAACATAACAAAAGGAAAATCTTACAACATCCTATTATATTTATTCTATACACACTTCTCTTTATTTATGGTAATACAAAACTTACGTAACCGTGGTATTTTGCGGATACCGAACCTGTCTGTATTGACCTCTAGGCCGGGTACAGAATAAACCCGTTTATCCCTTTATTACTGATGGATAAACTTACCAGTATCAATTGGATTATGGATGCAATTGATAACACCATTTTGTGGATGCTCCTCATATACTTGATTGACGTTTATTTGTGGAAGCTCACCCACTCTCCCCTCATTTGTGCACCGTTGCGTGCTGAAGTGGAAACTCACAGTCACTCATCTCCACTCAATTTGTTTTGTGGGGATCCTACCCTCAAACATCCATCACGCATCCCTACGAGACAGGCTTTCATCGGGTAGGTCCGCTTTCCATGACCTAAGTCACTTCTTTAAGCGAATTACTTTATTTGACATTGGATGTCGGGCAAAAGCGTAAACCCTTAATCCGACCCCTCCATGACCTATTTTGGGATTTAAACAGATCACCTCCTTGGGCGTGTGGTACTTTTACGGATGAATGTACCTAACCTGGTTTTTATATTTTTGCTACCCTCAAACATCCATCACGCATCCCTGCGAGATAGGCTTTCATCGGGTAGATCCGCTCTCCATGACCTGAGTCACTTCTTTAAGCGAGCTGCTTTGTTTAACATAAAATGTCGGGTACAAGCGTAAACCCTTGATCTGACCCCTCCATGATGCGCCGTGGGATTATGACACACCATTTCTTCGGGCGTGTGGTGCTTTTGCGGATGAATGCACCCAACCTGGCTTTGTATAACACTCGTGGTGTCGGGGACAAAGGTGGCAACCCCTTATTGAAAAGATTTTATTTATTTTTTTTATTTTTATGAGTAAGGAAAATAGATTTTATTGTTTTACTTAAATATCCCTTTTATTTTATTGGAAGAGAGTAGATTTTTTGTTATTAGTGATACATGTTACTAATAGTACGAGAGTTATTTATTTACATGCCCTCGGAAGCGACTACTTACTAGCCACCAATTTGCTCGACCTATCCTTTGGCTTGCGCCGCGGGCGACCAATATGAGCAACTTTCGTCATTGGGCGACAGATAGTTTGAGGGACAAGCTGCAAACCCTGCCCATTTTTGTGTTTATTCTGTATCAAATGGACAAACCCAGTGGTATTTGTATTGTGAGCCCAAACACCAAAGCTCTCGCCTTACACTCTCGCGTGGTTTTGGCATTGAATTCTCTTATTCTTATTTTTTTATTTTGTTGTAGGGCTAAATGTGTTTGTGTGGTTTTGGATTTTTGGATGCATTCTATTTACAAATGCACAAGTAAGGTTTTTGGGATTTTTAAGCAAAAGTGGAGGTTAGACATGGGTTTGTGTGGTTTTAGATTTTTGGATGCATTCTATTTATAAATGCACAGGTTAGGTTTTTTTGGGATTTTTATGCAAAAGTGGAGGTTAGACATGGGTTTGTGTTTCGTGTACGTGTGTGTAAGCGAACACTTATTCCCTCCTTATTTATTTACAATGAATACTACTCGGCCGGCCCCGCTCTGGGCTATGTGTAGTACTTCTTCAGATATCGCCCGTTAATTGGTGGCATGGGCCTTTCACCTTCATGGTCTATGAGTTGGTATGCGCCGCCCCCGTATACCTTCTCAATTACGTATGGCCCCTCCCAATTCGGAGAAAATTTTGGGCCGATGTGCCGGCCAATGATCGGCCTCTTAAGGACAAGAACAAGCTCTCCTTGTTGAAATGCCCTGACTCGCGCCATTTTGTCATAAGCCCTTGCCATTTTCGCTTGATATATTTCAAGATTCTGCTGGGCTATCAGTCTCTTTTCGTCCATGGCATCCAATTCGTCCAATCTGAGTTGTTGGCATTCATCCATGATCATGTCATTTTGCATAGCCACCCGCAACGACGGTAATTCCACCTCAAGAGGGAGAACGGCTTCAACCCCGAAAGCTAGAGAATACGGGGTAGCTTGCATAGGTGTTCGGTACGTGGTTCGATAAGCCCATAATGCCTCTTGTAGACGATTATCCCAGTCTCGTTGGTTGCCGTCCACAGTTTTCTTCATGATATTGATTAGGGTTTTGTTAAAGGCTTCGGCCAGACCGTTGGCTCTTGGGTTATAAATGGATGAGAATCTCCAATCAATGTTAAATTGCTCCGCCAAGGCATAGACTTTAGAGCTCTTGAAGGCCGTCCCGTTATCGGATATTATCCGTTGTGGGGTGCCGAATTGGTAAAGGATGTGCGTCTTAAAGAACTTAACCACATCGGACGCTTTAACTTCTTTGAGTGGGACGGCTTCGGCCCATTTAGTAAAGTAATCCGTTGCCGCCAAGATGAACCGGTGACCTCTTGACGTAGGAGGGTCGATGGGTCCCACTATATCTGTGCTCCACATATTAAATGGCCAGGACGCTATTGTGGGGTGTAACGGGCTCGGCGCTTGGTGTATGAAAGGGCCGTGTATCTGGCACATGCGGCACTTCTTCGTGTGAGCTTCACAATCAGCCACCATTGTGGGCCAATAATACCCCATTCGCTTGATTTTTAACTTCATCTTTGGCCCAGACTGATGTGCTCCACATAGCCCGGAATGGATTTCTTTCATAACCTGCTCGGCTTCAGGTCTTGATACACATCTCAGCCATAATTGATCATAAGACCTGCGGTATAGCATACTGCCTACATACGCATACCGTAGTACCCGCTTTCTTAGTTGATCAGCCATCCTTTTATCTTTGGGAAGGGTACCATGCCGGAAATATTCAATGAACGGCTGTCTCCAATCATCGTCTTCTTCAGTTATCATTGTTTCTTGGCATTCTACCTTTTCTAATCCAATATCTTTATTGTTTGCATCATTCATTGTCTGACACAATGATAATGGCCTTCTATTGCGGACGATGATGTGAATTTCCAGCTCTGTTGGTTCACCCAGCTCCTTGGCGAGTTTGGCCAATGCATCTGCTTCACCATTCACAGCCCTCGTGACCTTCTCAATGGACACATACGGGATTTTCTTCATTAGCTTCATGGCCTTTTGGTGATATTGTATTAGCTCCGGCTTCAGGACCTTGTATTCGCCAATTATTTGATTTATGATCAGCTGTGAGTCCCCAAAAATGCGCACAGCTTTGATTTCTAGCTCCAATGATAGCTCTAGTCCGGCGATAAGCGCTTCATACTCCGCTTCATTATTCGTGCATGGTTCGGTTAAAGCTAGAGAATGTCGTATTATCCCGCCTTCTAGGGTCACGAAGACTAGTCCTGCGCCGGCTCGCACAGTTGGAACTCCCGGGCCCGCGACCGGCTTGATTGATGAAGCACCATCAAAATACAGCTCCCATATAGGATTTCCTTCTTCAACATGTAGAGTTTCCTCGTCGGGAAAGTCACATTCTAATGGGGAGTTGTCTTGAATTGGGTGTGCAGCCAAGAAGTCCGCCAGCGCCTGCCCCTTTATCGCCTTTTGCGGTGTGTATGTGATGTCAAACTCTGTAAGAATGATCGCCCACTTGGCCAGCCTACCCGTCAGCATCGGCCGAGTCATCAGGTATTTGAGTGGATCTACCTTGGATATTAAGATGATTTTATGGGCTAGCATGTAGTGCCTTAATTTCTTCACCGCGAAGATTAGGGCTAAACAATGCTTTTCAATCGGCGAATATCCGTGTTCCGCCCCTACCATCATGCGACTTAAGTAATATAGTGCATTTTGGTTACCATCCTGGTTTTCTTGCGCCAATAGAGCTCCCAAGGATCCGTCTAGGGCGGTCGTATACAGAATAAGTTCTTTCCCGGGTATGGGTGCCGCCAATACTGGAGGGTTGAGTAGATAGGCCTTGATCTCTTCAAAGGCTCGATGGTACTCGCCATCCCATTTAAACGGGATATCTTTCTTAGTCAACCGGGTGAAGGGTTGGATTTTACCCGATAGGTTGGCTATAAACCGCCTGATATATGCCAATTGTCCTTGTAAGGATCGCAATTGTTTTAAATTCTTTGGCGGGGATAGTTCAGTTATTGCTTTGATCTTGCCCGGGTCTATTTCGATTCCCCTGTGGCGTACCACAAACCCTAGAAATTTACCGGATGATACCATGAATGCGCATTTCAACGGGTTTAATTTGAGCGCATGTTCTCTTAGGCGGTTGAAAACGACCTCAAGATATTGGAGGTGTTCTTCATATGACATGGCTTTGATGACCAGATCATCCACATAGCACTCTACTATCTTGTGGATCAGATCGTCAAATATCTTCGTCATCGCCCGTTGGTAGGTGGCACCTGCATTTTTGAGCCCAAACGGCATGACTTTATAACAATAGATGCCAATCGGTGTGCGGAATGCTGTGTGCCTTTCATCTTCTGGCGCCATTTTAATTTGATTATAACCCGCATAACCGTCCATGAAGGAGAAGACTTCATAAGATGATGTGTGATCAATTATGATTTCGGTTACTGGGAGCGGGAAATCATCTTTGGGGCATGCTTTGTTTAAGTCTTGAAAGTCTACGCAAATGCGAATCTGCCCATTTTTCTTTTTAACCGGGACAATGCTAGCCACCCATTCTGGCGTCTCTTCTTCCCGTATAAAGCCTGCGTCGATGAGTTTCTTTGTTTCCTCCACGACCTTTTCTTCCAGTTCTATTCTCATTCGCCTCGGCGCTTGTTTAATCGGCTTGAAGGTTGGATCAATTTTTAAGTAATGAACCGCTACGTTGGGATCTAATCCAGGCATTTCTTTATAACTCCAAGCGAAACAGTCCATGTAGCTTTTAAGGAATGTCTTCAACCTGTCAGCCACCTCTTTTGGTAATGATGCGCTTATGAAAGTTGGTCGCGGGTCTTCTTCTGTTCCCAAATTGACCTCAGTTAACTCATCGACCGTATTAGGCTCTTTTTCGAACTGTTTCAAAGCATTTTTCAGAACTGGGGTACTGTCCTCTTCTGTTTCATTGTCTAATACTTCAACAGAAGTCATGCAACAACTTTCTTCCATACGGCGCTCGTTGAGGGACCCCTCAAAACATGCTGCGTCATCGCAATTATACCCTAACCCTCGGGTGTATTTTATTTTACCATCCAGGCCCAAAACCTTATTCTGGCCGCCATTCCAGAGTTCATCGAAGCGCTTGGCCTCGGCCTTGGATATGTCTCTCAGACATTTTGCCCTTTTTGCTAGTTTATACAGCTCCTTTCCAAAGGGATGAGATGCAGCGTCACCGCCCATTGCATTCTCCGACTCTTGTTCTATCACCCACTTCTTCCAAGTATTGTGGTCAGGGTTCTTCAGAGACTGAGTTGAATCGCTCTGATAGAAAATTATAGCCTTGTGAATGATAGTTCTCCCTTTGATGCGCTCTACTTTTGCCGGCACAACAAAGGTCTTTAGGGTTTGGATGTGGTTCACTTCCCTTGGCATGAGGTCTTTAAAATGCCTTTCGGGAACCGCAGTGATCTCTAGCGCTGCCATCTCCTCTTCTATTTTAATATTCATGACTGAGTTGGAGCGGTAGATTTCTTTAATTGGCTTTCGTCTCGCAACTTTGGGTTTGCTAGGTACGGGAGTGTGCGAGATCGTATAGGCAACCCCTTTGCCTTTGTTATTTGAACTGTGCGGAGCTGGGTCTTGTTGAAAACTTTTCGGGAGCTGGATTGTTCCATCTTTGTGCCCTTCTTCTATAAGATCCTTGAATACCCAGCATTCTTCAATTGTGTGACCCAGTATGCGATGATAAGGGCAAAATTCACCTTCGCTAGCCCTCTCTATGTCCGCGGGTCTTTTACAGGCGGGAAGTGTCAATCCGCTCTTTAGGGCCTGCTCAAATATCCGAGTTGTTTTATTTTTTAGGAAAGAGTATGGTTTACTCTTCTTGGCTTTGAGGGTTTGCATGACGGCCGATTGTTTAACCTTCGTTTCTTCTCTCCCTGATTCATCCACTATAACAATTACCCGTTTGCCGCTATCGGGTGCTTGTCTTTCAGGGGTCTCGGCGCGGGGTTCGCTCGCCATTTCTTTGAGTAGCTCGGAGTTATAGATCGCGGTTTGCAGGTTTTCAATCATTATCATGATTTCATTGTGTTGCGTCTTGATGTCCTGCATCACTTCCCATTGTTCAGACACCTCCCTTCTATTATTCTCAACCTGGTGCCTCATTTCATCGATCACATTCCAAACACGAGCTTCAAAATTCTCCCGCCATGAGCGTTCTTCGCTTACAGGCCTCGGCCTAACCGGGTTATCCCTTTCGCTACCGGATCCCATGTTGATCATAAATGACTCCTCACTTTCATTATCTATTTCAGGCCCTTTGTATGGCTTTTTGAGGATGTGATAGATGATCTCTTCGTCAGATTCTTCTTCCCAGGGCTGACGACCATGGCTAGATTCTTCTCCCGAGGTGATATCGCCCGAGTCGTTGGAATCTTCGGAGTCTTCTCCTGAAGTTGCCTCTGTGATCTGAACTTGAGGGGTGTTGGCAGGTTTAAAATTGAAAATGACCTCCTCCTCAGAATCGCTTGAATTGATTTCGCTCGGTTTTATTTGGGCTTTATATGTAGCCACCTGTTTGAAACGGAAGGTTGTTTCCTCACCCGACTTTCCTCCGGGTCTTTGAGTTCGAACACCTCGGGGTTTAATATTGAATTTAACCTCTTCTTCTTCTCCGGATGAGGTGTCAAATTTAGGGCTTTCATTAAGAGGTTTCTGACTTGCTTTTGTTATTGGCCGGCTTGGCGCCGTGGCGGATTTGGGCAGAAAATATTGGGCGTCGTTGAATTTGATCTCATGCACCCCGAATGGTTTGACATCTCCGTCAATTCTCTTTTGTTTACCATTCTCAATGTATTTCAGGCATTGGTGCAGAGTAGAGGGTATGACCTGATTGCTGTGAAGCCACGAGCGACCCAGCAACGCCCGATAAGAAGTTTCAGCGTCGATAACATAGAATTTGGTAGGCGCTTTTAGGCTTCCGCATTGCAGGTTCAGAGTTATAGCTCCCAATGCCTTTTGGGAGTTTTGATTGAAGCCATGAATGATCACCTTTTCATCAGATAAGTTCTTCACATCTAAGGTGATGGTCTTCAGGGTTTTAGCGGCATGATATTGATTGAAGACCATGCATCGACCAAAATACGGCCAATCTTTTGTCCACCGCAGTTTCCGGTGATGTACAACGGGCGGTTGTGGTCGACGGTGCCTATTAAGAGGTCGTCATCTGTGAAATTTATGTAGGCGGCCCGCTTGGCGGTGAATAGGGCTTCCTGCATATTTTGCTCGATGAAGTATGACTTGTACTTCTCGGGATCTTGCAAGGCTTGGATTAATACCTCTCTTAGGTCTTGTGACATCATCAATGCGTCAAATATGCTTAATAACGCTGGGATCTTACGCAGATGTGCCAACACATTGTATTCTTCACCCGTCGACCGGGTCTTTTCTGGGTTCTTGTTTAGGCTCTCAGCCTCTTTGCCTTTATTCTGGGCTTTGTCCTTTCCCTTATAGGACTCTTTGGGAGCTTGTCTCTCGGGTACGTAAGTCCCGGACCGGATCACAGCTTTGCATTCTTCATTTTTTGTCCCAGAGGTGCTTGCCTCCCCTTCGTCATTTGGGAAGAACATCTCTTCTAATGTTGGCATATCTTCGTCGTGAGAAGAATATACCATGTTGCACGAAGCACCCCAGATCTCTTCACTTTCTTCCTTATTTATTTCTTCATCTACATTTTCTTTCTTTTGGCCTAGGGTTAACTTCTCCCAGTCTTCTTTGGAGATGAAGTGTTGAAGGGTAATCGCCTTGGGACTGCCCTGCTCGCATTCTTCGATTTTATTCTTTCTGGACTTGTTGCTTCTATGCTTCTTTCTTTTCTTAAGAACCTGGTCCTGGCTCTGGTCCACCTTATAATACACCCTGGGTTTTGGTGGGACCACTGGCGTGATGTCGTCTTTCCATCTTATGCCGGGTTCTTTCTTAAGAGTTTTAAGCATTTTAATCGACTTCTTCGATAAGTGCGTAGTCCATTGTTCCTCCTGGTTTTCGCTTAACTGGCCCGGGATCTTCTCTTCTTCGTGAGAGATCATATTGGCCTGTTCATGGGCTGATGGGCTTTGCAAGAACCCTTTGGGTAAAGTAATTTCACCATTTTTGTACGCCTTTTCGACCCAATCTTTGAAGACCCAACAATCTTCAATTGCGTGCCCTAGTACTTTGTGGTATGGGCAGAAGTTGGGTTCGTCCGATTTATTGGCATCTTCTGGACGTTTACTGGCCGGCAAGACTAGGCCGTTCTTTAGTGCTCCTCTAAAGATTTGAGCAACTTTATCTTTTCTGAAGGAGTACGGCTTAGATTTCTTTTGCTTAAGGGACTCAAAGCTCTGTGAACTCCCTCCTGAATTGGGCCTAGGTCCTCTATTATAATTGTTGCCACTCGTGCCGCTGCTGCCGCTTTGAGTGTTCGTGTTAGCCATCATTTTATCTTTTAATGAGGTGAATGCCACTTTGGTTTCGGCTCGGGCTCCTCGTTGTGGCCTATTGTTCATGAAGTTTGGCACGGTATGCGGTGACATCCTCTCCATGTTGGATACTGATCTGAGCAAGTCTTTGAACGTGTTGACCTTTGTCACACCAAGTAGCATGCCCATCCACCCGTCAATGTTTTTCATGATTAGGTTGACGGCCTCATCTTCAGTTAATGTGCGGTCGCATTTGATGCTGAGGTTCCGCCATCTATTAATAAAATCTGTCATTGACTCCCCTTTCTTGGGTTTAGTGCTTGCCAGATCGGCTATGTTTATCTTGTCAGACACCATGACAAACCGTGCCCTGAACGAGTCTACCATCTCATCCCAGGTCCTGATGCTGTTGTTTTCTAATGAATAATACCATTGAAAAGCGGTTCCCACCAAGCTTTGAGGGAATTGTCTCAACAACAGTGCATCATTGCCGCCCGTGTTGCCGCACGAGGCTACAAAGTGTGCCAGGTGTTGCTCGGGATTTAGGTCCTTATTTCCTTCCCCGGAGAAGGTCCTGAAGCGGGGGATCACATACCCTTTAGGATATTCTTCTAAATCGTATATGGCAGGGTATGGATGTCCACAGTTTTTAACGGGAGGGATAGCGTATCCACCTCCAGCTATTTGCATTTGCTGGGCAATCATGGTTTGAATCTCTTTCCGGGATATTCCCGTTGGTTCAGCCTCCACTTCTATTGTTCTATGTGGATGGGGTTTAGAATTGACGGGTTGTTTTCCCTTGTGATTGCTTTTGGTACTGTGGACTCCTTCTTGACGGGAACTACCAGCTTTGAAATTGGCGTCTTGTGATTCTTGCAACGATTTGACCGCTTTAATCAATTCTTCGTTTTGTTTCAGCATGGTAGCGATTAGCTCCCGTTGCCTAATTAGTTCTTCATCCCGTGCCTCGATGTGGCCTTTCAGGATTTCGATTTCATCGACGGGCACTTCAGGACGTGTTTCAACGTCATCTTCATTATCGAAGAAGTCAGGGTTTTCATTGTGATCTTCTCCTTCCCTGCTGTTGCCCTCGGGATTGACCCTCTTGGGAGGTCTCCCTTTTCTACCATTATTTTTATTGGTATTGGTGACGTGAGCTTGATTAGGCGGGGACTGATCATCCTGGGCCATATTCACCTCAGTATCAGTATCTGGATCAGTGTCATAGCTTATACTGATGGTGTTGACCGAGAAGTGCTCTTCATAGCGAGCGGTTCTTCTCTTCTTTTTCATTTGGTCAGGGGCAGTTATTTTTAAGCTATTGAGTGGTATTCTCGAGCCTAATCGGCTGAATACACTCTCGGACGGAGCGCTTGAGTTGCCTGCCTTGCTGGGCTTGGTTTGAGACTGGGTTTTCGTTGGCTGGGAACCCTTTGGAACCCACACCTGCTGGACGCTAGGTGTTGCCTTTGATGTAATCCTCCTTGGGTGTGGAGTCGAGATAATGGCTTGCGGCTGAGCCATATCTTGAGATTGACTGGGACGGGAGACGTATTGTCTCGACCTAGCGTTTCTAACGCTTCTCCTCTGTTTGAGGGCCCTGTGAGCCTTGTAGATGGCTTCTGCAGGGGCTTGAGATTTGTGCTGGCGGTGTTGAGGCCTTTGAATCGGGCGAGGTGTGGGCTTAGGCACCTCCCATGCCTGGCGGAGCTGGCCAGTGGCTGAGTTCTTTGCCACAATGCGGAGAGCCATGAACTTGTTAGAGACTGGGATGACTGGCCTAGCCACTAGTTGATTCTGGTATGCATCCAGGGCCCTCTTCCTGGATGCTTGAGAGTTACGGGTAATTTGGGCCGTGACCGTTGGGGCTGTCCTCTTGGACGGTCGCCTTCTCCTCTTTGGGGAGGTAGTAGGAGAGGCCATTACATTGTTGGAAATACCCTTGGAAGTTAGGGTAATTGAGTCCTCTTCCTCGTCCGGGATGGAGATCCGGACGGTTGCGGGAGTGATCGTGGCCACTGGAGCTGGGCCGTAGAAGGTGAGTTCTTGCGGGATAGTCCCGAAGAACATGAATAGCTTGCCCTCTGGGCTCTGTGCAGGTGTGACGGTGTAAGGAGCAAGGTTGAAATTTCCAAAGTACGCCATTTCCTGCAAAAACGAAAATACTTGAAAATCATTAGTCATTTTTAGCGCATAGAAGACCACTTGTATCTTTTAACTATCCTATTTGCTTCTCTCTTTCAAAGATAAGAGGAGAATCTAGGTCCCACTGGGCGTGCCAGATCCTGTGCGACCCTTTTTCGCGCGCTCCGCACCGCCGCTGGGCGATGGGATGCGGAAGAAGGACACGGAGATCCCTCCCAAGCGTGCATCATTTTAATGCCGGCTGATTCTGCCGTTTAGAATGATTTGGATGCGCATTTAGGGGGTTTTTAGTGATTGTGAGTTCTTGTAGATTCCGGTGGGCGCAAGCCCCCACCGTTAATTACCCTGGGCTATTAACCTCGAGGCACCTCTGGATCTTTAAAAGGGAGAAGCAAATAGTATAGTTAAATGATGGTCAAGTGGTCGTCTGGATTCACCGAAAGGTTGATCCCGTAAAAGATGAACCTACTACAGATCGGTTCAGTCTTTACCGCCTTGAGAGATAACCTTACTACAGATCAGATTAATCTCTTCGAAGGGGTTCGAGGTGAGTCTACTTACAGAACGACTTAACCTCAGTTGATCTAGAAGATAAACCTACTACAGAACGGTTCAATCTTAACTAGTCAATAACCAATCACACAAAATACAACTCGAAGCACTAAGCCGGCTGATCTTGAGGTTGGTGAATCAGGAGAATGGTGGATTTGGCCCACGTGTTTCTTCTTGCTGATCTTCTAGATCATGAATTCCAAACACTAAGTCGATTCATAAACCTAGGAGTACAACTGCACACAAAGTCAAACCTGGAGCACTGAGCCAGCTTGACATTGAGGCGTGTGTCAGTGAAGGAACCTACTACAGAACGGTTCACATTCACTGTCTTGTGGATGAATCTACTACAGAACGATTCAATCTCACAATCTCGGAAGATGGACCAGAAGACAAACTTATCGACGGATGAGTTCAGTCTTACTAGCTCAACTAGTCATGAATTACTTGTTCATGACACCGAGTCATTAAGATGTCACTTCTTTCGGACATCGTAATGTTCTTCTTTCTTGGAGTCGACATATCTCTTCATGTTGATGTCGCAGCCTTGGTTATTCTTCAACGAGCGTCAAGATGTTCTTGTCCCGACTAATTATTCTAAATGTTGCATTACTTGTGCAAAATCACTGTGTTGCTCTACACCCCTTGTGTGAGCGTATTTATTCACCTCTAAAATGTAAAAAGGATTATTACATTTTTATTGATTTTTTTATTATTAAGATAATGTCTTTCATCATTAATCGTTCGATCTCTCCAAGATTCACACACGCGCATCAATATCCATGTTACTGCGATCTTCTGACTCTCCGGTCAATGGAAGCTCCAAGATTCACGCCACTGGTGGCGCCGGCGACTGAGACCATCTTTTCCCGATCGGACAACCGCCTTAGCGTCGTCTCATCATGGGGAGTCATTCTACGGTATCCGATCGGTGATCCATACGGTGAATCCTACTGTGCGTTAGCACCAGCTAGAACAAATTGGTACCGTTCGGTACCGAATCACAAATCTCACAAATTCCATACAATTAATCATTATTTTTAGCAATTAGACACTCAATCCATGTCGTGCATGCATGTTAATGTGTTTTAACATGATTAAAATCACTCAAATCGACTTACAACTTCTCTATTCAAGATGCACAGTAATATCGTTCGGTATCGATTATGATTTACACTGAATTCTTATAGTCCACCTGTTTATATTATCACTAATGCACTTTGAAAGCTCTATAATGCTTATCTCAATCAAGATATACTTGATTACACTTTCAATTTCCTTTAATTTTCGAATTCAAATTCAATTCTGGTAACGAAACGCGACGACAGTATTAGAACTTCAAATTAGTCGAGTTCTCAAGATTGTATCTGAGATCAATCGACTTCAAATGATGCTATGGACTTTGATACATATGGTATTAACAAGAATTAAGATAATTTCAACTCAAGGATGAAGAATTTAAACGAGAAATCAAACTGTTATCGAGTTCTCAAGCAATCGCTGAGATCAATCGACTTAACAGCATTCTTTTATCAATTTCCAAGCAAAATTCATCCAAGAAAACAAAAGATTCATACTCTACAAACTTATAGCATATGGAGGAGAGAAGAAAATCAAAGCATAATTGATAAAATCGGGAAAATTCAAGAATAACACAGTATTATACTGATATGCAATTGCGATCATACTCTTAAGCTTTGATCTTCAAGAATTGAACTTGCTAACCTCAAATTGACAGAAAATAGGGCTTAGTACTTACCTCTAGATAAGCAATTGGAGTAGAATAAATCGAGTTCTCAAGTTAAAACTGAGATCAATCGATTATACCAATCTTCTCTTCTTCTCTCTTGCTTCCAACTTGCTCTTTCTCTCTCTGAACTTTATACTTGATCTCTGGAGTGTTTCTTTTTTTTCTTCTGTTCTCTCCTCCTTTTGAATCTCCATGGATTAGATGTTTATATAGGCAATTAAAGGGTGTATCAAGGGATTAAGGTTGTACACCATCCATACACCAGCGATTGGACTTCCTTGGCTCATGAACATGGTTCTCCAATTCTGTTAGTGCTTCTGTTATGATGTGGGCCCCATCTAAACGAATCCAAAGTGATTTCTTTTACTGTTGACCATGTTTGACTTCCCCTCACTTCTCATCCGCTGCTAGAACCTTCTAGGCCACATCAGCATGCTATATATACTCAATTCAATGCATCTAAAGCATCCATTTACTCTCTGCCATTGTAGTTCATCTCCAAAGTTCAAAGCTTTATCACCCGATTGTGAGCTTTGATCAAAGACATATCTCCATCATCCAATTGATAATCTCCATCATCTAAACAACATCGTGTAGGTACATAGAGGCTACAAGCATTGTTAATTCGAGTCTACAGCACAAGGTTTTAATTTTCATCAATTTGCCCGATTTCATCACTTCATCTTAATTACTTCAATTCATCTCATAATTGCCGCTCCTTTTTTCATCCACAGTGTCGCCTAAGTGAGTAGAAGGAGTTTGCACCATCAATTTTAGATTTTGAAGCAAGAATTGAAGTGCCTCATTAATCACCCAAGGTATTCATCTCTCTCAATAACCCTATTCATTCATTACTTTTCAATTTTGATCAATTGCACATATTCTCCCATGTATAGGCTAGCTCTAACCGAAAAGAATTGAAGTTGTGAGCTTTGGAGAGCTTGATCACCTCTAATGGCGCCTTCTGCCTCGTCGAGAAGAAGAAAGAAGATAGTGGGACAGAGTCCACAACATAGTGGGACCCACAGTCAGAGGCGCAACACAAGTGATCCAGGTACATATCCCCTTTTTCCCTTGGTTTAAATTTCTGTTTAGATCTGTGCATAGGCTTGGTGCATGATTGTCTGTGTGAGCTATACATTCATAAACCTGACAAATGAGCCCCACATGTAAGTATATGAATCTCGGCCCATTAGTCCAACTGTGGATTGATTAACCCCCTGCTTAAATTTAATTGATCTGACTTGGCACACTCTGATAGGTCCACTTGTTTAATTAATCCATTACTCATATGCATTAGTGTTAAGCATGCTGAGGTGGCTCTGTAGTGTAGTGCCATGTGGCTTGGTCCACTGTGATGTGGCACCAATGGCCAGCTGCCATATGGCACTGGAGTGTTGAGGTGTGATGCTGTGGTGTTGCCATGTGACATGTGGAGGGGTGAGGTGGACTCGTCAGAGCTTGCCACGTGGCATGTTGGTGGGGCCCACATGTCAGGTCAGTATAGTGGTGGGACCCGCCTGGCTGAGGTGGACCAATAGGAGACTGCCATGTGGCACTGACATGCTGAGGTGGCTTCTCTGTGTGTTGCCATTTGGCATACTCCTTGCTGGTGTGGACCACTCATAGATTGCCATGTGGCAAGAGTGGTGATGTGGCCTGTGATGTGGACCAATGGGATGCTGCCATGTGGCTCTGTCTGGTCTGACTGGGTGAGAGAGTGTCCTGCCATGTGTCACGGGCTGAGTGAGGTGGACCAATGGGGTGCTGACACGTGGCACAAGTGGGACCCACTTGTCAGACATGTGGGACCCACATGGGTGACGTAGACCAATGAGGTGCTGACACGTGGCACTGACATGCTGAGGTGGCCCAATGAGGTGCTGACACGTGTCACACTCTCTCTCTTCTCTGATTCTGTGTGTGTATGTTTGGGGTCCCCAGTTTGCACCCAGATGAGTCTCTGTCCCCAAGTTGCACCCAGAGTTGCTTTGATTAAATCTCAGCCCTTGATTAATCCATTTAATCTGTTTTATCTTCCCTGAATTTATTTTAATAGCTCCACTTATCCAAAAATCATGAAAATTTCACCAAAAATCCCTAAATTCATGATGATCATCCCTGTAATTTTTAATTCCATTTTTACCCCTGCCTCTTTGAATTAAAAATTCTTTTGTCAAGAAAACCCTATTTCTTCCTCTGAATTAATCCCAAATTTCAATTGTAGTTCAGTGTCTCTGCCAATTATCTCTCTCTTGCAGAAACCACCCTAACTAAATATCAATTAGACTTATATTGATATTCATTAGGGTTTGATCTGATCAACAGTCGATTACTTGTCAACAATTGATACAAATCTAGACTTGATCAGATGGTTGCTCCCAGCTTTGGCACCTGATCAGTCTTGTGAAATTTACTTTCAATCCCTTAACATGAGGGTGACTTGGTCAAAGAACTGACTACTTATCAGTAATTGACACAAATCAAAGCATGGTTAGGTGGTTGCTCGCAGCTTTGGCACCAGGTCAGCCTTGAAAGCAAAATCACATTTGAAATTTCCCATGATTAGTTGTATCAGAATACTAGCTTGGCATTGACACAATTCTAGTTGTATAGAGATCATACTGCTTCAGTTCTCAGGGTTTGCTTTGATGATAGGTTCCCAGGGTTTAATCTTGACTCCTTTGATATTTTAGTCACTGAGGTGTGGGCCCACCTGTCAGTGAAAAATGATTAGATGGATGACCCCTCTAGAGATCTCTCTCTCCTGAATCTCCTGAGGGTCATCCATCTCGAATGAATAGGAGATGACAGGGTATTTATATCCTTGCTCTGCACTTAGGGTTGCCTTGTGGGATTAATGTTTAACCCTTGTTCCGGATTGATTAGACTCATCAGATAGGCTAGGTTCATGCTGTTGAAGCTACTTATAAAGGGGATGCCAGGTGGGTCCCACTTGTCAGAAAAATGTGATCAGATGGCTGACCCATCAGGAGATTTCTCTCTCTGGAATCTCCTGAGAGTCAGCCACCTCGAATGAGCAGGAGGTGGTGGAGTATTTATATCTCTGTCTCTCACCCTGATATTTCCTTGTGGGATTAGTGCTTAACCCTTGTTCCGGGTTGATTAGGTTTCTTAGTAAAATAGGCTAGGTCTATGTTGTTAGAGCCGTCTACAGGGGACTGCCAGGTGGGTCCCACTTGTCAGAAAAGATATAATCACATGGTGACACCCGAGAGATCCCTCCTCTCTCTCGATCCTCTCGGCTGTCACTCATGCTGAGTGGATAGAGGATAGTGGGGTATTTATACTCTTCCCTTCATGCCCAGAATTTCCTTGTGGGACAAATAAAGTTGCTCCGGAGTTCCATTAGCGACTTCTTCTGATTAGTGGGCCTCCTCTTCCTTGTTTCTCTTCTTTTCTCTTCTTATGATTTACTATTGATAATTGATTTTATTTTCATTTATTCGGCTACTCATCCTTGGAATTTTTCAAGGGTAAACAGGTTGCTTCTGGTTTTCTATCCATTGTGGATAATTTTTATGCTTTAGATACTATTGCTTCATATAATGAGACCTTGAATAATGAAACTCAAAATTTTAGACAAAAATTAACACATCAGGATTCAGCTGCACTTTGACACAAACGTTTAGGTTATATTTCTCAACAGAGAATTACACATCTTGTTCAAAGTAAAATCTTGCGATCCTTGAACATGTCGGATATTGGCCCATGCATTGAATGTGCTAAGAGTAAACAAACAAGCATGTACAAATATACAACCAATTGTATGACAGATGTTCTTGAACTGATACATACGGACATATGCGGACCATTCCCTACGATAACTAGGAATAGTCATGTATATTTTATCAGCTTCATTGACGATTATTCAAGATATGACTATATATATTTAATTAAAGAAAATGTTTAAGCTTTGGACACATTTAAATCTTTCAAGTCTGAAGTCGAGTTACAACTCAACAAAAGGATTAAAAGCGTCATATTAGATCGTGGTAGTGAATATTACGGTCGCTCTGACGGATTGGGAGAGCAACGACCGGGGCTTTTTGCTAAATTTTTGGAGGATAATGGGATTGTGTCACAATATACAATGCTGGGTTCACCGATAATGAACGGTGCGGCTGAAAGGCACAATCGAACATTAATGGAGATGGTGCAAAGCATGATTTCTCATACCTCGCTTCCATTGAACCTCTGGGGAAGAGCACTTAAGACAACAACATACATTTTAAATCGGGTACTGACTAAGACAACAAACAAAACTCCATATGAGTTATGAACTGGATGAAAACCTAATCTCTAATATTTTAGAATTTGAGGTTGTCCAGCTGAAACTGCCCTTATAGGCCACAAGAGAAGAAATTGGATGAAATGATTGTTAGCTGTTATTTTATCGGATATGCAGAAAGGTCCCCTGGTATAAATTTTATGATCCCACTAATAGAATAATTTCCGAGACAAATATAGTTAAGTTCTTTGAGGATGTTATGATTTAGAGGGAAAATACAAATTAAATTGTCTTTGAAGAATCATAAGATTCTCCTATACAAGATACACCCACATCGGTACCAATTATAATAAGGATATCTGGAGACTCATTGGTTCAAAATCTTGTGGTGAATGAACCTTCAAAAATAGAAAAGAATCCAGAACAATATAATGTTGATATTGAAGAGGAACCTATACCATCTCAATAACCTCAAAAAGTAGTGCCTATAAGACGGTCTACCAGATAGAGAAGAAGTATAATATCTAATGATTATATTATGTTCCTTCAAGAAATTGAATTCAACATTGGCATGATGGAGGATGATCCTCTCACTCTCTGTCAGGCTTTAGAAAATATGAATTCTCATAAATGGACCAAAGGCATGGATGAAGAAATAAAGTCAATGTATGACAATAAAGTTTGGGATATCATCTCTTTACATGAAGGTGTGAAGCATATTGGTTGTAAATGAATATTTAAGACCAAAAAATATTCAAAAGGTAATGTGGAAAGATATAAAGTACGACTAGTTGCTAAGAAATTTACATAGAAAAAAGGTATTAACATTATGGAAATTTTCTTGTCTGTGTCAATGAAAGATTCTTTTAGAATTATCATGGCTTTAGTTGCACACTTTGACCTTGAATTACATCAGATGGACGTTAATACCGCATTTCTCAATGGTAACATTGATGAATATATTTATATATCGTAACCACCGAATTACGAGTTTGATTACTCAAAATAGATGGTTTGCATATTAAAGAAGTCTATCTATGAACTCAAGCAAGCGTCTTGACAATGGTATTTCAAATTTCATCAAGTAATTATCTCATTCGGATTTGAGCCTAAATTGGTGGATGAATGCATATATCACAAGTTCAATAAGAGTAAGTTTGTATTTCTAGTTTTATACGTTGATGACATATTGCTTGCCAGTAACGATAAAAATATGATGCATGAAACTAAGAAATTTCTTTTCAAGCATTTTGACATGAAAGATCTTGGGGAAACATCACATATGTTAGGCCTTAAAATACACAGAGATCGAAATAAGGATATTTTAGTATTTTCACAACAAACATATATCGATAAAATTCTCAAGCGATATGGTATGAAAAATTATAAATCAGAAAATACCCCTATTGCTAAAGGAGACAAATTCAGTCTTGATCAGTCCCAAAAATAGAACTCGAGAAAGCAGAAATGTACCAGATTCCATATACTTCCTTAATATAAAGTTTTATGTATGCTCAAGTGTGTACGCGTCCGGATATTACATATATCACAGGAATGCTTGGTCGTTATCTCAGTAATCCTGGTATAAATCACTGAAAAGTAGCCAAAAGGGTACTAAGGTACTTGCAAAGAATGAAGAATCACGTGTTAACATATCGGGATCAGACAAGCTTGAGGTCATTGGATATACTGATTCTGACTTTGCGGGTTGTGTGAATAGCTTAAAGTCAGCATTCGGTTATATTTTTATGTTGGTTGGGGGAGTGCAAAATAAACCATGATTGCCTCCTCCACCATGACACCCAAATTCATTGCGTGTTTTGAGACATTGAACCATGAAATATGACTAAGGAACTTTATCACAGGGCTGCGTATTGTGGATACTATTAAGTTATCACTTAAGTTATATTGTGATAATAGTTCAGCAGTACTGTATTCTAACAATAACAGAAGCTCATCGAAATCCAAACATATTGATATTAAGTTCTTTGCTGTGAAGAAGAGAGTTCATAGTGGACTTATAAGTATTGAGCATATTGGTACAACTTTCATGCTAGCAGATCCACTAACTAAGAGATTGATACCCAAATAATTTCATGAGCATGTCGCTCATATGGGTATATATGTTACAGAGGATTATTAGGTTGAGTGAGAGTTTGTACTTATATTTCATATTTTTATATTTTATATGACATATTTTTTCATATATCATGTAGTTGTTCTTATATGATATTCTGTGATTTCGTATATATCATGCAGTTATTCAATTTTATATACACTCTAAGTTTATGATTGACCTCAAATTCAGATTAATTAAGATGACCAAATTAAAAATAGACATGTGGATCACATTGCATGTAATTTTCAAACTACACATCTCTTTCATGATTCATGTCATTCAGTTATATTTATATCGTGATTTGTGTTAGTTTAGTTTCGTTTTATGAGATGAATACTATATAAGTCCTTATAAATATGATTGATGGACGGAATTGGATGATGACACAAAAGGTTAAGGTAGCACAGTTAAGAGTACTCAATTCAATATATATATATATTTCAGATACATATAGCCCAAATGAGAGATTGTTAAAATTAATTATTATTAATTACAACATGTATGAGCTTATATGTAATAAATATATATTATATAATGGACTGTCAAATTATACCCATTATGAAGTGATCAAATTCTATATCAGGTTTAATATGTGTCATGGGAAGTGAGCCATTTAATATGTAGAATGCGTATTAATAACTTTATGATTTAGTGATGATCTAAATTATATAAAGTTTGATAATAATACAATTATGTTATTGGTCCCTGAAGAACACAACTATAGACAGTTTTTTGATTAAGTAGCGAACCCGTTAAGAGAGATTTGGATCTGATATGGACCCGCTAAGAAATAACTACTCTCAGTTATGGACGTTCATTATATACAGGAAGACTGTTGATTTTTGAAATGAATTCCTCATTCTCCATTTTCTGGCACCTTTTCATTTTCCAACAGAAATCCATCTCTCTAAGATAGAGTTCCATAAGAGAATAAAACTGTCTGCGCCGGTCCTCTCAGTCGCTCCATCGAATTAGAGGAAGATCGCTAGAAGGCTTAAAGGAATCTGATGATCAATGAGGTTGTGTCTTTCTGAAAGATCGACAGTATGGATCAAGGTAATCTAATTTATGATTAGGTGTTCACTAGAGGATCACGGCCATAAAGAAATTATAACAGAAAAATTATTGACGAAGAAAGCCATAATCTTCCCATGATGCATCAGCTTCGGAGAGGTTCATCCCTTTAATCAAAAGTTGTGGTACTGCTATATTATCGCATTTGACAGCAAGTCGACCCAAAATTATTCAGGAAAAAACTTCAAATAACCTTCGGTACTGAGCAATGGCAATGTAGGTGACACAATTGTACCTCGCACAATGTGTTTTTTTAGTTGAGAACAATGAAGAACTGGGTAGATTGCTGAACTAGCCAGTAGGCGCAGTCGGTACGGAAATGGTACCAACCCGTTCTTCAATCTCAAATGGCTCATAAAAGCGAGGAGCAAATTTCTGATTCTTACCTTTGGATATAGAAATTTGCCTATAAGGTTTCAATTTAAGGTATACCCAATCGCCTACGTCGAATTTCTGCTCGGTACGGTTAAGGTAAGCGTATTTCTTCATCCGATTATGTGCATTTGTCAAATTAGCACATAATTGAGTGAGAGAACAATGTTGGACTCTCAATAGAGTATCTACAGCTGCAATTTGACTTCTAGAAGGATGACTCAAAGAAGATAATGGTGGTGGGTATCCATATAAAGTCTGGAATGGAGAAGTTTCAAAGAACGATGGAAGCAACTATTGTACCATCACTGAGCCAAAGGCAACCATTTTATCCATCGATGTGGTTGACCATTTTATCTCAGTAATTTTTAAGGCACTGATTGACCCTCTCTGTCTGACCATCAGTTTAGGAGTGATAGGCTGAAGACATATTCATTTTGATACCTAGAAGCTTTGACAATTTCTTCCAAAAATTACTGGTAAATACATGGTCACGCTCTGTAATTATGGAAGTGGGTAGACTATGTAATTTGTATACAGTATCAATGAAAGCATGAGAAATATCTACTACAGTATATAGATGAGATAAGGGAATGAAATAGACAAATTTGGTGAATCTGTCAACAATGACCATAATGATATTTTTGCCCTCTAATTTGGATAAGCTACTAATGAAGTTCATGCTTGTTCTGGAATGGATAAGAGTTGAAGGTGTCCAGGATAATGAATATGTTCAAGTTTATCCATTTAGCAATTTGGATAAGACCTGACATAATTGATAGTATCTTCCTTCATATGAGACCAATAGAATATTTGCTTGAGTCTATGATAGATAACATCTGTGGCAAAGCGATCCCCTTGAGCTGAGTCATGAAGTTCTTTGAGAATTAACTGGCGCCAATTGTGTGAACTGCCAATACAGATCCGTCCCTTGAATCTAAGTACACCTTGATCCAAGGAGTAGTGAGATGATGGTGGTGGAGAAGACTGAAAAGATGTCATTTGTTGAGTGATCCAAGAGTTATCTACATAGCTAAGTTTAATATCCTTCATCCACTGTGAAATTAATTCAAAAAAAGTAAAAATATCAGAATTCAAACAAAGTAGCTGGTCAGATGGGGCCTCTCTTCTTGATAAAGCATCTACTACCTTATTGTGAACACCATTTTTTATATTCTATAGTTAAATTCAATAATTTACACAAGCCCATATATTATAAAGCAGTATTGATTTTTTGCTCTAAGAGGTACTTAAGACTAATCTAATATGTTTTGTTAATGAATTTATGTCCAA
This sequence comes from Schoenoplectus triqueter, assembly GCA_964058805.1. Taxonomy (NCBI): domain Eukaryota; kingdom Viridiplantae; phylum Streptophyta; class Magnoliopsida; order Poales; family Cyperaceae; genus Schoenoplectus; species Schoenoplectus triqueter. Next base: position 264,190 of record CAXKVV010002149.1, read on the forward strand.
GAAGGTAATGCTTTCATTTAGTCACTGTAGTGATTAAAGCAAGAATTTTTTTCATAAACCGATAGTCCCTGATTCTTAATTCATAACTTCTGACTTAAAAATACAATTGGATTCCTCTCTTGTATGAGTACTGCTCTTATTCCATCTTGAGATGCAACAGTCTCTACATTAAATTATTTTGTAAAATCAAATAGAGCTAAAATTAGTGCATAAGTAACTGTAGTTTTTAATTTATCAAAAGTACATTAAGTCAATGAGAAGTTTAAAAACATTAATTTTAACAAGTCAGTGAGAAGTTTGTTAATCAAGTCATAATTTCTTATAAATTTTCTATAATATTATATAAGGTCTAGAAAACCCTTGAGCGATTTGATTATTTTTGGATAAGACTATTGAAGCATTATAGTGATCTTAGATGGGTCAGTTGAAACACCTTGAGAAGAAATAATATGATCTATATTCAATTTGACTAACAGTAAAAGAATATTTAGACAATTTAGCATGTAAATGATTATCCTTAAGTAATTGAAGTGTAATAGTAGGTGTTTCAAGTGGGAAGAAAAGTCAGGGCTATAAATAAGTATATCATCAAAGAAAACTAGAATAAAATTTCTAAAATAAGGCTTGAAAATGGAGTACATCAATGATTGGAAAGTAACTGAAATATTTGTCAAATCGAATGGAATGATAGTGAAGTCAAATAGGCCATTATGGGTCCTAAAGGCAGTTAATGAAATATCCTAAGCATGCATGCAAATTTGATGATAGCCTGAGCGCAAATCAATCTTAAAAAAATATATTAGCATTATGTAATTCATCGAGTAAATCATCAATAATTGGAATAAAAAATTTATTCTTAATTATGAGATCATTTAGTTTTTAATAATCAACACATATACGTCAAGACCCATCTTTTTTCTTAACTAGCAACACAGGAGAAACATATGGACTGACTGAAGGTTGAATGAAATTATTTTGAAGCAACTCAGATAAAAAAAATTTAAGTTCTTGCTTCTGATCATAAGAGAATCTATAGTGCCGTAAATTGAAAGGAATACTATGAGGTGTGAGAGTAATTTTGTGATCACAAGTCCAAAAAGGAGGTAAACAAGTGGGCTCAGTAAACACATGCTGAAATTGAACAAGTATTGACTGAACTCGAGACTGGTGAGCCTAGATAGAAGAGACAGACTGGTCCTCATCATAAAGGAGGTGAGTTCAGTAGTATGCTCCTTAATGAGGTTAAGAGTGTAGTCAAAATGTTATAAGGTAGAAGATATTGGCTGAGACTTGAGAATAATTTTTTTACCCTTGAGAATAATTTGAATTTCACCCAATTTTTATTGGACTATGATCTAACAACCAATCAATGTCTAGAATGATATCATAATCAGTGACATGCAAACCTCTTAAGTCAACAGTAAAAGAGTGATCTTGAAATGAAAATTATAAACCAGCATAAAGGATAAAAGTAGTTATGCTAGTACCACTTGCAGTAGTTACAGTAAGGAGAGGACAAGTAATAGTTGGAAGAAAAAATATTAGAAGCACTAAGAGTGATAGTAGCAAGTTCAGATTCATGCTCAGAATGTACTGATCCAGAAGAGAATTCTTCAGAGTCACTGTCAATATCACTCAATTAATCACCATCAAGAACATGTAGAGCTTGGGATTTGCACTTATGGCCTTGATGATATTTGTCCTCACATTTAAAGCAAAGGCCCAAAGAATTTTTTTTTTATTAATTTTAGAATTTGAATCAAAAGGAACATTAGGTTGTATGGGCAAGGTAGAAATTTGAGGATCAGCTGATTTAAATTTAACAGTAAAAAATATTAAGAGTTAAAGGGTTTGTGTTGAAGGATTTTGGTTTGATTGTCTATGAGTTTTTTTAACATTTTTAGCAATTTTAATTGTCTATTTTAAAGTGGTCAGTTCATATAAAATCACGGTATTTACAATTCTTTCCTTTAAACCACTGAGAAAACCCAATAAATAATATTATTCTTCTATATAATATTTGGCAAGAACAAGAACTTTGATTCTTTCATATTTCTTGGCATAGCCATCTACTTTACCAACTTGATGTAACCTTTTGAATTTATCCATGGGGTCTTTAGAATTAAGATCAAAGCGATCTAAGAGTTCTTCTTTAAATTATATCTAAGGAGGATCAAGTTTGTGTAATTTAAAATACTTGTACCACTCTCTAGCATCTCCAACTGAATAAGAAAGCATCTCCAACTGAATAAGAAATAATGGTTTTCACTTCATAATGGTCAGCAGTGTTATAGATATCATTATAGATATCGAAATAAAATTCACAATCCTCTAACCACTTAAGAATACCCAAACAATCAAATTTATTTAGTTCTGCTCACAGATGATGCCACTTGAAAGTATGATCAGAGAACTGACGATCATCATCCTTGTTAGAAACCGATATGTCAGTATGATGATCAGTGAAAATGGCTCTCGGTTCTTTTGTTAAAAGAGAATGGTGGATATCACACTTTGAGATAAGAGAAGAGATGGATAAAATAAGTTTTCTTTCTATTAGAAACTCTTATATCTTTCTTACATATCAAATAACAGATTACAACTCTATTTATAAGCTAAGACAACAGAAGTATCTAGAAAATTCGTATTAAAAACGGAATATCAAACAGCAGCTGTTTCAGCTGACTCCTGTCCACTAAAACAGTCATAACTCTCTGTAGTGAACTCCAAACGATTTGGTATTTGAACCATTGAAAATTGGACTTCAAGATCTTTTCATCCATAGGTCATACAGCTAAAATGAACGTCGTTTGTTTTTTCATATATCTTAATCAATCAGCTCATAAATTCTGCAACTGCTGAATTCTAAGAGTCTCCTTTATTTTTCACTAGACTTAATATCATTAATGATAATTAAATTTATATTTCAACATCTTTACCATTAGGCAGACGTGAAGTGGAGTGTCTATGAGTTGTTGTACGCAAAGCCAGAAGAATGAGGAGGTATCAAAGATTGAGCAACAAGAACTTCAGATTGCTTATCAAATTTCAACATGAGGCGCTCAAGAATGTCTTTAGAACATTGGTTGGTCTCTTCAATTTTTTTATCCTGTTCAACAAAATGATGTTTGATTCAAAAAGACATCTCACTGATTTAAGTCGCAAGCGAGGCAACTTGTTGATCGACAGCTGAAGTGGCTAAAGCGGAATCATCGGTACTGAAACCGGTGCCAATGGATGGTAGACTTTGTTAGTTTCACCATCTTGAATAATTTTGATCGCAAGAAAATTCCCAGATAGAATCGAAAGGTCTCTATACCATGCGTAATACTCCTAATATAATTCAAGGCAGTATTCAAGTGAATTGCGTAATTAGAGGATGAATTAGGAAATTAGAAATGGCGGAAGAACGAACGTGTGAAAAATAAAACTCAAATTGAGCAAAATTATAATTTCTTAGCATGAATTTGTTGTTCAATTACATAGCCTATATATAGGCAACAATCATCAGAAAAGAATTAGTACAAGTGTAACGTCTCGACCGATGCGCTATAGAATCGGTATCTTCCGCATCCATCCGACGGTCTGCAATCTGTGTCGTCAACAACAACAACAACAAAGTCTTTAATCCCAAATAAATTGGGGTAGGTTAGAAATGAAACTCAATCGGAAAGCATAAGATCAAATATCTCAAATATCAGTGATAATAATGAATATGATGAAAGAAAAAGAAAATAAATAAATAAAATAATAATAATATAAAAAATAAAGATGATAATGATAATGATGATGATAATATGTTAATAATAATAGCAATAATAATAATAATAATAATAGTACAATAAACTTTTATTATAAAATATATTTCTAAATCCTAAAATTCTATTTTAAAACCTATTTCTAAATTCTAAATCCTAAAATCCTAAAAATCTAAAAACATGAAGTCTATAAAACCTGCGTCGCCAACAAATAAAAATAATAATATAGAAACAAAATGAAGTCAGCTTACAAAGCTCAGTAACCGGTTATTTAACAATGCAACTTCTCTATAACAATATTATGAATAATATAGTTTCTTTCAAGGCATTTAAATAATAATATAATTCATTCTTATTTAATTCAAGCATATATTTTAAGCAATTATGCATAAATACATGAACATCACACACCGTGCCATCGTGATAAGTGGGGGAAATCCGCTAGTAAGCGGGACTCCACAGAGCCATCTTCCACTCATAACCCTTCAGGTTGTGTGAACCCTCCCTTTCAGAGTACGAGAGGGTTAGATTACGACATATTCAATTATGCATAATTTGACCAGTTCTAATTATCAACATACAATCAATTCAGACAGTTCAATTCATACTTCATATCACATATTCATTCAGATAATTCGGATCACCGACCCATATATCAAGTCAAAAGTCAATCAATTCATATCAACTAAATTCAAGTCAAGTCAATAGTCTAATTAACGAATAATAATCAAATACAAATTATAAAAAAGTTTGTTTGCCTGATTCATATATGAAATGATTATGATTCTCGACTCGCTACGCGACGTTCCTTGAATCGACATACGACACTTATAATCAACACTTTCTTGAGTGGCCAACTCGTCACTTGTTGTTTGGAAATTAGACGGTCCTTAGCTATGTACTTCGCTTTTCCAGATTTTTTTAATATAATAATTATAAAAATTATATTATTAATAATAAGAGTGATAAAAATAAAATTCTAAATCTATGAATGGCAACGCGCCACTACCAATGGCGCGGAGCAAATGCGCCACTGTCAGTAGTGTGTTTGTCTCTTACAAATACCAACTGCGCAAGTATCTATCTGTGTGTATATTTATAAAACCCGTTTTTAAGCAAACACGTCACTACCAGTGGCACGTTTACACAAAGACATCACTACCAGTGGCGTGCTGTCATTCATAATTTTACTTTTATCATTCTTATTATTAATAATATGATTATTATAATTATTATATATAACAAAATCTGTCGCTTTTCTCTTCTTCCATCAGTTTTTTTTTATTTATTTATTTCTTTTCTCCTCTTTGGATTAGTTCCTCCATTCCTGACTTCATTATTTTTTTCCAGTTTTCTTCTTTCCGATTCCTTATCCAGTTCTTTCTCTGTTTGTTTATTTTTTTCCTTTGTTCCATTGAGGAAGAGATAGAGGATTTGCTTAAGAAGTGTTAAGAGCATCTCCAATGCAAATTCAGTTTCTAAATATTTATATCTGACACGTTGGATATAAGAGTGAATAGTTTCTAAATTTAATCCATCCGCTCCAACGCTGAAACTGCGGTTTCTAAACTAACAGCGCCAAGTTGGAAAATATTTCGGCGCCAAACTTCTTTCGCGGGGGAAATTGGAAGCGCCAAATCCTGCATTGCCTTCGAAACATATATTGATAAAAGCATTTGGTCTGTATCTCAACTTTATCCTTTGGTAAGTGGGACCTCCTTCTTGGTCATATAGAAGTATTTTTTTATTGAAGCAAAATGAATTAAAAAACAAATACACAAAAGGCCAAATTTAGCCCTTTATTTGCTTCTAGAGGAATCCCCAAAAGGCCAAAACCCTGGCTTCTCTACCATCCGAAACCCCAGTTAGTAAATTTAGGAAATGCAAAATCAGCATATAGTTCGTGTGTTTGTACCAATTCGATACCAACTGCACTACGACACAGAGGACAAGTGGAGTGAGAATGAAAGCACATGTATTTTTTTGGATTACCTACCTATTTGTTTTGTAATTATTACCAGCTAGCTAACAAAGCAAATCACGCCTGCAATCTGGGGAGGGCGGCAATGAGAAGCTTGCTATCTGGGGAGTATACGAGCGGGAGGAGGCAGCAAGGGAGCAGACGAGCAAGAGGAGGCGGCAAGTTGTGAAGTCTTCGCGTCTGGGGAGCGATCGAACGAAGGATAAAAAGGAGGCGGGTGAGAAAATAGGTTAGCGATAAATAAAAATTTTTCGCTCCATCGCTGAAAATCAGCGTAGTTCTAAATCCGACTCAGATTAAAATCGAGTTTCTAAATTAGAAACCGTGGTTCTGGTTTCTAAATTAGAAACTCCATCTCCAATGCTAAAATTAAAATTATATCGTGACACATCAGATTAGAAACTGAATTAAAAACCCCATTGGAGATGCTCTAAGAGGTACCAAGTACCAACCGACACCGCAAAGCCACGTGTCTAGTGGACGAACAACTACGTGTCTTCACCTGTTTTGTAATTTTTTTAAAGTAAATTTTACAGAATAGTCCATAAATTAAGTATAATTGCAAAATAGTCCAAAATAAATAAACTTACTTTTAATTTATAGAATATTACAACAGAAATTCTTAATATATAAAAAGATTAAAGTTTTTAAAATTTTCAAGCATGCCACATCATTATTTTTCTCCACCATTGATTTTGTTTAAATCTTTTCATATTCTTAAATCCAAGAGTTCATATAAAATAATTTCTCTCTCCTCATTTAAAATAATATGTGTAATATATTTAAGGTGAAACTTAACTCTTAAAATGATCCAACTTTTTTATATTATCATTTATAAGTTATTATGTGTTTAATTATATTATCTATTATGATTATAATTATCATTATTACTTAGCATTTAAAAATAATTATCATTATTATAATTTATTATTATTATTTTATTAAATATATTTAAAATTTTATATAATTATTTATTTATTTGAGGACTATATTATCGGGGAGAAATCCGAATTACAACCCTAATTAATCTTAAATCCTAAATCTAAACTTAAGTTAACGACGATGCGCCACATCAGCTGGAATTGAATTGAGACCATCTGATTAATTAGTTGTTGGTGCTTCTCCATCGGTCAGTGTTTTAAATAACAGATCCCCTTATCAGCGTTGCTTAATTTAAAAAAGTTCTGCCTGAGTCCTTGCCCGTGCTGCCCTTCTTCAGCGAGCTGTTCTTCCCTCCATCTGTCAGCAATTTGATAGCTGACAACTAAACACTTGCCATTAAAAAATTATGTCCTTTGCGTTCGCATGCTCAAAGGGAACCAAACATAAACAATACTGGTCAGAGGCAGATTCACCTTAGAGGAATGGAGGAGGTCAATTGACCCTCATTAATTTTAAATGAATCTTTAATAATTCATTAAATTATCATGTATTTGAATAAAAAATATTATAATTATATGAAAATTGACGCCATAGTTTTATTAAAAAAAATTATATTGTTGACCCCCATTTAATTTGTAAAAGAATATACATAAGATAATTGTATTTTTTGCGTACAATTGAGTATTCATATCACTTTTATATTTCTCATGCTAAATAAAAATTTCAATTAAATCATTTTTTCTGGACTTTGCTCTCCTCTCTCTTCTTTTCCAAAGCTTATTTTCTATTGTTTAACTTACTCAGACAACACATCACTCGTATTTATGTATGATTCTATTATATTTTTTTATTCTTCACTTTATTTTATCACTTATGAAATCAGATGCTCTCTCAAATCAACTTATTAATCTACTTGTTGGTTTTCAATTCTGTGAAATTTAACAAGTCTAATATGAGTTAGATTGAGCTAACTTATAAAATGATAATATAATAATAATAATAACAATAATAACTATTATTATAATACAATTACTGATATCAAAAGAAGAAATGATTATAATAATTACAATGACTATTATTAATATTATTATTTTTATTGTCATAATTATTATTATATTATTATTATTATATTAATAATACTATAATAAAAAAAAACTTTGACTCCATTATCGAAAATTGTCTCCGCCTCTCATACTGATAATACTATTGCTCCAACGATGAGAAGTTGAGAAATTAATAAACTTATTTTGCTTGGTGGAGTGGGTACAGACATTTTTTGCACCGTACTGCCCATCCTTCCACCTTTTATGAACCGTGGCAATATTTTAGTGTAATTTCACTTTACTCGAGAAAAAAACATTTTATACTTCTGCCAAGATAAAGAGTTGCGTTTCAATATGTTAATCTATTTCCCCTTGCAAAACCGACCAAAAAATGGCTAAATACATATTTCCATTCTGATTACATGATAATCTAATTAATTACAAGATTAATCAGACCTCTGCCCCCGTGCAAAATTACCTAAAAAAAATCTGCAAATTACATAAAAAAAGTAAAAATAGGCAATACCCAAAAAAGAAAAAAGAAAAATGTATTACCAACATTATCGTGGTGATCAGACACTTCACCCCAATGAACTGGCTATCGACGATGGACCAGGCACATTGGGCCCCACATGGTGATGTGTGAATCGTTGCAGCTGCAGCATCTTCGCATACACCCCGTCAGGGTAGTGATTAAGCAGGTGGGAGTGTGATCCCTGCTCAACCACATTTCCCTCATCGATAACTGCAATGGAATGAGCATTTCTTATCGTGGCTAGACGGTGGGCCACCACAATTGTTGTTCGGCCAGATCCCGATTTATCCAATGCTTCCTGTACCCGCCTCTCAGACTCTGCGTCTAATGCGCTTGTTGCCTCATCTAGAAGCATTATTTGCGCCTTCTTCACCAGTGCTCTGGCTATTGCGATTCGCTGCCGTTGACCACCTGACAGTTGGGCCCCACGCTCACCAACTAGTGTCCTGTAACCATCAGGCAAACCAGAGATGAACTTGTGCGCATTAGCCTGGGTTGCTGCTTCCACCACCTCCGCCTCGGCCACACCTTCTTTACCATAAGCTATGTTGTCAAAAATTGAGGCAGCAAAGAGGAAGGGCTCTTGTGGCACAACTGCTATTGCCTGCCTCAAAGACTTGAGGTTATATTTCCTCATGTCCTTCCCATCTACAAGAACTCGACCTGAGTTTGGTTCATAGTACCGCAGAATTAGAGCAAGCACAGAACTCTTGCCACATCCACTTGGGCCAACTAGTGCTAGGGTTTTGCCAGCACGTGCCTTCAGGGTGAGATCACGGAATATGGACATGTCTGGCCGGGATGGATATGAAAAATCAACATGCTTGAGTTCGACTTCACCACGTAGCCGGTCTGGTACGGGTATTGACTCTGGTTCGTCGGGCTCAATCTCGGTTCTCCTATCGATTGTCTCAAAAACAGAGTGCATAGCCCGTCCACCTTTTATGAAATCAGGTGCAAGTGTCAAGGTCTCTGCAGCACCATTAGCTGAGACCATGAGAACCATGAAAACACGAATTGTCTTGGAGAAGTCAGAAACACCATGTTTGACCAACCAAGCAGCATACCATAGGCCAAGTGCATATGATGCGTACAGAAGGAACTGAGCCACACCGAACCCAGTGCCGGCAATCTGCCCCTTCCAAAAGCATCTCCGCAGTGGACCTCTAAGATTGGCTTCAAATAACCGTGTTATTTTTGTCTCTGAATTAAATGCAGCTACCGTGCGCACGTTTGCCACAGCCTCCCCTGCAATCTGAGTTGCTTTTGCATGAGCCCCTTCCAGGTCTCCAGAAAAACCCTTCATAAACATTTTCTGCACAAAAATGAAGTTGCATTTTCTTTTAGTCATGGAAAAAAGAATAAAAGAACCAAGTACACGAGCATGCAACTCTTTACCTGCAAGACTGTCGCACCTACAACAAGAGGGAACACTGCAATGAGCACAAGTGCAAGCCGCCACTGTAAGATGAACCCAGCTGTGCACGCAACAAGCATGAGAGCAGAGTTCTGAACTATAACTGAAATGCGATCTCCTATTGCCGACCTTACATTGTGTGCATCCAATGACAGTTTAGCAGCGATTCTCGCACTTGCATTTTCCTCCCGATCAAACCATGCAATTTCATTACGTAGGACAGAAGTGAGCATCTTCTCTCTCACACGTTTTGTCAAGTTCTCCCCAACTGTGTCCCAGAAGAGATGCTGCACTGTGTTGAACAAGAACGCAGCTGAAGACATACCGATAAGTAAATAACAGTACTTCCCAATTTCACGGTTCATGTACTTTGGGTCTGGCGCGTAGTAGATGCTCATAACAGCACTGAGAATGTACGCGAAAATAGCACTAAAGGAACCACAAACCATGGAGCCAATAGAGCCCACAAGAGCATATTTCCACTCAGGGGAGTTCATTTTGGCAAGACGAACAAATGAGCTTGCTTGCGCTCGGAAAGCAAGCTTCTCCATGCGGTGATGAGGATCAAATGACAAGCTGAAGTCTGAGATAGAGAAGTCAGACAGGCGCCGGTATGGAGACCGACCATAAGAGGAATTCCTCATCATGATTGGTGAGCTGACTGAATTTCGTGCACTTGAGGGTCTGTAATTAGAATCACATATCTTTAAATAGAAAAAAATAAAAGAAATTTCAAAAACCAACTTGGCCAAAAAACAAAGAAGAAGAGAAAACGAACAAAAATAAAACAAAATTAAGCAAACAGAACACACAATATAAAATTTCTGAAAACTATTTCCTTGTTTCACAGCTGAACTTTCAGTACCTGGCACTGCTTTTACGGGCATTGATCAGAGCAACCTCATGTGCCTGCTCTTGCATGCGAATCAACTTTGCATAAAGTCCATTGTCCCCTTTAGACATGAGATCATCATGTGTTCCGATTTCTGACAGGCTTCCCTGTTGTAGGACAGCAACAGTGTCAGCCTTGCAGATGGTGGAGAGATGGTGAGCTATGATAAGGGTTGTGCGACCAATCATGAACCGGTCAAGTGCCTCCTGTACTAACTGTTCCGACTCTGAGTCCAGCGCACTTGTTGCCTCATCCAACAGGAGAATTGCCGGGTTCTTTAACATGGCACGTGCAATAGCTATCCTCTGCTTCTGCCCTCCAGACAGTTGTAGCCCCCTTTCTCCAACCTACGTTTCACAGTTAAAGTTAAATGATTGCCCCCTACTGTGAAGAATTAAATTGGTAATTCCTCGTGCTGAATATACGATTGTTTCAGTCATTTAGCAATATTTTAGTTCTATTAATGTACTGGCTGATTTCAACCATTTAGCAATACTTTTAGTTCTACTAGTAAGATCCATAAGTGGGATAATCAAGTATAGTGTTTTTTAGTTCACTTGTATTTCCTAGCAGAATGCTCAGGAGCAAGAACATTATCTACTCAGATAAGTCTAGTAACTTCTGCTATCCTACATCCTAGACTACAAGATAAATTTTGTAACTCAAGTTTGGAGTAACGGGGCATGCTCCCTGCACAAATGAGGGCCCTTTACCTAATAGGAAAATGTATAAGATCTTTTGAGATCAGTTAAATCTTCTATGGTTGGATTCAATGTCAGATGACTTTGACCACCAATGAGGCCCCGCGACTTCAGAATTTAATAAAAGATATATATGCACAAGTACAATTAATATAAGCCAAATCAGTTAAAGACTGAAACGAGGACATTACCAGGACAGAATTGACAAAACTTTAGTTATCATATGTACAGATTTCAACATTAGCCATGCAACATGCTCTATTTTAAAATATTCTCTTGCCTAGATACTCTTAAGATGCTATAAAAGTAGCCATAATCTCGATTTTCATCTGATCAATAATTTAATAACAAAGGACAAGGTGATTCTCACGATCGATTTGAAAATTTGACATTCCTCACTAGTGACCTCTGGCATAATATTATTATATTATACAATTGAGCAGATAGGTACAAGTAGGAAGCAATATGTACACTTTTAGTTAGCAGATGGATACAAGTGGGAAACAAACTAGGGATTTGAAACCTACCTCCATTTAAACATTGATGGTACCTTGGCACAGCTTATGGGTGTAGAAAACGACCCTTAAGAAAGGAATCTTGTCATGTTATTCATTGTTGGGACAAAGTGACATTGTAAATATTATAAGATGTTTAAATTCTCTGTAGCCACTTGTGTGGTACTGAGTTGATCAATTATCCCTAGTATTACGTACAAACAAGTTCTGTCATTAACCTAGATGGATCACTCTTTGTAAGAAATTACAGTGCAAAAATGAAAATGTGGAGGAAGAAACAGCTCCTAAAACACAGAGAGAGCCAGAAAACATTTTTAATTGCCAAAAGTAAACAGATTAGCGGTCAAGTGTGCATTACTATGTGGCAAGTTGATCCTCCTAATCTCAAATTCTCAATACAGAATTCATAGAAATGATTTGCAACACAGATGACAGCATTGAAGTGCATTGTGATTTGTGAAGAATCAAATTTCACAGATAACTCGTCTTTTGGTGGGACCCATTAAAATGGCCATTTTTGTCTCAAAGGGACGCAAAATGGGGACCAACAGGGAAGGAGCGTTGTCAAAAAATGAAACTAAAGATAGACGGTAAAAAAACAGCAGTAAAAAAAAAATAAACAAGGTATGGCAAGAAAAGAAATTAATGATTGATTCTGACCTGGGTATCATATCCATCAGGCAGCTTAATTATGAAAGAGTGCGCATTGGCAACTCTTGCTGCCTCTTCAATCTCTACTTGTGTGGCATCTTCTCTTCCTAGAAGTAGATTTTCTTTTATTGTTGTGGCAAATAGTGCTGGTTCCTGACTCACTAATCCAATCTGTTGCCTCAGCCACCTCAGCTTCAAGTTCTTCAAGTTATTTCCATCCAGCAGTATTTCACCTAAAAAATAAGCAACAGAAGTTCAGAATTCATCGAATTCAAAGTATTAATACATTTATTTTTCTATTAATATAATCTTTAAATAGCCTAATTACCAGCAGTTGGATCATAAAACCGCTCAATAAGTGAAACCACAGTGCTCTTTCCAGATCCACTACTTCCGACCAAGGCAAGCATCTTTCCAGCAGCAATAGTGAGCGAAAGATCTTTCAATATAAGAACCTCAGGTCGAGATGGGTATGCAAAGTCGACATGTTTTAGCTCAACCAGGCCGGTTACAGAACCCAGCTCAAGCCCGGATTCGCTGTTTCGATCAATGCTTGGTTTGTGATCGATTGTTTTGTATATCTTCGCAGCCGCCACCCTTGCCTTTGCGAAAGCTGCCATGCTCGGAGCTGATTGTCCTAAAGCCCTACATTTCAAATTTTGCAATTGAATCCCTATTAATATTTTATTTTTTGAATACTATTCAATTAAACAGAGATTATTAAAGGTACTTACAATCCACCAATCATGACAGCAAACATGGTGGCAATTGCAAGACCACCATTGGTGTGGTGCCGGCGAACAAGAACACCACCATACCATAACAACAGTGCATAACAACAGAAAACTGTAAAGTAGGTCCCACCCAAACCGAGCCCTTTCGCCAACCCACTACGATACCCAATCCTTTGTGCAACAGTCAATGCAGCAGAGTATGCTTGGAGCACTCTTGACTCACCCACAAATGCCTGGACTATCCTAATTTGACCCAATGCCTGAAAACAAAGGTTGATAAAGAAAAATAACAAACATTAAAACAGTAGTCCCAGTGGAGTAACAAAATTTTTGAAAATGTATGGACTAAAATGGATAACCTGTTCAGCAATGTTGCTTGCTTTAGAAAGTTCATCTTGGCTCCTAGAAGAGAGCTTAGAAAGCACTGCAGCACAGAGGCCACCAATAACAGCAATCAACGGTACCACAGCAAGCGTAACAAGAGCCAACTTCCATGCGGCCGTGAACCCGACTATGAAGCCCGACACAAATGTCGCCATGTAATGTATCAGGTTCCCCAACTACATTACAGGGACAATAGGAAAAGTTGCAGAAAGTAAGAAACAGAGGTGATAAACTGCTTTTGTAAAAATGGGACCAATGTCCGGTGACTCGCTACACACCTTCTCACTGATAGCATCCTGGACTATGACTGCATCGGCATTGATGGCATAGATAACATCGGAGGTGCGTACATCAGTGTCGAAGTAGCAAACATCTTGGTTTAGCGCTGCCTCAAGATATCGAATCCTCATTTTCGTGGATTGCCTCTCTCCAGTCCACATCCAACACGATATCTCTGTTTTTGACAAAAAGAATCACACAAACATTGAGCAAACCATGAATTGATTGATTGTTTCAACTTTCAATACTGAGAACTCAATTTGAGTAAAATGCTCACCAGCCCACGATGAAGCCCAAATGGCAGCTCCAACAACAAGGAAATAAAAAGCATACTGAATCAAAACAATCAACAACAACTCAAATTAATGATACAACGCGGATGAAATTCAGTCAAAGGAGAAAACAGAGAATTAACATAAGAGATTTGAACTACCTTTACAACTTCACGAACCATGGTATCCGGATCGTCGGCATTAGACCCGAAGGAATTTACAAGATCAGCAAAGAATCTAAGAAATACAGGGAGAGAGCATCCGTGAACTAGAGCTCCGACAGATCCAATGGCCATTAGCACATAATCCAGACTATCAGCGAACCGGAAGAGTTGGAGGAGCCCGACCGCCGGAGCTGGAGGCGCGGGTTTCTCGTCCTCTGCGGCGGGGTTGGAGCTGGAGGTCGCCATTTCAGAGGTAGCGGTATTACCTGAAGGAGGAGAGGAAGGGGTCGGAATGGAGGGGATGTCGACAGAGGAATCGATGTGGAAGGACTGGAGCTCGGGGCGGTTCCATTCTTCGTCAGTGCTTTTTGTAGAGGTATCGATTGGATTTGGGTCGGATGACATGAAGAGGTATCGATTGGAGAGAAGAAAGTTGCTTCCTTTCTCTGCTTTGCTGTCTCTCTCTCTCTCTCAGTCTCTCTCTATCACTTCCTAGTCTAATGGGAGTTGTCTGGCTAGAGTGACACTAGGCTCTTTGTTTGGTTTCCCTTTTAATTTTTCTCCCTTTCTCCCTCCGGTGTTAACGCTCGGTGCCTTTTAAACGACGACGCTTCGCGTAGATTATAAACTGAGCGAGCTGATGTTATATAAATGAGTGAGGTGATGTTATTATATGATTATACATTTGCATATTCTCAATATAAAAATGAGATTGTGATATATCTCCAAAGCACTTGCTAAGCGTACATAAACTTTCCCCATAAACGTCGACCGGGGAAGCCAAAATGGTGTGGAATGTCGAATGTGGTTCTTCCTCTTCAATCTTCATACACAAATATTGAAGGGGGAGCGCATCCTGACAATGACTTATAATATACATTTGCATATTCTAGATATAAAGATTATGAGAAATCTCTGAACCACTGTACTTGTTATGCGTACACAAGCTTTCCCCGTAAATGTCCATCGAGGAAGCAAAAATGTGAAATGGCGTGGAATGTCAAATGTGGTTCTTCCTCTTCAATCTTCATAACAAATATTAAATGGGGAGGGGATATCTGACAATTATTTGTTTTAATAATGTTGATAATATATTTTTAAATAAAAATAAATAAAAAATTTAATAGATATATTTTTTTATTTATACATAATATTTTTAAAATTTTATGTAATTTTATTATCATTTGATAGTCCATCAGAAGCATCAAATTTTATATAATTTACAATGATTTTAGTTTAACGTTCTTTGATGGACTAACAAATGATAATGAAATTGTATAAAATTTAAAACATTATCGATCTATAAATAAAAAATATATATCTATAAACTTTTTTATTTTTAAGATTGTTAAAACAGCCATTGTTAAGGGATTTCTCCCTATATTAAATAAATGAACTTATATAACATAACAATTAATTTAATTTAATAGGGAGATATCTTTCTGCCTTTTTTATTAGCACATGGTAGGTTATATGGTGAAGCATCTATCTATAATAAAAGTAAACGCATGACATTATATTGTTATATAAATTTGTAGTGGGAAATCAATAAATTCCACTATGCAAGGCATGATGTGCATGCAGATGCAGTTCCTCCACATGGTCATGGACCACGTCCTCAAGATGACTAATCAAGAAAGGAACAATCGGCATTGGAGAGAAATAAAGAAATTAGATTGAGAGAAAGAGGTGCATGGGAAGTGGGTTCATTACATTAATTAATTAAATTAAAATAAATGCACGTTTAAAATTTAAAAATTAAAAACGGTGTACCCGGCAACAGGACGTGTGAGCATTTTTGGAGTTTTGGCTCCAACCAACTGAAACGCAACTCTGCAACCAAACCGAACTGGAAAGAAAATGTACACTGTGTACAGGGACTGCAGTGTGCACTGCGACTGCGTTCTCTGAATTTCTAGTTGGGACTTGGGTGCCTACTATTTTGAACCACCTGCAGCGTTTGGTACAAGAGAATTAGACGACTGTCAGTAAATGGGACTAAATGCGGAGAATTAGACGACTGTCACTAAATGCGACTAAGAATGCATTTAGTCCCATTTTGGACTAAAATATTAATTATTGTTGCACTATTAGGGCTGCAAGAAATATTCGAAGTTTGTAATTCGTTCGTGTTCGATTTGAAAAAAGTTCGAAAAAAGTTTGTTCGATTCTAGTTCGAAATTAATTTCAAATCAAACTGATTCGATTCGAAATTATATCGAATCAAACTCAAACCATGGTGAGTTCGTTCGAAATGTGTTCACGAACTATTTTTGTTTGAATTTATATTAATTATTTGATTGTTTGAGACTTTGAGTAGTATGAATTTATATAAAATTTATTATTTTTTGTTGAATGAACTTTTAGTTTTGTATGAATTTATATTAAATTGACATTTTTTATATTTGATTCTATTATTTTGATATGAATTGTGGAATTTGTTCACCTAATAATTCTATTTCAAACTATTTACGAATCAAATCAAATAGTTCGAATATTTAACGAATCAAATTTCAAACAATGGTTTGAGTTCGAAACTGCCTATCTATTTCAAATCAAACTAGTTCGAAATAGATTTCAAATCAAACTCAAACACAAGTCAGTTCGTTCGTGTTTGATTCGTTTGCAGCCCTATGCACTATATATTTACCCTACGGGCCTTTTCTCAAAAAAAAAAATGCGACTAAATGCGGCTGCAGCTCCATGTGGATTTAGGTTTAGGCACATAGTCGGTGATGTATTGTCGCCGTTAAAAAAGAATAACTTTTTATGGAATAAGAAAAAGAACAGTTTTTAATGAAAATAATTATTAGTAAATTAATATTATTAAAAATAAGAGTGAGAAACGGATAAGTTCAAAAATACGAATAGCAACGCGCCACTGGCAGTGGCGCGCTCACTGCGCGTTTGAATTTACGAAACGCGCCACTGTCAGTGGCGCGTTTCCGTTTTTTTTTTTTTTTTTACGAAACGCACCACTGCCAGTGGCGTGTTTCCTTCTTATATATACAAAACGCGCGCAGGCGCAAGTGAGATGGAGGCGCTGCGCGGGGTTTGGACGAAACGCGCCACTGCCAGTGGCGCGTTTCGTCCGCGCCACTGACAGTGGCGCGCTGCCATTCGTATATTTGAAATTTTACGGTTTTCACTCTTATTTTTAACAATATTAATTTAATAATAATTATTAACAATAAAAACTGGAAAAAGAAGGAATATGAGTCATAATTTTGAATGGAATAAATCATAAAATTCTCTACGTACATTTAAATTTTGAGAGAATATTAAAAATAATATGTGTTGAAGTTATTGAGAGCTCTATTAAAAAAATTGATATATTTTTTTAATATTTATTTAAAATAAAATTTACTTTTGTAATGTTGTTCAGAGAGAGAACTCATTTTTTTCTCTTTTTCTGTTCTTTTGAGGCAAGCTGATTTTGCATTATGTAAAATAATATAATTACAGTATGTATTGACAACCTAAACTGAATTCATCTGACTAAAAGAATATCAAAATACATTTTGCATTATTCTAACAAAACATGTACGAAGTTGGTATGAAATATGTAAATTTCTATAATTTTGAATTGTTGCTTAATATTTCTTTAGTAATTTTCTTTTTAGAAAAAAATTACATTTAACATTTAAACCGTTCAAATTAGTCTCGTACAAAAAATTAACGAATTTAGACAAGTAAATGAATTTGGCAACTAATTTCATTTGTTTAAAAAAATAAACATCCTTAATGTATAGAATAGCCCAAGTGTGGAACAAAGGAAAATTGACAATTACTTGCAATTCACACGAGAACTTCCTTTTTTTTTTATTGAACAATTAAACAAAAGTCAAAGTAAAAGCAAAGATTATAAAAAAACTTTAAAATTTTTATCAAGGTTAATGTAATGCAATGTAAAAAGACTTGAATTTTGGTCAAGCTTGCCCCAATAAATGCGACCCCCTTGGCCATTTTTTATAATCAAGAAACAAACACTCATTTTCTTTGCCTTGTGGAAGAAGAGACTTCCTTTTGTTCAGTCAACAGCTTTTGCTCCCACCCTTTTACTTGTTTCCTCTGACTTCCTCTTGTGACTCTCTATTTATATTAAATTGTGTAGCTGCTCACTTCGATTACTGGGAAAAGGCTTTCCAATACCAAAAAGAGAACAATAGTGAATTGACCCGCTATACATAAGTTCATATAAAATCATGACGCAGATAAACCGAAACATATACACGCCGACCCGCAAGACCGCAAGTTGTCTGCAAGGTCTGTTAAAATACCTCCAGTTATTCACCCCGACTGGATGCACCTTTGCGTGGATCCTTTTCCGAGGAAAAAAATGCCTGATTGGAGTTGTATATTTCTGTATACTGGAGAAGAAAAGAGCGATATCTGAACGTGCAATTACGGATTTTTTATAAATAATTTTTTTTTAAATATTGGCACTTATGAAAAAATGATTTAGAAGTCAATATAATGGCGCTCTTTTGACTGTTTATTTGATCCGTATTTTACCAATAAGATGAATATGAATAAATTTTATTTTCATTAAGTCATCAGATATGAATATGAGTAAAAAAATAAATTCATTAATTTATTGGGTATAAATATGAATAAGGGGTTCTCGTTACTCATCATCTATTGGGTAAATTATATAAATATATACTTAAATATATATAAATATAATTATTGTATATTTTTAATAAATATATAGTTAAATTATATAAATATATATATAGTAGTTAGTATATATTTTTTATGACAACTGACATCAATAATTATATGATTTTTGTTATATTTAAAATGTTCATTATTGTTGTAATTTATTAGTATATTTATTTAATATAATTTATTTATCTAACTCATTTAATTTTTTCATTGAATTATTTTTTTATCCGTTATTTATCGCTACCCATTCGTTACTCGAAATTTTTAACGGGTAAGGATAGAATATGGGTAAAAAAAAAATAATGAGTATGAGTAAAAAAAATTTTAATGGATATGAGTATGAAAATACCTCCATCTGTATTATACCCTATCGGCTTACCCATTGACAACCCTAATATATGCAATACAAATTGAGCAAATTAGTTCTGTAAATTGGGAATAATTTGCAAAAATTTTAAATATAGTTCTAACTCATTTATGTAGTTTTGCATGATTAAGAAAAAAAAATTACAAAATGTCTTTCTTATTTCCGGTATGAATTTGCTCAATCTGTACTCAATATTCCAATTTTTTAAAACATCTTTTGATAAGTGCAAACGTTTGTACAGGTGTTTAGATTTTTGTAAAAAAATTCGAAATTACCGGTTAAACACGAGAAATATGCCGAAGTGATCCATGCTAATTTTATTATTTTATTCACACAAAAATGACGAAACTTATTTTCCTCTTTATGCCTTCAACAAAGAGTTTTTCTTTCACAAAGAATGCATTCATTATAGGGTTAAAGAAAAAAAATGTGACATTTTTGTATTACGTAAGAGTGTCGAAAAGAGAGATCAAGTACTGATTGTAAAAAAAATATTATTCGACTCAATAGCACTATCAATTCATTATGTGTTTATAATTCAGATTAATTAAATGATTAATCATTGACATGCCTATTCATTGATAATAATCATGATCGACAAACGAAGGTAGAATATATTTCCTAATTGACGAATAATGCCAGAGCTAGGAGATATGTGGGTGATCGTTAGCATAGCTCCTCAATTTTTGTTCTGTTACTTGATAAGGAACTAAGGAAACCATCATTTACCTCAGAAGTTCACCTCTGGATCTGGGTTTGGGTTTGTAGCCAACTGCATTTGGTGGGAGTTAGTTAGCTAGCCGAAGTTCAAGCAACTGGATACTCTGTGACGCTTCTCAATGCAGACTTGCAGAGTAGCAATAAAGACTACGTCGCATTGCATCATGATGTGTTTTTCTTCGCTAATCATGTGTTTTAGTTTGAAGAGCTGAATTTATTTAAATGATTGTCACGGAATGGGATCGATTAAGTAAATTTAGTATATTTTACTTGTCAAGAAATTTAAACAAGGTGATAACAAAGATCAGTTCAGCTTTTGACTCTTAATTTGATATGAAATTAATAATCGTTGTAGTGTTGTGTCATGTGTTCAAATATTTTCGATATCACCAAATTATATTATTGTAGAAGCAAAACAAGAGAAAGGATGCTACATGATTGATATGCATACTAAATTACATGACTTAAATTAATTATGAGCCACCACCAATCTGCAAGGGAGCATTCCCGAGTAAATCCACACATATTTCTGTAACTAATTTTCATTTTTACTCTCTTTTCTCATTAAAAACTTGGACTACACAGCCGCGAACTAATTATTTAGCCCATTCGTTTTCCTCCTTTTTATTTGAATTATAATTATAGTTTTTCACTGTTCTTATGTTTGAATGGAGGGGAAAATAACATTTTTTTTGAATTAGCGATTATTCTCATTTATTATTCTTTGTTTGTGTGAAATTTTTTTTTTTCAAAAATATTGAGGTTAGTAGATATTCTCACTAATACTTCTTGACGTATCACTTCTTTATTCAACTTAATATCACTGATATGAATAATATAATAAACTTATATAATATGAATAATGATAATACTATACAAAATAAGTCACATAATAAAATTGTTAAGATGAATAACAAAATCCGTTCGATTTTACTATATGTTTATCCTCCGTTTGTCTTTTCATAATTTTCTACTATAAATTTTAAAATTATCAAAACATTTGTTTGCATTTCCATAAAGACTTATGGAAAGACTCGGAGCTGGGAAAGAAAAGCCAGCCCTTTTGGGTTTATGGAAAACAAAGGAGTAACTAAGAAGAAATCTCCTCTCTTTTTACGTTGTGAGACAATTAAGTGTAACCCAAATGTATCTGCAAATCTCAGATTAGTTTATGATTAAGGTTTTTTGTCAGATACTCCGAGCTGTTAAAGCGAGAATCTTATAATAGGTCAGAAAGAGTGGAAAATATTAGAGGTGGCAATCGGGCGGGTCGGGTCGGGTTCGGGTTCGGGTCGGGCGGGTCGGGTCAGTTTGACTTTCTGGAAGAAATCGGGTCGGGCCGGGTCGGGTCAGGGTCGGGTCGGGTCGGGTCAATTTACATGTTGTGTTTTTTCAGATCGTTGATAGATTTCGATTGGATTGAAGGCCATTTGATCTCGGGTCGGGTCAGGTCAGGTCGGGTTCGGGTCGGGTCGGGTCAGTTTGACTTTCTTAAAAAATCGGGTCGGGTCGGGTTCGGGTCCGGGCGGGTCGGGCGGGTTTGTCGGGTCGGGTCGGGTTCTGCCACCTCTAGAAAATATAACGGACATAAAAAGTAAGATTATTAGTTTATACTTTATACAAACTTATTGAGTACGAGGAGAAATGCTATAGTTTTTAATTCATTTTTAGTACCACTGTCAACTACCAACTATGCGGCCTGCCCAAGGACCTGTAAAGCCATATAATACAAATGAATGATCGAATATATAATAAAAAATGTTGGAGATATAAAAGTTCAAAAATAATGACGATGCCTCAGTCTATCGGGTTGGATTGCATCGATCTTTTTAATGAGAAGTACATCAGTCCAACAAACTTTTCTTTGAAATTATTATTTTGATTGCAACGATCTAATTCTGTATTTCATGTCAATTGCTAAAGCATATGCACAGTGACATAACCTATATGAAATAACTAGTCGATTAAAGACAGGAGTAGTAGAATGATAATGAGATACAAGACTAGTGCTATCTGAATAGACAACTAAAAGCTGAGTTTTGGGCGATTCTAATGGCTAGTGATACCATGCTCTCCCTTCTCCAGTCCATGGAGAAATGGATGACAAAGATGTCATCCTTGTTACAGGAATCGATCCAAGCCCAATCCAATAAGTGGGCTGTGCAGAATGGGCCTAAACCTGGAGGACATCAATCTCAAGGTCAACAATGGAGGAAGAAAACGGATCTCAAAGCCGCAGTGCACAATTTGGATCCTGTGAAACAATGAGTGGAGGAGACTAAGAGAGCATCGTCGGGTCCCGTTTTCGTGTTTTGCCTGCCCAGACTCGTTTTCGGCGGTACCGAGGGCCTCCGGTTCGGTTTTCGTGTTTTGCGCTCCCGGACTCGCTTTTGGTGGTATCGAGGGTTTCGGGTCTCGTTTTCATGTTTTGCGCGCCCGGACTCATTTCCGGCGGTACCGAGGGCGTCAGGTCCTGTTTTCATATTTTGCGCTCCCGGTCTCGTTTTCGGCGGTACCGAGAGCGTCGGGTCCCATTTTCGTGTTTTGAACGAACAGACTCGTTTTGGCGGTACCGAGGGCGTCCGATCTCGTTTTCATGTTTTGCGCTTCCAAACACGTTTTCAGCGGTACCGAGGGCGTCGGGTCTCGTTTTTATGTTTTGCGCGCCCGGACTCGTTCTGGCGAAACCGAGGGCGTCGGTTCCCATTTTCATGTTTTGCACGCCGGGACTCCTTTTCGGCGGTACTGAGGGCGTCGGGTCCTGTTTTCATATTTTGCACTCCTGAACTCGTTTTCGGCGGTACCGAGGGCTTCGGGTCCCGTATTCATGCTTTGCGCGCCCGGACTTGTTGTCAGCGGTACCGAGGGAGTCGGGTCCCGTTTTCATGTTTTGCGCTCTCAGACTCGTTTTCGGCGGTACCGAGGTCGTCGGGTCTCGTTTTCATGTTTTACGCGCCCGGACTCATTTCCGGCGGTACAGAGAGAGTCGATTCCCGTTTTCAGGTTTTGCGCGCCCGGACTCATTTTCGGCGGTACCGGGGGCATCGGGACCCGTTTTCATGATTTGCGCGCCCGGACTCATTTCCGGCGGCACCGAGGGCGTCAGTTTCCGTTTTCATGTTTTATGTGCTCAGACTCCTTTTCAGCGGTACCGACGGCGTCGGGTCCCATTTTCATATTTTGCGCTCCCGGACTCGTTTTCGGCGGTACCGAGGGCTGCGAACGGGACCTAAATCCCTCGGTACCGCTGAAAACGAGTTCGGGAGTGCAAAAATATGAAAACGGGACCCGACACCCTCAGTACCGCCTAAAAGGAGCCCCGGCGCGCAAAATATGAAAACGGGAACTGACGCCCTCGGTACCGCTAGAAATGAAACCGGGCCGGCAAAATTAGAAGACGAGACCCGACGCCCTCGATACCGTCGAAAGCGATTCCGGGAGCGTAAAATATGAAAACGGAACCCGACGACCTCGATACCGCCGAAAATGAGTCAGAGAGCGCAAAACATGAAAACGGGACCCGACGCACTCGATACCGCCGAAAACGTGTTCGGAAGCAAAAAAACATGAAAATGGGATCGCACACCCTCGGTACCGCCGAAAACGAATCCGGGCGCGCAAAACATGAAAATCGGACCCCACGCCCTCGGTACCGCCGAAAATGAGTCCGGGAGAGCAAAACATGAAAAACGGGACCCGACACCCTCGGTTCCGCCGAAAACGAGTCCGGGAGCGCAAAATATGAAAACGGGACACGATGCCCTCGGTATCGTCGAAAATGAGTCTGGGGCGCGTAGAACATGAAAACGGGACCGGACGCCCTCGGTACCGTCGAAAATGAGTCCGGGCGCGCAAAACATGAAAACGGCACCCGACGTCCTCGGTACCGTCGAAAACGAGTCCGGGGGAGCAAAACATGAAAACGTGAATCGACGCCCTCTGTACCATCGGAAACGAGTCCGGGCGCGTAAAACATGAAAACGGGAGCCGACGTCCTCGGTACGGCCGAAAACAGGTCCGGGCGCGCAAAACATAAAAACGGGAATCGAAGCCCTCGGTACCGCCGAACACGAGTCCTGGAGCGTAAAATATGAAAACGGGACCTGACGCCCTTGGAACCGCCGAAAAGGAGTCCGGGCGCGCAAAACATGAAAACGGGACCCGACGCCCTCGGTACCGCCGAAAATGAGTCTGGGCGCGCAAAGCACGAAAATGCGACCCGACGCCCTCGGTACCGCCGAAAATGAGTCTGGGCGCGCAAAACATGAAAACTGGACCCGAAGCCCTCGGTACCGTTGAAAACGAGTTCGGGCGTGCAAAACATGAAAACGGGACCCGACGCCCTAGGTACCGCCGAAAACGTGTCCGGGAGCGCAAATGATGAAAACGGCAGTCGTCGCCCTCGGTACCGCCGAAAACGAGTCCGGACGCACAAAAAAAGAAAACGGGACCTGATGCCCTCTGTACCGCCGAAATCGAGTCCGGGAGCGCAAAACATGAAAACGGTATAAGACGCCCTCGGTATCGCCGAAAATGAGTCCGGGCGCGCAAAACATGAAAACGGGACCCGACGCACTCGGCACAGCCGAAAATAAGTCCGGGAGCGCAAACATGAAAACTGGACCCGACGCCCTCGGTTCCGCCAAAAATGAGTCCGGGCGCGCAAAACATGAAAACGGGTCCGGGAGCGCAAAATATGAAAACGGGACCCGACGCCCTCGGTACCGTCGGAAACGAGTCCGGGCGCACAAAATTTGAAAATGTGTTTTGCACGCCCGGATTCCTTTTCGGCGGTAGCGAGGGCGTCAGGTCCCGTTTTCATGTTTTGCGCTCATGGACTCGTTTTCGGCGGTACCGAGGTTGTCGGGTCCCGTTTTCATATTTTGCGCTCCCGAAATCGCTTTCGGCGGTATCGAGGGCGTTGGTTCTTGTTTTCATGTTTTGCGCGCCCGGACTAGTTTCCGGCGATACAGAGGGCGTCGGTTCCCGTTTTCATGTTTTTTTTCAGCGGTACCGAGGGCGTCGGTTTCCATTTTCATGTTTTTCGCGCCCGGACTCCATTTCAGCGGTACCGAGGACGTCGTGTCCTGTTTTCATATTTTGCGCTCCTGGACTCGTTTTCGACGGTACCGAGGGCTTCGGGTCACATTTTCATGTTTTGCGCACCCGGATTCCTTTTCGACGGTAACATGGGCGTCGGGTCCCGATTTCGTGTTTTGCGCGCCCAGACTCGTTTTTGGCAGTACCGAGGGCGTCGGGTCCCGTTTTCATGTTTTACACGCCCGAACTTGTTTGTGGCTGTGCCGAGGGCGTCGGGTCCCATATTCATGTTTTGCGCTCTCGGACTCATTTTTGGCTGTGCATAGTGCGGCCGATCCCATTTTCATGTTTTGCGCTCCCGGAGTCATTTTCGGCGATACCGAGGGCGTCCGATCCCGTTTTCATGTTTTGCGCTCCCAGACACGCCTTTGGTGGTACCGAGGGCGTCAGGTCCCGTTTTGATGTTTTGCCTGCCCTAACTATTTTTTGGCGGTATCGAGGGCGTCCGGTCCCGTTTTCGTGTTTTGCGCGCCCTAACTCATTTTCGGCGGTACCGAGGGCGTGGGGTCCCGTTTTCATGTTTTGCGCTCCCGGACTCGATTTCGGCGGTACCGAGGGCGTCGGATCCCGTTTTCATGTTTTGCGCGCCCGGACTCGTTTTCGACGGTAGCGAGGTCGTCGGGTCCCGTTTTCATGTTTTGCGCGCCCCGACTCATTTTCGACTGTACTGAGGGCGTCAGGTCTCGTTTTCATGTTTTGCGCGCCCGGACTCATTTTCGGCAGTACCGAGGGCGTCGGGTCCGGTTTTCAAGTTTTGCGTGCCCGGACTCATTTTCGGCGGTATCGAGGGTGTACGATCCCGTTTTCATGTTTTGCGCTCCCGGACACGTTTTCGGCGGTACCGAGTTCGTCGGGTCCCGTTTTCATGTTTTGCGCTCCCGGACTCTTTTTCGGCTGTACCGAGGTCGTCGGGTCCCGTTTTCATATTTTGTGCTCCTGACTCGCTGACGGCGGTATCGAGGGCGACGAGTCACGTTTTCTAATTTTGCCCGCCCGGATTCGTTTCTAAAGGTACCGAAGGCGTCGGTTCCTGTTTTCATGTTTTGCGCGCCAGAACTTCTTTTCGGCGGTACTGAGGGCGTCGGGTCCCGTTTTCATATTTTTGCACTCCCGAACTCGTTTTCAGCGGTACCAAGGGCTTCAGGTCCCGTTTTCATATTTTGCGCTCCCGGACTCGCTTTTGGCGGAATCGAGGGCGTGATTTCCCGTTTTCAAGTTTTGCGTGCCCAGACTCATTTTCGGCAGTACCGAGGGCGTCAGGTCTCATTTTCATGATTTGCGCACCCGGACTCGTTTCCGGCAGTAACGTGGGCGTCGGTTTCCGTTTTCATGTTTTTCGCGCTCGGACCCCATTTCAGCGGTACCGAGGGCGTCGAGTCCCGTTTTTATATTTTGCGCTTCCAGACTCGTTTTCGGCGGTACCGAGGTCTTCGGGTCCCGTTTTCATGTTTTGCGCGCCCAGACTCATTTTTGGCGGTACCGAGGGCATAGGGTCACGTTTTGATGTTTTGTGCTCCCTGACTCGTTTTCGGCGGTATCGAGGGCGTCGGGTACCGTTTTCATATTTTGCGCTCTCGGAATCGCTTTCGTCGGTATCGAGGGCGTCCGATCCCGTTTTCATGTTTTGCGCTCCCAGACACGCCTTTGGTGGTACCGAGGGCGTCAGGTCCCGTTTTGATGTTTTGCCTGCCCTAACTATTTTTTGGCGGTACCGAGGGCGTCCGGTCCCGTTTTCGTGTTTTGCGCGCCCTAACTCATTTTCGGCGGTACCGAGGGCGTGGGGTCCCGTTTTCATGTTTTGCGCTCCCGGACTCGATTTCGGCGGTACCGAGGGCGTCGGATCCCGTTTTCATGTTTTGCGCGCCCGGACTCGTTTTCGACGGTAGCGAGGTCGTCGGGTCCCGTTTTCATGTTTTGCGCGCCCTGACTCATTTTCGACTGTACTGAGGGCGTTAGGTCTCGTTTTCATGTTTTGCGCGCCCGGACTCATTTTCGGCAGTACCGAGGGCGTCGGGTCCGGTTTTCAAGTTTTGCGCGCCCGGACTCATTTTCGGCGGTATCGAGGGTGTACGATCCCGTTTTCATGTTTTGCGCTCCCGGACACGTTTTCGGCGGTACCGAGTTCGTCGGGTCCCGTTTTCATGTTTTGCGCTCCCGGACTCTTTTTCGGCTGTACCGAGGTCGTCGGGTCCCGTTTTCATATTTTGTGCTCCTGACTCGCTGACGGCGGTATCGAGGGCGACGAGTCACGTTTTCTAATTTTGCCCGCCCGGACTCGTTTCTAAAGGTACCGAAGGCGTCGGTTCCTGTTTTCATGTTTTGCGCGCCAGAACTTGTTTTCGGCGGTATTGAGGGCGTCGGGTCCCGTTTTCATATTTTTGCACTCCCGAACTCGTTTTCAGCGGTACTAAGGGCTTCAGGTCCCGTTTTCATATTTTGCGCTCCCGGACTCGCTTTTGGCGGAATCGAGGGCGTGATTTCCCGTTTTCAAGTTTTGCGTGCCCAGACTCATTTTCGGCAGTACCGAGAGCGTCGGGTCTCATTTTCATGATTTGCGCACCCGGACTCGTTTCCGGCAGTAACGTGGGCGTCGGTTTCCGTTTTCATGTTTTTCGCGCTCGGACCCCATTTCAGCGGTACCGAGGGCGTCGAGTCCCGTTTTTATATTTTGCGCTTCCAGACTCGTTTTCGGCGGTACCGAGGTCTTCGGGTCCCGTTTTCATGTTTTGCGCGCCCAGACTCATTTTTGGCGGTACCGAGGGCATAGGGTCACGTTTTCATGTTTTGTGCTCCCTGACTCGTTTTCGGCGGTATCGAGGGCGTCGGGTACCGTTTTCATATTTTGCGCTCTCGGAATCGCTTTCGTCGGTATCGAGGGCGTCGGGTCCGGTTTTCATGTTTTGCGCCCCCGAACTCATTTCCGGCGGTACAGAGGGCGTCGGTTCCCGTTTTCATGTTTTGGGCGCCAAGACTCATTTTCGACGGTACCGAGGGCGTCGGGTCCCGTTTTTATAGTTTGCGCTCCCGGACTCATTTTCGGTAGGTCTGAGGGCGTTGGGACCCATTTTCATGATTTGCGCGCCCGGACTCGTTTCCGGAGGTACCGAGGGCGTCGATTCCCGTTTTCATGTTTTGCGCGCCCGGACTCCTTTTCACCGGCAACGAGGGCGTCGGGTCCCGTTTTCATATTTTGTGCTCCCGGACTCATTTTCGACGGTACCGAGCACTTCAGGTCCCGTTCTCATATTTGCGCGCCCGGGCTCTTTTTCGGCGGTACCGTGGGCGTCGGGTCCCGTTTTCATTTTTTGCGCTCCCGGACTCATTTTCGGCTGTGCCGGGGGCGTCGAATCCCGTTTTCATGTTTTGCGCTCCCGGACTAGTTTTTGGCTGTGCCGAGTGCTGCCGATCCCGTTTTCATGTTTTGCGCTCCTAGAGTCATTTTCGGCGGTACCGAGGGCGTCCGATCCTGTTTTCATATTTTGCGCTCTCAGACACACTTTCGGAGTTACCGAGGGCGTCGGGTCCCGTTTTGATGTTCTACGATCCCGTACTCGCTTTCGGCGGTGCCGAGGTCGTTGGGTCCTTTTTCGTGTTTTGCGCTGCCGGACACGTTTTCGGCGGTACCGAGGGAATGGGGTCCCATTTTCATGTTTTGCGCTCCCAGACTCGATTTCGACGGTACCGAGGTCGTCGGGTCCCGTTTTCATGTTTTGCGCGCCCAGACTCGATTCTGACGGTACCGAGGGCGTCGGGTCCCATTAACATGCTTTACGCGCCCGGACTCGTTTTCGACGGTACCGAGGGCGTCGGGTCCCGTTTTCACATTTTGCGCTCCCGGTCTCGTTTTCGGCGGTACCGAGGGCGTCGGTTCCCGTTTTCATGTTTTGCGCGGCCAGACTCGTTTTCGACGGTACCGAGGGCGTCGGGTCCCGTTTTCATGTTTTGCACGCCCGGACTCGTTTTCGGCGGTACCGAGGGCGTCGGATCCCGTTTTCATGTTGTGCGAGCCCAGACTCGTTTTCGGCAGTACCGATCGCGTCGGGTCCGGTTTTCATGTTTTGCGCGCTCGGACTCGTTTTCGGCGGTACCGAGAGCGTTTGGTCCGGTTTTCATGTTTTGCG
This sequence comes from Schoenoplectus triqueter, assembly GCA_964058805.1. Classification (NCBI taxonomy): domain Eukaryota; kingdom Viridiplantae; phylum Streptophyta; class Magnoliopsida; order Poales; family Cyperaceae; genus Schoenoplectus; species Schoenoplectus triqueter. Next base: position 293,374 of record CAXKVV010002149.1, read on the forward strand.
CGCCCGGACTCATTTTCGGCGGTACCGTGGGCGTCGGGTCCCGTTTTCATGTTTTGCGCTCCTTGACTCATTTTCGATGGTACCGAGGGCGTTGGGTCCTGTTTTCATATTTTGCGCTCCCCAACTCGTTTTCGAAAGGGCCAAGGGCGTCGGGTCCCGTTTTCATGATTCACGCCCCCGGACTCATTTTCCGGCGGTGCCGAGTGCGTCAGGTCCCATTTTCATGTTTTGCGCGCCCGGACTCCTTTTCGGCGGTACCGAGGGTGTCGGGTCCCGTTTTCATGATTTGCGCACTCGGACTTGTTTCTGGCGGCGTCGAGTGCGTCGGGTCCCGTTTTCATGTTTGGCGCGCCCGGACCCCTTTTCGACGGTACCGAGGACGTCGGGTCCCGTTTTCATATTTTGCGCTCCCGGACCCGTTTTCGGCGGTACCGATGGCTTTGGGTCCCGTTTTCCTGTTTTGCGCTCCCGGACTCATTTTCGGCGGAACCGAGGGCGTCGGGTCCCGTTTTCATGCTTTGCGCGCCCGAACTCGTTGTAGGCGGTACCGAGGGCGTCCGGTCCCGTTTTCGTGCTTTGCGCGCCCAGATTTATTTTCGGCGGTACCGAGGACGTCGGGTCCCACTTTCATATTTTGCGCTCCCGGAATATCTTTCGGCGGTATCGAGGGCGTCAGGTCCTGTTTTCTTGTTTTTGCGCGCCCGAACTCGTTTCCGAAGGTATCGAGGTCATTGGGTCCCGTTTTCATGTTTTGCGCTCCGGGTCACGTTTTCTGCGGTACGGAGGGCGTCCGGTATCGATTTCATGTTTTGCGCTCCCGGACTCGTTTTCGACGGTACCGAGGGCGCCGGGTCTCGTTTTCAAGTTTTGCGCGCCCGGACCCATTTTCGGCGGTACCGAGGGCGTCGGGTCCCGTTTTCATGTTTTGCGCGCCCGGACCCATTTTCGGCGGTACCGAGGTCGTCCGGTCCCATTTTCGTGTTTTACGCGCCCGGACTCATTTTCGGCGTTACCGAGGGCGTCGGGTCCCGTTTTCATGATTTGCGCGCCTGGACTCGTTTTCGACGGTACCTAGGGCGTCAGGTTCCGTTTTCATGTTTTGCGCACCAAGACTCGTTTTCGACGGTACCGAGGGCGTCAGGTACAGTTTTCATGTTTTGCGCTCCCGGACTCGCTTTCGGCGGTATTGACCTCCCGGACTCGCTTTCGGCGGTACCGTTTTCATGTTTTGACCGCCCGGACAGGTTTCTAGCGGTACCCAGGGCGTCGGTTCCGATTTTCATGTTTTGCGCGCCGGGACTCCTTTTTGGCGGTACTGAGGGCGTCAGGTCCCATTTAAATATTTTTGCCCTCCAGAAGTCATTTTCAGCGGGACCAAGGGCTTCAGGTCCTGTTTTAATGTTTTGCGCGCCCGGACTCATTTTCGGCGGTACCAACGGCGTCGGGTCCTATTTTCATGTTTTGCGTCCCGGACTCATTTTCGGCGGTACCGAGGTCGTCGGGTCCTGTTTTCATATTTTGCGCTCCCGGACTCGCTTTCGGCGGTATCGAGGGCATCGGTTCCTGTTTTCATGTTTTGCGCGTCCGGACTCGTTTCCTACGGTACCGTGGGCGTCGGTTCCCGTTTTCATGATTTGCGCGCTCGGACTCGTTTCCGTCGGTACCGAGGTCGTGGGTTTCCATTTTCATGTTTTTGCGTCCGGACTCGTTTTCGGCTGTACCGAGGGCTTCGGGTCCCGCTTTCATGTTTTGCGCGCCCGGAATCATTTTTGGCGGTACCGAGGGCGTAGGGTCCCGTTTACATGTTTTGCGCTCCAGACTCGTCTTCGGCGGTATCGAGGGCGTCGGGTCCCGTTTTCATATTTTGCGCTCCCGGAATCACTTTCGGCGGTATCGAGGGCGTCGGTTCCTATTTTCATGTTTTGCGTGCCCGGACTCGTTTCCGGCGGTACAGAGGGCGTTGGTTCCCGTTTTCATGTTTTGCGCGCCCGGACTCATTTTCGGCGGTACCGAGGGCGTCGGGTCCCGTTTTCATATTTTGCACTCCCGGACCCGTTTTCAACGATACCGACGGCTTCGGCTCCCGTTTTCATGTTTTCGCGCCCAGACTCGTTTTCACGGGTATCGAGGGCGTCGGGTTCCGTTTTCATGTTTTGCGCTCCTGGACTCATTTTCGGCGGTACCGAGGGCGTCTGCTCCCGTTTTCATAATTTGCGCTCCCTGACTCGTTTTCGGCAATACATAGGCCGTCGGGTCTCGTTTTCTTGATTTGCTTGCCCGGACACCTTTTCGGCGGTACCGAGGGAGTCGGGTCCCGTTTTCATATTGTGCGCTCCCGGACCCGTTTTCGGCAGTACCGAGGGCTTTGGGTCCCATTTACATGTATTGCGCGCCCGGACTCATTTTCGGCGGTACTGAGGGCGTCGGGACCCGTTTTCATGTTTTGCGTTACTAGACTCATTTTCGGCTGTGCCGAGGGTCTCGGGTCCCGTTTTCATGTTTTGCGCGCCCGGACCCGTTTTCGGATGTGCCGAGGGCGTCGGGTCCCATTTTCATGTTTTGCGCTCTTGGACTCGATTTCGGCGGTACCGAGCGCGTCGGGTTCGGTGTTCATGTTTTGCGAGCCCGGACTCGTATTCGGAGGTACCTAGCGCGTCGGGTCCGGTTTTCATGTTTTTCGCTCCCGGACACGTTTTCGGCATTACTGAGGGTTTCGGGTCCCGTTTTCATGTTTTGCGCGCTCCGTGACTAATTTTCGGCAGCACCGAGGGCGTTGGGTCCCGTTTTCATATTTTGCGCTCCTCGACTCATTTTCGGCTGGACCGAGGGCATCGGGTCCCGTTTTCATGATTTTCGCCCCCGGACTTGTTTCCGGCGGTGCCGAGTGCGTCGGCTCCCGTTTTCATGATTTGCGCGCCCGGGCTCCTTTTCGACGGTACCGACGGCGTCGGATCCCGTTTTCATATTTTGCGTTCCCGGACTCATTTTCCGCGGTACCGAGGGCGTCGGGTCCCGTTTTCTTGTTTTGCGCGCCCCGACTCGTTTTCGGCAGTACTGAGCGCGTCGGGTCCAGTTATCATGTTTTGCGCGCTCGGACTCGTTTTCGGCGGTACTGAGCGCGTTCGGGACCAGTTTTCGTGTTTTGTTCGCCCGAAATCGTTTTCGGCGGTACCGAGCGGGTCAGATCCCATTTTCATGTTTTGCGCTCCCGCACCCATTTGCGGCATTATTGAGGGCTTCGGGTCCCGTTTTCATGTTTTGCGCGTCCGGACTCATGTTCGGCGGTACCGTGGGCGTCGGGTCCAATTTTTGTGTTTTGCGCTCCTTGACTCATTTTCGGCATTACCATGGGCGTCGGGTCCCGTTTTCATGATTTGCGCTCCTTGACTTATTGAGGGCGTTGGGTCCCCTTTTCATATTTTGCGCTCGTCGACTCGTTTTCGGCAGTACCAAGGGCGGCGGGTCCCGTTTTCATGATTTGCGCCCCCGGAATCGTTTCCGGCGGTGCCGAGGGCGTCGGGTCCCATTTTCAAATTTTACGCCCGGACTCGTTTCCGGCAGTACTGAGAGCGTCGGGTCCCGTTTTCAAGATTTGCGCGCTCGGACTCATTTCCGGAGTTACCGAGGGTGTCGGTTCCCGTTTTCATGTTTTGCGCACCCAGACTGCATTTCGGCGGTACCGAGGGCGTCGGGTCCGGTTTTCATATTTTTCGCTTCCGGATTCGTTTTCAACGGTACCGAGGGCTTCGGGTCCCTTTTTTTTCCACGCCTGTACCCGTTTTCGGCGGTACCGAGGGAGTCGGGTCCCGTTTTCATGTTTTGCGTGCCCAGACTCGTTTTCGGCCGTGCCGATAGCGTCGGGTCCCGTTTTCATGTTTTGCGCTCCCGGGCTCGGTTTTGGCTGTGCCGAGTGCGGCCGATCTCGTTTTCATGTTTTGCGCTCCCGGAGTCATTTTCGGCGGTACCGAGTGCGTCTGATCCGGTTTTCATATTTTGCGCTCTCAGACACGCTTTCGGCGGTACCGAGAGTGTCGGGTCCCGTTTTTGTGTTTTGCGCTGTCGGACTTCGGTGGTACTGAGGGCGTGGGTTCTCGTTTTCATGTTTTGTGCTCCTAGACTCGATTTCGGCGGTACCGAGGTCGTCGGGTCCTATTTTCATATTTTACGCTCCTGGTCTCGTTTTCGGCCATATAGAGGGCGTCGGGTCCCGTTTTCGTGTTTTGCACGAACGGACTCGTTTTCGGCGGTACCGTGGGCGTCCGATCCCGATTTCGTGTTTTGTGCTCCCTGACACATTTTCGGCGGTACCGAGGGCGTCGGTTCCCGTTTTCATGTTTTAAACGCCTAGACTCGTTTTTGACGGGACCGAGGGCATCGGTTCCCGTTTTCATATTTTGCGCTCTCGGACTCGTTTTCGGCGGTACCGAGAGCGTCAGGTCCCGTTTTCATATTTTGCGCTCTCGGACTCGTTTTCGGCGGTACCGAGAGCGTCAGGTCCCGTTTTCATATTTTGCGCTCCCGGACACGTTTTCGGCGGTACCGAGGGCTTTGGGTCCCATTTTCATGTTTTGCTCCCGGACTCATTTTCAACGGTACCGAGGGCGTCGGGTCCCGTTTTCATGTTTTGCGCGCCCGAACTCCATTTCAGCTGTTCCTGTTTTCATATTTTGCAATCCCCGACTCGTTTTTAGAAGTACCATGGGCGTCGGGTCCCGTTTTCATGTTTTAAGTGCCGATACTCGTTTTCGGCGATGCCGAGGGCGTCGGGTCCCGTTTTCATGTTTTCCGCTCCCGAGATCGTCTTTGGCTGTGCTGAGTGCGGCTGATCTCGTTTTCATGTTTTGCGCTCCCAGAGTCATTTTCGGCGGTACCGAGGGCGTCCGATCACGATTTCGTGTTTTGTGCTCCCGGACACATTTTCGGCGGTACCGAGGGCGTCGGGTCCCGTTTTCATATTTTGCGCTCCCGGGCTCGTTTTTGGCTGTGCCGAGTGCGGCCGATCTCGTTTTCATGTTTTGCGCTCCCGAAGTCATTTTCGGCGGTACCGTGGTCGTCCGATTCCTTTTTCATGTTTTACGCTCTCGGACACGCTTTCGGCGGTACTGAGGGTGTCGGGTCCCGTTTTGATGTTCTGCGCTTCCGGACTCGCTTTCGGCGGTACCGAGGTCGTCGGGTCTCGTTTTCGTGTTTTGCCTGCCCGGACTCGTTTTTGGCGGTACCGAGGGCGTCCGGTCCTGTTTTTGTGTTTTACGCTGCAGGACTCATTTTCGGTGGTACCGAGGGCGTGGGGTCCCGTTTTCATGTTTTGCGCTCCTAGACTCGATTTCGGCGGTACCGGTACCGAGGTCGTCAGGTCCCGTTTTCATGTTTCGCGCGCCCGAACTCGTTTTCGAGGGTACCGAGGGCTTCGGGTCCCGTTTTCATGTTTTGCGCTCCAAGACTCCTTTTCGGCAGTACTGAGGGCGTCGGGTCCCGTTTTCATATTTTTGCGCTCCCGAACTCGTTTACAGCGGTACCGAGGGCTTCAGGTCCCGTTTTTATATTTTGCGCGCTCGGACTCCTTTTCGGCGATACCGAGGGCGTCGGGTCCCGTTTTCATGTTTTGCGCTCCCGGACTCATTTTCGGCGGTACCGAGGTCGTCGGGTACAATTTTCATATTTTGCGCTCCCGGACTCGCTTTGGACGGTATCGAGGCCATCAGTTCCTGTTTTCATGTTTTGCGCTCCCAGACTCATTTTCGGCGGTATCGAGGGCATCGGGTCCCGTTTTCATATTTTGCGCTGCTGAAATCGCTTTCGGCGGTATCGAGGGCGTCGGATCCTGTTTTCATGTTTTGCGCGCCCGGACTCGTTTCCGACGGTACCGAGGGCGTCGGTTTCCCGTTTTCATATTTTACGCTCCCGGACTAATTTTCGGCGGTACCGAGGGCGTAGGGTCCCTTTTTCATGTTTTGCATGCCCGGACCCTTTTTTGGTGGTACCGAGGGTGCAGGGTCCCGTTTTCATGTTTTGCGCTCTCGGACTCATTTTCGACGGTATCGAGGGCGTCGGGTCCCGTTTTCATATTTTGCGCTCTCAGAATCGCTTTCGGCGGTATCGAGGGCGTCGGGTCCTGTTTTCATGTTTTGCGCGCCTGGACTCGTTTCCGACGGTACAGAGGGCGTCGGTTCCCGTTTACATGTTTTGCTCGCCTAGACTCGATTTCGGCCATACCGAGGGCGTTGGGTCCTGTTTTCGTGTTTTGCCCGAACAGACTCATTTTCGGTGGTACCGAGGGAGTCCAATCCCGAATTCGTGTTTTGCGCTCCCGGACACATTTTCGGCGGTACCGATGGCGTCGGTTCCCGTTTTCATGTTTGGGGCGCCCGGACTCATTTCAGGCGGTACCGAGGGCGTCAGTTTTTGTTTTCATGTTTTGCGCTCCCGGACTCCATTTCAGCAGTTCCCGTTTTCATGTTTTGCGCTCCCCAACTCGTTTTCGGCAGTACCGAGGGCGTCGGGTCCCGTTTTCATGTTTTGCGTGCCCAGACTCATTTTCGGCGGTGCCGAGGGCGTCGGGTCCCGTTTTCATGTTTTGCGCTCCCAGGTTCATTTTTTGCTATGCCGAGTGCGGCCGATCTCGTTTTCTTGTTTTGCGCTCCCGGAGTCTTTTTCGACGGTACCGAGGGCGTTCGATCCCGTTTTCATATTTTGCTCTCTCGGACACGCTTTCGGCGGTACCGAGGGTGTCGGGTCCCGTTTTGATGTTCTGCTCTACCGGACTCGCTTTCAGCGGTACCGAGGTCATCGGGTCCCGTTTTCATGTTTGGCGCGCTCGGACTCATTTTCGACGGTACCGAGGGCGTCGCGTCCCGTTTTCTTGTTTTAAAAGCCCAGATTCATTTTCGACGGTACCGAGGGCGTCGGGTCCCGTTTTCATATTTTGCGCTCCCGGACTCGTTTTCGGCGGTACCGAGGGCTTCAGACCGCATTTTCATGTTTTGCGCTCCCGGACTCATTTTCGGCGGTACCGAGGGTGTCGGGTCCCGTTTTCATGTTTTTGCGCTACTTGACACATTTTCGGCATTCCGAGGGCGTCGGGTCCCGTTTTCATATCGGCTGGTTTTCGGCAGTTCTGAGGTCGTGGGGTCCCGTTTTCATGATTTGCGCGCCCGGATTCATTTCCGGCGGTGCCGGGTGCGTCGGGTCCCGTTTTAATGTTTTGCTCGCTCAGACTCATTTTCGGCGGTATCGAGGGCTTCGAGTCCTATTTTCATGTTTTGCGCGCCTAGACTCGTTTTCGGCGGTACCGAGGTCGTCGGGTATCGTTTTCATATTTTAAGCTCCCGGACTCGCTTTCGGCGGTATGGAGGGCGTCGGTTCCTGTTTTCATGTTTTGCGCGCCCGGACTCATTTCCGCAGTAACGAGGGTGTCGGGTCTCGTTTTCATGATTTGCTCGCCCGGTCTCGTTTTCGGCGATACCGAGGGAGTCTGTTTCTGTTTTCATGTTTTGCGCGCCAGGACTCCATTTTAGCGGTACCGAGGGCGTCGGATCCCGTTTTCATATTTTGCGCTCCCGGATTCATTTTCGGCGGTACCGAGTGCGTCGATTCCCGTTTTCATGTTTTGCTCGCCCGGACTCCTTTTCGGCGGTACCGAGGGCGTCGGGTCCGGTTTTCATATTTTTCGCTTCCGGGCTCAGTTTTGGCTGTGCCGAGTGCGGCCGATCTCGTTTTCATGTTTTACGCTCCCGGAGTCATTTTCGGCGGTACCGAGGGCGTCCGATCCCGTTTTCATATTTTGCTCTCTCGGACACGCTTTCGGCGGTACCGAGGGTGTCGGGTCCCGTTTTGATGTTCTGCGCTTCCGAACTCGCTTTCGACGGTACCGAGTTCGTCGGGTCCCGTTTTCGTGTTTTGCCTGCCCGAACTCTTTTTTGGCGGTGCCGAGGGTGTCCGATCCCGTTTTTGTGTTTGGCGCTGCCGGACTCATTTTCGGTGGTACTGAGGGCTTGGGGTCCCGTTTTCATGTTTTGCGTTCCTAGACTCGATTTCGGCGGTACCGAGGGCGTGGGGTCCCATTTTCATATTTTGCGCTCCCGGTCTCGTTTTCGACGGTACCGAGATAGTCGGGTCCTATTTTCATATTTTGCGCTCCCGGTCTCATTTTCGACCATACCGAGGGCGTCGGGTCCCGTTTTCGTGTTTTGCACGAACGGACTCGTTTTCGGCGGTACCGAGGGCGTCCGATCCCGATTTCGTGTCTTGTGCTCCCGGACACATTTACGGTGATACTGAGGGCGTCGGTTCCCGTTTTGATGTATTGCGCGCCCGAACTCGTTTTAGACGGTGCCGAGGGCGTCGGGTCCAGTTTTCATGTTTTAAGCGCCCGAACTCGTTTTTGACGGTACCGAGGACGTCAGGTCCCATTTTCATATTATGCGCTCTCGGACTCGTTTTCATCGGTACCAGCGTCAGGTCCCGTTTTCATATTTTACGCTCCCGGACGAGTTTTCGACGGTACCGAGGGCGTCGGGTCCTGTTTTCATGTTGTGCGCGCCCGGACTCATTTCCGGCGATACTGAGGGCGTCAGTTTTCGTTTTCATGTTTTGCGCGCCCGGACTCCATTTCAGCAGTTCCCGTTTTCATATTTTGCGCTCCCCGACTCATTTTCGGCAGTACCGAGGGCGTCGGGTCTCGTTTTCATGTTTTGCGTGCCCAGACTCATTTTCGGTGGTGCCGAGGGCGTCGGGTCCCATTTTCATTTTTTGCGCTCCCGGGCTCGTTTTTGGTTGTGCCGAGTGCGACCGATCTCGTTTTCATGTTTTGCGCTCCCGGAGTCAGTTTCGGCGGTACCGAGGGCGTCCGATCCCGTTTTCATGTTTTGCACTCTCGGACACGTTTTCGGCGGTACCGAGGGTGTCGGGTCCCGTTTTGATGTTCTGCGCTTCCGGACTCGCTCTCAACGGTACCGTGGTCGTCGGGTCCCGTTTTCGTGTTTTGCCTGCCCGGACTCGTTTTTGGCGGTACCGAGGGCGTCCGGTCCTGTTTTTGTGTTTTACGCTGCCGGACTCATTTTCGGTGGTACCGAGGGCGTGGTGTCCCGTTTTCATGTTTTGCGCTCCTAGACTCGATTTCGGCGGTACCGGTACCGAGGTCGTCGGGTCCCGTTTTCATGTTTCGTGCGCCCGAACTCGTTTTCGGCGGTACCGAGGGCTTCGGGTCCCGTTTTCATATTCTGCGCTCCAGGACTCCTTTTCGGCGGTACTGAGGGCGTCGGTTATCGTTTTCATATTTTTGCGCTCCGGAACTCGTTTACAGCGGTACCGAGGGCTTCAGGTCCCGTTTTTATATTTTGCGCGCTAGGACTCCTTTTTGGCGTACCGAGGGCGTCGGGTCCCGTTTTCATGTTTTGCGCTCCCGGACTCATTTTCGGCGGTACCGAGGTCGTCGGGTACAATTTTCATATTTTGCGCTCCCGGACTCGCTTTCGACGGTATCGAGGGCATCGGTTCCTGTTTTCATGTTTTGCGCTCCCGGACTCATTTTCGGCGGTATCGAGGGCATCGGGTCCCGTTTTCATATTTTGCGCTGCCGAAATCGCTTTCGGCGGTATCGAGGGCGTCGGATCCTGTTTTCATGTTTTGCGCGCCCGGACTCGTTTCCGACGGTACCGAGGGCGTCGGTTTCCCGTTTTCATATTTTACGCTCCCGGACTAATTTTCGGCGGTACCGAGGGCGTAGGGTCCCTTTTTCATGTTTTGCGTGCCCGGACCCTTTTTTGGTGGTACCGAGGGTGTAGGGTCCCGTTTTCATGTTTTGCGCTCTCGGACTCATTTTCGACAGTATCGAGGGCGTCGGGTCACGTTTCATATTTTGCGCTCTCGGAATCGCTTTCGGCGGTATCGAGGGCGTCGGGTCCTGTTTTCATATTTTGCGTGCCCGGACTCGTTTCCGACGGTACAGAGGGCGTCGGTTCCCGTTTACATGTTTTGCTCGCCCAGACTCGATTTCGGCCATACCGAGGGCGTTGGGTCCCGTTTTCGTGTTTTGCCCGAACAGACTCATTTTCGGTGGTACCGAGGGAGTCCAATCCCGAATTCGTGTTTTGCGCTCCCGGACACATTTTCGGCGGTACCGATGGCGTCGGTTCCCGTTTTCATGTTTGGCGCGTCCGGACTCATTTCAGGCGGTACCGAGGGCGTCAGTTTTCGTTTTCAAGTTTTGCGCTCCCGGACTCCATTTCAACAGTTCCCGTTTTCATGTTTTGCGCTCCCCGACTCGTTTTCGGCAGTACCGAGGGCGTCGGGTCCCGTTTTCATGTTTTGCGTGCCCAGACACATTTTCGGCGGTGCCGAGGGCGTCGGGTCCCGTTTTCATGTTTTGCGCTCCCGGGTTCATTTTTTGCTATGCCGAGTGCGGCCGATCTCGTTTTCATGTTTTGTGCTCCCGGAGTCTTTTTCGACGGTACCGAGGGCGTTCGATCCCGTTTTCATATTTTGCGCTCTCGGAAACGCTTTCGGCGGTACCGAGGGTGTCGGGTCCCGTTTTGATGTTCTGCGCTACCGGACTCGCTTTCGGCAGTACCGAGGTCGTCGGGTCCCGTTTTCATGTTTGGCGCGCTCGGACTCATTTTCGACGGTACCGAGGGCGTCTCGTCCCGTTTTCTTATTTTAAGCGCCCGGACTCATTTTCGACGGTACCGTGGGCGTCGGGTCCTGTTTTCATATTTTGCGCTCCCGGACTCGTTTTCGGCGGTACCGAGGGCTTCGGGCTGCATTTTCATGTTTTGCGCTCCCGGACTCATTTTCGACGGTACCGAGGGTGTCGGGTCCCGTTTTTATGTTTTTGCGCTACTTGACACATTTTCGGCGTTCCGAGGGCGTCGGGTCCCGTTTTCATATCGGCTGGTTTTCGGCAGTTCCGAGGTCGTGGGGTCCCGTTTTCATGATTTGCGCGCCCGGATTCATTTCCGGCGGTGCCGGGTGCGTCGGGTCTCGTTTTAATGTTTTGCTCGCTCGGACTCATTTTCGGCGGTATCGAGGGCTTCGGGTCCTATTTTCATGTTTTGCGCGCCTAGACTCGTTTTCGGAGGTACCGAGGTCGTCGGGTATCGTTTTCATATTTTGCGCTCCCGGACTCGCTTTCGGCGGTATCGAGGGCGTCGGTTCCTGTTTTCATGTTTTGCGCGCCCGGACTCATTTCCGCAGTACCGAGGGTGTCGGGTCCCGTTTTCATGATTTGCTCGCCCGGTCTCGTTTCCGGCGATACCGAGGGAGTCTGTTTCTGTTTTCATGTTTTGCGCGCCAGGACTCCATTTTAGCGGTACCGAGGGTGTCGAATCCCGTTTTCATATTTTGCGCTCCCGGACTCATTTTCGGCGGTACCAAGTGCGTCGATTCCCGTTTTCATGTTTTGCTCGCCCGGACTCCTTTTCGGCGGTACCGAGGGCGTCGGGTCCGGTTTTCATATTTTTCGCTTCCGGGCTCAGTTTTGGCTGTGCCGAGTGCGGCCGATCTCGTTTTCATGTTTTACGCTCCCGGAGTAATTTTCGGCGGTACCGAGGGCGTCCGATCCCGTTTTCATATTTTGCTCTCTCGGACACGCTTTCGGCGGTACCGAGGGTGTCGGGTCCCGTTTTGATGTTCTGCTCTACCGGACTCGCTTTCGGCGGTACCGAGGACATCGGGTCCCGTTTTCATGTTTGGCGCGCTCGGACTCATTTTCGACGGTACCGAGGGCGTCTCGTCCCGTTTTCTTGTTTTAAAAGCCTAGATTCATTTTCGACGGTACCGAGGGCGTCGGGTCCCGTTTTCATATTTTGCGCTCCCGGACTCGTTTTCGGCGGTACCGAGGGCTTCAGACTGCATTTTCATGTTTTGCGCTCCCGGACTCATTTTCGGCGGTACCGAGGGTGTCGGGTCCCGTTTTCATGTTTTTGAGCTACTTGACACATTTTCGGCGTTCCGAGGGCGTCGGGTCCCGTTTTATATCGGCTGGTTTTCGGCAGTTCTGAGGTCGTGGGGTCCCGTTTTCATGATTTGCGCGCCCGGATTCATTTCCGGCGGTGCCGGGTGCGTCGGGTCCCGTTTTAATGTTTTGCTCGCTCATACTCATTTTCGTCGGTATCGAGGGCTTCGAGTCCTATTTTCATGTTTTGCGCGCCTAGACTCGTTTTCGGCGGTACCGAGGTCGTCGGGTATCGTTTTCATATTTTGCGCTCCCGGACTCGCTTTCGGCGGTATGGAGGGCGTCGGTTCCTGTTTTCATGTTTTGCGCGCCCGGACTCATTTCCGCAGTAACGAGGGTGTCGGGTCTCGTTTTCATGATTTGCTCGCCCGGTCTCGTTTCCGGCGATACCGAGGGAGTCTGTTTCTGTTTTCATGTTTTGCGCGCCAGGACTCCATTTTAGCGGTACCGAGGGCGTCGGATCCCGTTTTCATATTTTGCGCTCCCGGACTCATTTTCGGCGGTACCGAGTGCGTCGATTCCCGTTTTCATGTTTTGCTCGCCCGGACTCCTTTTCGGCGGTACCGAGGGCGTCGGGTCCGGTTTTCATATTTTTCGCTTCCGGGCTCAGTTTTGGCTGTGCCGAGTACGGCCGATCTCGTTTTCATGTTTTACGCTCCCGGAGTCATTTTCGGCGGTACCGAGGGCGTCCGATCCCGTTTTCATATTTTGCTCTCTCGGACACGCTCTCGGACACGCTTTCGGTCGATTTCGGCGGTACCGAGGGTGTCCGATCCCGTTTTTGTGTTTTGCGCTGCCGGACTCATTTTCGGTGGTACTGAGGGCTTGGGGTCCCGTTTTCATGTTTTGCGTTCCTAGACTCGATTTCGGCGGTACCGAGGGCATGGGGTCCCGTTTTCATATTTTGCGCTCCCGGTCTCGTTTTCGGCGGTACCGAGGTAGTCGGGTCCCATTTTCATATTTTGCGCTCCCGGTCTCGTTTTCGGCCATACAGAGGGCGTCGGGTCCCATTTTCGTGTTTTGCACGAACGGACTCGTTTTCGGCGGTACCGAGGGCGTCCGATCCCGATTTCGTGTTTTGTGCTCCCGGACACATTTACGGCGGTACTGAGGGCGTCGGTTCCCGTTTTGATGTATTGCGCGCCCGAACTCGTTTTAGACGGTGCCGAGGGCGTCGGGTCCAGTTTTCATGTTTTAAGCGCCCGAACTCGTTTTTGACGGTACCGAGGACGTCGGGTCCCGTTTTCATATTATGCGCTCTCGGACTCGTTTTCGACGGTACCGAGGGCGTCAGGTCCCGTTTTCATATTTTACGCTCCCGGACACGTTTTCGACGGTACCGAGGGCGTCGGGTCCTGTTTTCATGTTGTGCGCGCCCGGACTCATTTCCGGCGGTACCGAGGGCGTCAGTTTCGTTTTCATGTTTTGCGCGTCCGGACTCCATTTCAGCAGTTCCCGTTTTCATATTTTGCGCTCCCCGACTCGTTTTCGGCAGTACCGAGGGCGTCGGGTCTCGTTTTCATGTTTTGCGTGCCCAGACTCATTTTCGGCGGTGCCGAGGGCGTCGGGTCCCATTTTCATGTTTTGCGCTCCCAGGCTCGTTTTTGGCTGTGCCGAGTGCGGCCGATCTCGTTTTCATGTTTTACGCTCCCGGAGTCAGTTTCGGCGATACCGAGGGCGTCCGATCCCGTTTTCATGTTTTGCACTCTAGGACACGTTTTCGGCGGTACCGAGGGTGTCGGGTCCCGTTTTGATGTTCTGCACTTCCGGACTCACTTTCAACGGTACTGAGTTCGTCGGGTCCCGTTTTCGTGTTTTGCCTGCCCGGTCTCATTTTTGGCGGTACCGAGGGCGTCCAATCCCGTTTTTGTTTTTTGCGCTGCCGGACTCATTTTCGATGGTACCGAGGGCGTGGGGTCCCGTTTTCATAGTTTGCGCTCCTAGACTCGATTTCGGCGGTACCGAGGTCGTCAGGTCCCGTTTTCATGTTTCGCGCGCCAGGACACGTTTTCGGCGGTACCGAGGGCTTTAGGTCCCATTTTTATGTTTTGCGCGCCCGGACTCATTTTCGGCGGTACCGAGGGCGTCGGGTCCCGTTTTCATATTTTGCTCTCCCGAACTCATTTTCGGCGGTACCAAGATCGTCGGGCACCGTTTTCGTATTTTGCGCTCCCGGACTCGCTTTCGGCGGTATCGAGGGCGTCGGTTCCCGTTTTCATGATTTGCGCGCCCGGTCTCGTTTCCGGCGGTACCGAGGGAGTCTATTTCCGTTTTCATGTTTTGCGCGTCAGGACTCAATTTCAGCGGTACCGAGGGCGTAGGGTCTCGTTTTCATGTTTTGCGCTCCCGGACTCATTTTCGGCGGTATCGAGGGCGTCGGGTCCCGTTTTCATATTTTGCGCTCCCGAAATCGCTTTCGGCGGTATCGAGGGCGTCGGGTCCTGTTTTCATGTTTTGCACGCCCGGACTCGTTTCCGGCGGTACAGAGGGCGTCGGTTCCCATTTTCATGTTTTGCGCGCCCAGACTCATTTTCGACGGTACCGAGGGCGTCGGGTCCCGTTTTCATATTTTGCGCTCCCAGACTCATTTTCGGCAGTACCGAGAGCGTCAGGTCCCGTTTTCATGATTTGCGGGCCCGAACTCATTTTTGGAGGTACCGAGGGCGTCGGTTCCCATTTTCCCCTTTTCGGCGGTATCGAGGGCGTCGGGCTCCGATTTTCCTATTTTTCGCTTCTGGACTCGTTATCGGCGGCACCGAGGGCGTCGGGTCCCGTTTTCATTTTTTACGTGACCAGACTCGTTTTCGACTGTGCCGAGGGCGTCAGGTCCCGTTTTCATGTTTTGCGCTACCGAGATCGGTTTTGGCTGTGCCGAGTGCGGCCGATCTCGTTTTCATGTTTTGCGCTCCCGGAGTCATTTTCGGCGGTACCGAGGGCGTCTGATCCCGTTTTCATATTTTGCGCTCTCGGACACGCTTTCGGCGGTACCGACGGTGTCGGGTCCCGTTTTGATGTTCTGCGCATCCGGACTCGCTTTTGACGGTACTGAGGGCGTGGGGTCCCGTTTTCGTGTTTTGCGCTCCTAGACTCGATTTCGGCGGTACCGAGGTCGTCGGGTCCCATTTTCATATTTTGCTCTCCCGGTCTCGTTTTCGGCCATACCGATGGCGTCTGGTCCCATTTTCGTGTTTTGCACGAACAGACTCGTTTTCGACGGTACCGAGGGCTTTTGATCCCGATTTCGTGTTTTGTGCTCCCGGACACATTTTCGGCGATACCGAGGGCGTCGTTTCCCGTTTTCATGTTTTGCGCACCCGGACTCATTTTCGACGGTACCGAGGGCATCGGGTCCCGTTTTCAGGTTTTAAGCGCCCAGACTCATTTTTGACGGTACCGAGGGCGTCGGGTCCCGTTTTCATATTTTGCGCTCTCGGACTCATTTTCGGCGGTACCGAGGGCGTCCGGTCACGTTTTCATATTTTGCTCTCCTGGACACGTTTTCGGCGGTATCGAGGGCTTCAGGTCCCATTTTCATGTTTTTTACGCCCGGACTCGTTTCGAGCGGAACCGAGGGCGTCGAGTCCCGTTTTCATGTTTTACGCGCCCGGACTCCATTTCAGCGGTTCCTGTTTTCATATTTTGCGCTCCCCGACTCGTTTTCGGCAGTACCGAGGGCGTCGGTTTCCGTTTTCATGTTTTGCGCGCCAGGACTACATTTCAATGGTACCGAGGGCGTCGGACCCCGTTTTCATATTTTACGCTCCCAGACTCATTTTCGGCGGTATCGAGGGTGTAGGGTACCTTTTTCATGTTTTGCGTACCCGGACCCTTTTTTGGCGGTACCGAGGGTGTAGGGTCCTGTTTTCATGTTTTGCGCTCTCGGACTCATTTTCGACGGTATCGAGGGCGTCGGGTCCCGTTTTCATATTTTGCGCTCTCGGAATCGCTTTCGGCGGTATCGAGAGCGTCAGGTCCTGTTTTCATGTTTTGCGCGCCCGGACTCGTTTCCAGCGGTACCAAGGGCGTCGGTTCCCGTTTTCATGTTTTGCGGGCCCAGACTCGATTTCGGCCATACCGAGGGCGTTGGGTCCCGTTTTCGTGTTTTGCACGAACAGACTCATTTTCGGTGGTACCGAGGGAGTCCGATCCCGAATTCGTGTTTTGCGCTCCCGGACACATTTTCGGCGGTACCGATGGCGTCGGTTCCCGTTTTCATGTTTGCCGCGCCCGGACTCGTTTCAGGCGTTACGGAGAGCGTCAGTTTTCGTTTTCATGTTTTGCGCGCCCGGACTCCATTTCAGCAATTCCCATTTTCGGCGGTACCGATGGCGTCGGTTCCCGTTTTCATGTTTGCCGCGCCCGGACTCGTTTCGAGCGGATCCGAGGGCGTCGAGTCCCGTTTTCATGTTTTACGCGCCCGGACTCCATTTCAGCGGTTCCTGTTTTCATATTTTGCGCTCCCCGACTCGTTTTCGACAGTACCGAGGGCGTCGGGTCCCGTTTTCATGTTTTACGTGCCCAGACTCATTTTCGGCATTGCCGAGGGCGTCGGGTCCCGTTTTCATGTTTTGCGCTCCCGGGCTCGTTTCTGGCTGTGTCGAGTGCGGTCGATCTAGTTTTCATGTTTTGCGCTCCCGGAGTCATTTTCGGCGGTACCGAGGGCGTCCGATCCTGTTTCCATGTTTTGCGCTCCTAGACTTGATTTCGGCGGTAATGAGGTCGTCGGGTCCCATTTTCATATTTTCCGCGCTCGGTCTCGTTTCCGACCATACCGAGGGCGTCGGGTCCTGTTTTCGTGTTTTGCACGAGCGGACTCGTTTTCGGCGGAACCGAGGGGGTCCGATCCCGATTTCGTGTTTTGCGCTCCCTGACACATTTTCGGCGGTACCGAGGGCGTCGGTTCCCGTTTCATGTTTTGCGCGCCCGGACTCGTTTTCAACGGTTCCGAGGGTGTCGGGTCCCGTTTTCATGTTTTAAGCGCCCGGACTCATTTTTGAAGATAACGAGGGCGTCAGGTCCCGTTTTCATATTTTGCGCTCTCGGACACGTTTTCGGCGGTTCCGAGGGCTTCGGGTCCCATTTTCATGTTTTGCGCTCACAGACACGTTATCGGCTGTACCGAGGGCTTCGGGTCCCATTTTCATGTTTTGCACGCCCAAACTCATTTACGGCGGTACTGAGGGCTTCGGTTTCCGTTTTCATGTTTTGCGTGCTCGGACTCCATTTCAGCGGTTCCCGTTTTCATGTTTTGCGCTCCCGGACACATTTTCGGCGGTACCGAGGGCTTCGGGTCCCGTTTTAATGTTTTGCGCGCCCGGACTCATTTTCAACGATAATGAGGGCGGCGGGTCCCGTATTCATATTTTGCGCGCCCGAACTCATTTTCGGCGGTACCGAGGTCGTCGGGTCCGGTTTTCATGTTTTGCGAGCCCGGACTAATTTTCGGCGGTACCGAGGGCGTCGGTTCCCGTTTTTATATTTTGCGCTCCCTGACTCATTTTCGGCCGTACCGAGGGCGTCGGATCTCGTTTTCATGATTTGCGCGCCTGGACTCGTTTCCAACGGTGCCGCGTGCGTCGGGTCCCGTTTTCATATTTAGCACGCCCGGACTCCTTTTCGGCGGTACCGAGGGCGTCAGGTCCGATTTTCATGTTTTGCGCGCCCGGACCCGTTTTCGGCGGTACCGAGGGCGTCGGGTCCCGTTTTCTTGTTTTGCGTGCTCGGACTCATTTTCGGCTGTGCCGAGGGCGTCGGGTCCCGTTTTCATATTTTGCGCTCTAGGGCTCGTTTTTGCTGTGTCGAGTGCGGCCGATCCAGTTTTCATATTTTGCGCTCCAGGCACGTTTTCAGCGGTACGGAGGGTTTCGGGTCTCGATTTGATGTTTTGCGCGCCCGGATTTATTTTCGGCGGTATCGAGGGCGTCGGGTCCTATTTTCATGTTTTGTGCTCCCGGGCACATTTTCAGCGGTATGGAGGGTTTCGGGCCTCGATTTCATGTTTTGCGCACCGGGATTCGTTTTCGACGGTACCCAGGGCGTCGGGTCCCGTTTTCATGTTTTGCGCGCCCGGACTCATTTTCGACGGTACCGAGGGCGTCGGGTCCCGTTTTCATGTTTTGGGCGCCAAGACTCATTTTCGGCGGTACCGAGGGGGTCGGGTCTTGTTTTCATGTTTTGCGCTCTCGGAGTCATTTTCGGTGGTACCTTGGGCGTCAGGTCCCGCTTTTATGTTTTGCGCTCTCGGACTCATTTACGGCGATGCCGAGTGCGTCGGGTCCCGTTTTCATGTTTTGCTCCGGTTTTCCTATTTTTCGCTTCCTGACTCATTTTCGACGGTACCGAGTGCTTCGGGTCCCGTTTTTTTTTCCGCGCCCGTACCCGTTTTCGGCAGTACCAAGGGCGTCGGGTCCCGTTTTCTTGTTTTGGGCGCTCGGACTCGTTTTCGACGGTACCGAGGGCGTCGGGTCCAGTTTTCAAGTTTTGCGCGCCCCGACACGTTTTCCGCGGTACCGAGGGTATCGGGTCCCGTTATCATGTTTTGCGCTCTCGGGCTCGTTTTTGGCCGTGCCGAGTGCGTCGGGTCCCGTTTTCATGTTTTCCGCTCCCGGACATGTTTTCATGTTTTGCACACCGGGACTCATTTTCGGCGGAACCGAGGGTGTCGGCTCCCGTTTTCATGTTTTTTCATTCCCGGACTCGTTTTCGGCGGTACGGAGGGTGCCGAGTTCTGTCCCGGACTCATTTTCGGCGGGTCCCGTTTTCATGTTTTGCGATCCCGAGCACGTTTTCGGCGGTACGGAGGGCATCCGTTCTCGATTTCAAGTTTTGTGCTCCCGAACTCATTTTCGGCGGTACCGAGTGCGTCGGGTCCCGTTTTCATGTTTTGCGCGCCCGGAGTCATTTTCGGCGGTACCGAGGGCGTCGGGTCCCTTTTTCATATTTTGCGCTCCCGGACTCGTTTTCGGCGGTGCCGAGTTCGTCGGATCCCGTTTTCATATTTTTCGCTCTTTGACATGTTTTTGGTGGGGCGGAGGGCGGAGGGTCTCGTTTTTCATGTTTTCCGTTCCCGGACTAGTTTTCGGCGGTTGTGAAGGTGGCGGGTCATGTTTTCATGTTTTACGCGCCCGGACTCGTTTTCGGCGGTATCGAGGGCATCAGGTCCTGTTTTCATGTTATACGCTACCGAGCACGTTTTCAGCGGTACTGATGGTTTCGAGTCTCGATTTCACGTTTTGCGCGCCCGGTTTCGTTTTCAGCGGAACCGAGGGCGTCGGGTCCTGTTTATATTTTTTTTTGCCCGGACTCGTTTTCGACGGTACCGAGGGCGTCAGGTCCCGTTTTCATGTTTTGCGCGCCCAGACTCATTTTCGGCGGAACCGAGGGCGTCGGGTCACGTTTGCATGTTTTGCGCCTGGACTCATTTTCGGCGGTACCGAGGGCGTCGGGTCCCGTTATCATGTTTTGCGCTCTCGAACTCGTTTTCGACAATGCCGAGTTCGTCAGGTCCCGTTTTCATGTTTTCCGCGCCCCGACTCTTTTTCGGCATTACCGAGGGCGTCTAATCCCGTTTTCATGTTTTTCGCTCCCGGACACATTTTCGGTCTTACTGAGGGCGTCGGGTCCTGTTTTCATGTTTTGCACGTCGGTACTAATTTTCGGCGAAACCGAGGCCGTCGGCTCCCGTTTTCATGTTTTGCGCGCCCGAACTCGTTTTCGGCGGTACAGAGGGCGTCGGGTCCCGTTTTCATATTTTGCGCGCTCGGACTCATTTTTGACGGTACCGAGGGTGCCGAGTCCCGTTTTCATGTTTTGCACTCTCGGAGTCATTTTCGGCGGTACCTTGGGCGTCAGGCCCCGTTTTCATGTTTTGCGCTCCCGGACTCATTTACGGCGATGCCGAGTGCGTCGGGTCCCGTTTTCATGTTTTGTGCGCCCGGACGCATTCTCGGCGGTACCGAGGGCGTCGGGTCCAGTTTTCATGTTTTGCACATCGGGACTCGTTTTCGCCGAACCGAGGGCGTCGGCTCCCGTTTTCATATATTTTTGTGATCATATTTTTTTGTGTGCCCGGACTCATGTTTTGTGATCCCGTTTTCATGTTTTCCACTCCCGGACATATTTTTGGTGGTGCGGAGGGCGTCGGGTCTCGTTTTCATGTTTTACACTCCCGGACACATTTTTCGGCGGTATCGAGGGCGTCGGGTCCAGTTTTCATGTTTTGCACATCGAGACTCGTTTTCTGCCGAACTGAGAGCGTCAGCTCCCGTTTTCATATTCTTTTTGTTCCCGGACTCATTTTCGGCGCTACTGAGGGTCTCGGATCCTGTTTTCATGTTTTGCGCGCCCGGACTCATTTTCGGCGGGTCACGTTTTCATGTTTTGCGATCCCGGGCACGTTTTCGACGGTACGGAGGGCGTCCGGTCTCAATTTCATGTTTTGCCTTCCCGAACTTGTTTTCGGCGGTACCGAGGGCGTCAGATCCCATTTTCAAGTTTTGCGCGCCTAGATACGTTTTCGGCGGTACCGAGTGCGTCGGGTCCCATTTTTATGTTTTGCGCGCCCGAAGTCGTTTTCGGCGGTACTGAAGGCGTTGGTTCCCTATTTCTAATTCTGCGCTCCCGGACTCATTTTCGGCGATGCCGAGTGCATCGAGTTCCGTTTTTATATTTTGTGCGCCCGGACTCAATTTTTGGCGGCACCGAGGTCGTCGGGTCCCGTTTTCTTATTTTGTGCGCCCAGACTCATTTTCGGCGTCCCGAGGGCGACGGGTCCCGTTTTTATGTTTTGCGCGCGGGGATTAGTTGTTGGTGGTACGGAGGGCGACGGGTCCCGTTTTCATGTTTTCCGCGCTAGGACACATTTTCGGCGGTACGCAGGGCGTCGGGTCTCGTTTTATTATTTTGCGCTCCCGGACACGTTTTCGGCGGTACGGAGGGCGTTGGGTCCCGTTTACATGTTTTGCTCTCCCGGACACGTTTTCGGCGGTACGGAGGGCGTCGGGTCCCGTTTTCATGTTTTGCGCTCCCAGACACGTTTTCGGCGGTACGGAGGGCATCAGGTCCCGTCTTCATCTTTTGCGCTCCTGGACACGTTTTCGGCGGTACGGAGGGCGTCGGGTCCTGTTTTCATGTTTTGCTCTCCCGAACACGTTTTCGGCAGTACGGAGAGCGTCGGGTCCCGTTTTCATATTTTGCGCGCCCGGACTCATTTTCGGTAGTACCGAGGGCATCAAGTATTGTTTTCTTATTTTGCGCGTCGGGACTCGTTTTTGACGGTATCGAGTGCGTCGGGTCCCGTTTTCATGTTTTGCGCGCCCGGACTCATTTTCGGCGGAACCGAGGGCGTCGGTTCACATTTTCATATTTTTTTCATTCCCGGACTCGTTTCTCGTGGTACAAATGAAAACGAGTCAGGTCCTGTTTTCATGTTTTGCGCTCCCTGACTCATTTTTGGTAGTTCCGAGGGCGTCGGGTCTGTTTTTCATCTTTTGCGCGCCCGGACTTATTTTCGGAGGTACCGAGGACGTTCGGTCCCGTTTTCACGTTTTGCGCTCCCTGAGATGTTTGCGGCGGTGCCGAGTGCGTCGAGTCCCGTTTTTATATTTTGTGCGCCCGGACTCATTTTCGGCGTTACCTAGGACGTCGTGTCCAGTTTTCATTTCTTGCGCTCCCGAACATGTTTTCGACGGTGCCGAGTGCGTCGGGTCCCGTTTTCTTATTTTGTGCACCAGGACTCATTTTCAGCGGTCCCGAGGGCGACGGGTCCCGTTTTTATGTTTTGCCCGCGGGGATTAGTTTTTGGCGGTACCGAGGGCGTCGGGTCCCGTTTTTATGTTTTACGTTTTAGGCGATATCGAGGGCGTTGGGTCCTATTTTCATGTTTTGCGCTCCCGGGCACGTTTTCGGCGGTACGGAGGGTTTCGGGTCTCGATTTCATGTTTTGCGTGCCGGGACTCATTTTCGGCGGTACCAAGTGCGTCGGGTCCCGTTTTCATATTTTGCGCGCCCGGACTCGTTTCCGACGGTACCGAGGGCGTCGGGTCCCGTTTTCATGTTTTGCGCGCCCAGTCTCATTTTCAGCGGTACCAAGGGCGTCGGGTCCCTTTATCATGTTTTGAGCTCTCCGACTCATTTTCGGCAGTGCCGAGTGCGTCGGGTCCCGTTTTCATATTTTCCGCTCCCGGACATGTTTTTGGCGGTGCGAAGGGCATCCGTTCTCGTTTTCATGTTTTGCGCTCTCGGACACGTTTTCGGCAATATCGAGGGCGTCGGGTTCAGTTTTCATGTTTTACGCGCCCGGACTCATTTTAAGCGGTACCGAGGGCGTCGGGTCCCGTTTTCATGTTTTGCGCTCCCGGGCACGTTTTCGGTGGTACGGAGGATTTCGGGTCACGATTTCATGTTTTGCGCGCCCGGATTCGTTTTCGACGGTACCAAGGGCGTCGGGTCCCGTTTTCATGTTTTGCGCGCTCGGACTCGTTTTCGGCGGTACCGAGGGCGTCGGGTCCCGTTTTCATGTTTTGGGCGCCCGGACTCGTTTTCGACGGTACCGAGGGCGTCGGGTCCCGTTTTCATGTTTTGCGCGCCCCGACACGTTTTCCGCGGTACCGAGCGCGTCGGGTCCCGTTATCATGTTTTGCGCTCCCGGACTCGTTTTTGGCAGTGCCGAGTGTGTCGGGTCCCGTTTTCATGTTTTCCGCTCCCGGACATGTTTTGGACGGTGCGGAGGGTCTCGTTTTCATGTTTTGCGCTCCCGGACACGTTTTCGGCGGTACCGAGGGCGTCGGCTCCTGTTTTCATGTTTTTTCGTTCGCGGACTCGTTTTCGGCGGTACAGAGGGTGCCGAGTCCTGTTTTCATGTATTGCGTGCCCGGACTCATTTTCGGCGGGTCCCGTTTTCATGTTTTGCGATCCCGGGCACGTTTTCGGCGGTACGGAGGGCGTCCGTTCTCGATTGCATGTTTTGCGCTCCCGAACTTATTTTCGACGGTACCGAGGGCGTCAGTTCCCGTTTTCATGTTTTGCGCCTATATACGTTTTTGGCGGTACCGAGTGCGTCGGGTCCCGTTTTCATATTTTGCGCGCCCGAACTCATTGTCGGCGGTTCCGCGATCACGTTTTCATGTTTTTCGCTCCCGGACATATTTTAAGCTGAAGTGTGGGACCCACCTGTTAGTGAAGAATAATCAGATGGATGACCCCTCAGGAGATCTTTCTCTTGAATCTCCTGAGGGTCATCCACCTCGAATGAACAGGAGGTGGTCGGACTTTTATACCTCTGACTCTTGCCTAGAATTTCCTTGTGGGATTAATGTTTAATCCTTGTTCCGGTCAAATTAGATTTAGTGGATAGGCTAGGTTTAATGTGTTGAAGTTGCTTATGTGGAGTCAGGTGGGTCCCACTTGTCAGAGAAAAATGATCACATGAATGACACCTCAAAAGATATCTTTCTCTCTCCTGAATCTCTTGAGTGTCATCCACCTCGAATGGACAGCGGATGGTGGGGTATTTTATACCCTTGCTTCTTACTCATGATTTCCTTGTGGGACAAATAGACTTGCTCTGGAGTTCAGCGGCGACTTCTTCTGACTGGTGGCCCCCTCTCTTGCCTTTCTCTCCCTTTTCTTATGATTTATTACTAATAATTGATTATTATTTTTAATTGTTCAGCTGTTCTACCCTTGAAATCTTTTCAAGGGTAACCAGCAACTACACAAAATTCGTGCAAATTAAACTAATTACTCATTGTTACGCTTATTATAAGATTGTCCTATTAAAACCTCGATATGAATATTTCATGACGCTAATTTTGCGCAAAACATAAGTAAGATGCTTTAAAAAATGCTATTTAAACAAGTTGTTTGAGGCTTTCAAAATTTTTGGCCGCATAACTACGTATAATTTCGTGAAAATTAATACAATTACTCCTAATTATGCCAATTATAAAATTGTCCAACTAAAACTTCGATATGAATATTCTATAACGCTAATATTGCACAAAACATAAGTAAGATGTGTCAAAAGCTGCTGTTTAAACAAGTTATTTGCCTTTATAAAAAAATTTGGCCGCATAACTACACATAATTTGGTGTAAGATGCATTAGAAACTGCTAATTAAAAAAGTTAAGTTTTTCAACATTTTTGGCTTCATAACTACATATAATTTCATAAAAAATAATATAATTACTCCTAATTGCCCATTAAAATATTAGCCCATTAATAGTTCGATATGAACATTCTACGACACTAATTTTGCACGATACATAAGTAGGATGCATTAAAAACAGCTGTTTAAACAAGTTGTTTGTGTTTTTCAAAAATTTTGGCCGCATAAGTACATATAATTTCATGCAAATTGATATAATTACTTATAATTATGACTATTATAAGATTGTTCAATTAGCATTGCGATATGAATATCCTACGACACTAATTTTTCATAAAACATAAGTAAGATATATCAGAAACTGTTGTTTAAATAAGTTATTTAAGATTTTAAGATTTTTTGACTCATATCTATACATAATTTCGTGAAAATTAATATAATTACTCCTAATTATACCTATTAGTAGATTATCCAATCAACACTTCGATATGAACGTTGTCCGACACAAATTTTGCACAAAACAAAAATAAGATGCATTAAAAACGGTTGTTCAAATAAGTTGTTTGAGTTTTTAAAATTTGTTGGCCGCATAACTACAGATAATTTCATAAAAATTAGTATAATTACTCCTAATTATACTTATTATATGATTATCTAGTTAAAACTTAGATATGAATATTCTATAATGCTAATTTTGCACAAATATAAGTAAGATGCATTCGAATCTTTTTTTAAAGAAGTAGTTTAAAATTTTCAATATTTTTTAAATCAAAACTACACATAATTTCGAGCGAATTAATATAATTGCGCCTAACTATGTCTATTATAAGATTGTCAAATTAACACTTCAATATGAATATCAGATGACACTATTTTTTCATAAGACATAAGTAAGATACATTAGAAATTACTGTTTAAACAAGTTATTTAAGATTTTTAACATTAATTGCCTCATAACGACACAAAATTTCATAAAAATTAACATAATTACTCCTAATTATGCCTATTAGAATATTATCCAATTAACACTTCGATATGAACATTCTACAACACGAATTTTGCATAAAAAATAAGTAAGATGCATTCAAAACAGCTGTTTAAACAAATTATTTGAGTTCTTTAAATTTTGTTAATGCATAACTACACATAACATCGCGCAAATTAATATAATTACTCCCAATTATGCCTATTATGTAATTATCCAATTGACACTCCAATATGAATATCCTATAACAGTATTTTCTTCATAAAGCATAAATAAGATACATCTGAAACTGTTATTTAAACAAGTTGTTTAAGATTTTTAAAATTTATTGTCTCATAACTATTTATAATTTTATGAAAATTAATATAATTATTTATAATTGTTCCTATTAGAAGATTATTGAATTAATATTTTGATATGAATATTCTACGATACTAAGTTTGCACAAAACATAAGTAAGATGCATTAAAAAATAACAGTTTAAACTAGTTGATTGAGTTTTTCAAAAAATTTGTCGCATAACTGCTTATAATTTTGTACATATTAATATAATTATATCTAATTATGCCTATTATAAGATTATATAATTAAAACTTCGATATGAATATTCTATGATGCTAATTTGGCACAAAACAAAAGTAAGATGCATTAAAAACTGTTGTTTCAATGAATTGTTTGACTTTTTAAAAAATTTGGCCCCATAAATACACATAGTTTCGTGCAAATTAATATAATTACTCCTTGTTATGCCTATTATAAGATTGTTCAATTAACACCTAGATATGAATATTCTACGACACTATTTTCTCCCAAAACTTATAAGATGCATTAGAAACAGCTATTTGAAAAAGTTATTTGAGTGTTTCAAAAATTTTGGCCCCATAACTACACATAATTTAGTGAAAGTCAAAATAATCACTCCTAATTATGCCTATTAAAATATTATTAATTAACACTTCAGAATGACCATTCTACAACACTAATTTTGCACAAAACATAAGTAGGAGGCTTTAAAAACAGCTGTTTAAACAAGTTGTTTGAGCTTTTTAAAAAAATTGGGCCGCATAATTACACATAATTTCTTATAAATTAATATTATGACCCCTAAGCATGCCTCTTATATGATCTTTTAATTAAAACTTCGATATGAATATTTTACGACTCTAATTTTTCACAAAACATAAGTAAGATGCATTAAAAACAGCTGTTTAAACAAGTTATTTGAGTTTTTCAAAATTTTGGCTGCTACACATAATTTCTTATAAATTAATATAATTACTCCTAAATATGCCTATTGTAAGATTCTTTCAATAAAACTTCGATATGAATATCCTACAACACTAATTTTGCACAAAACATAAGTAAGATGCATTAAAAACAGCTGTTTAAACGAGTTGTTTGATATTTCCAATTTTTTTGGCCGCATAACTGCACATAATTTCGTATAAATTAATATAATTACTCCTAATTACGTCTGTTATAAGATTTTTCACTTAACACTTTGATATGAATATTCTACGATACAAATTTTTCACAAAACGTAAGTAAGATGCATTAGAAACTGCTATTTAAAAAACTTGTTTGAGTTTTCTACATTTGAGCCCTCATAACTACACATAATTTCATGAAAATTAATATAACTACTCCTAATTACTCCTATTATAAAGTTGTCCAATTAAAACTTTGATATGAATATTCTATAATGCTAATTTTGCACAAAATATAAGTAAGATGCGTTAAAAACTGTTGTCTAAATAAGTTGTTTGACTTTATGAAAATTTTTGGCCGCGCAATTACACAAATTTCGTGCAAATTAAACTAATTACTCTTTGTTACGCCTATTATAAGATTGTCCTATTAAAACTTCGATATGAATATTTCATGATGCTAATTTTGCGCAAAACATAAGTAAGATGCATTAAAAACTACACAAAATTTCGAGCGAATTAATATAATTCCGCCTAACTATCTCTATTATAAGATTGTCAAATTAACACTTCGATATGAATATCAGAGGACACTAATTTTTCATCAGGCATAAGTAAGATACATTAGAAATTACTGTTTAAACAAGTTGTTTAAGATTTTTAACATTTATTGCCTCATAACGACACAAAATTTCATAAAAATTAATATAATTACTCCTAATTATTCCTATTAGAACATTATCCAATTAACACTTTGATATGAACATTCTACAACACGAATTTTGCATAAAAAATAAGTAAGATGCATTAAAAATTGCTGTTTAAACAAGTTGTTTTAGTTTTTTAAATTTTTTTACTGCATAAATGCAAATAACATCGCGCAAATTAATATAATTACTCCCAATTATGCCTATTATATAATTATCCAATTGACACTCCAATATGAATATCTTATAACAATATTTTTTTCATAAAACATAAATAAGATACATCTGAAACTGCTGTTTAAACAAGTTATTTAAGATTTTCAAAATTTATTGTCTCATAACTACTCATAATATCGTGAAAATGAATATAATTACTCCTAATTGTTCCTATTAGAAGATTATCCAATTAATACTTCGATATGAATATTCTACGACACTAAGTTTGCACAAAACATAAGTAAGATGTTTTAAAAACAGCAATTTAAATTATTTGATTGAGTTTTTCAAACCTTTTGCCGCATAACTGCATATAATTTCGTACAAATTAATATAATTACTCATAATTATGTCTATTATAAGATTATCTAATTAAAACTTCTATATGAATATTCTATGATGCTAATTAAGCACAAAACAAAAGTAAGATGCATTAAAAACTGCTGTTTAAACTAATTGTTTGACTTTTTTATAATTTTTAGCCCATAAATACACATAATTTCGTGCAAATTAAGATTGTTCAGTTAACACCTCGATATGAATATTCTACGACACTATTTTCTCCCAAAACATAAGTAAGATGCATTAGAAACAGCTATTTGAAAAAGTTATTTGAGTGTTTCAAAATTTTTGGCCCCATAACTACACATAATTTAGTGAAAGTCAAAATAATCACTCCTAATTATACCTATTAAAATATTATCTAATTAACACTTCAGTATGACCATTCTACAACACTAATTTTGCACAAAACATAAGTAGGAGGCTTTAAAAACAGCTGTTTAAATAAGTTGTTTGAGCTTTTTAAAAAATTTGGGCCGCATAATTACACATAATTTCTTATAAATTAATATTATGACCCCTAAGCATGCCTATTATATGATCTTCTAATTAAAACTTCGATATGAATATTCTACGACTCTAATTTTTCACAAAACATAAGTAAGATGCATTAAAAACAGCTGTTTAAACAAGTTATTTGAGTTTTTCAAAATTTTGGCTGCATAGCTACACATAATTTCTTATAAATTAATATAATTACTCCTAAATATGCCTATTGTAAGATTCTTTCAATAAAACTTCGATATGAATATCCTACAACACTAATTTTGCACAAAACATAAGTAAGATGCATTAAAAACAGCTGTTTAAACGAGTTGTTTGATGTTTCCAATTTTTTTGGCCGCATAACTGCACATAATTTCATATAAATTAATATAATTACTCCTAATTACGCCTGTTATAAGATTTTTCACTTAACACTTTGATATGAATATTCTACGATACAAATTTTTCACAAAACGTAAGTAAGATGCATTAGAAACTGCTATTTAAAAAACTTGTTTGAGTTTTCTACATTTGAGCCCTCATAACTACACATAATTTCGTAAAAATTAATATAACTACTCCTAATTACTCCTATTATAAAGTTGTCCAATTAAAACTTTGATATGAATATTCTATAATGCTAATTTTGCGCAAAATATAAGTAAGATGCGTTAAAAACTGTTGTCTAAACAAGTTGTTTGACTTTATGAAAATTTTTGGCTGCGCAA
Organism: Schoenoplectus triqueter; assembly: GCA_964058805.1. Classification (NCBI taxonomy): domain Eukaryota; kingdom Viridiplantae; phylum Streptophyta; class Magnoliopsida; order Poales; family Cyperaceae; genus Schoenoplectus; species Schoenoplectus triqueter. The sequence goes on from CAXKVV010002149.1 coordinate 322,322, forward strand.
TTACACAAATTTCGTGCAAATTAAACTAATTACTCCTTGTTACGCCTATTATAAGATTGTCCTATTAAAACTTCGATATGAATATTTCATGATGCTAATTTTGCGCAAAACATAAGTAAGATGCATTAAAAACTGTTGTTTAAACAAGTTGTTTGAGGCTTTCAAAAATTCTGGCCGCATAACTACGTATAATTCCATCAAAATTAATACAATTACTCCTAATTACGCCAATTATAAAATTGTCCAACTAAAAATTCGATATGAATATTCTATAACGCTAATATTGCACAAAACACAAGTAAGATGCGTCAAAAGCTGTTGTTTAAACAAGTTGTTTGCCTTTATAAAAAATTTTGGCCGCATAACTACACATAATTTGGTGTAAATCAATATAATTTACTCATAATTGTGTCTATTATAAGATTGTTCAATTAACACTTCAAAACGAATATTTTAGGGCACTATTTTCCCCCAAAACATATGTAAGATGCATTAGAAACTGCTATTTACAAAAATTAAGTTTTTCAATATTTTTGGCCTCATAACTACATATAATTTCGTAAAAAATAATATAATTACTCCTAATTATGCCCCATTAAAATATTAGCCAATTAACAGTTCGATATGAACATTCTACGACACTAATTTTGCACGAGACATAAGTAGGATGCATTAAAAACACATGTTTATTGCATAAGTACACATAATTTCATGCAAATTGATATAATTATTCCTAATTATGTCTATTATAAGATTGTTCAATTAGCACTGCGATATGAATATCCTACGACACTAATTTTTCAAAAAACATAAGTAAGATATATTAGAAACTGTTGTGTAAACAAGTTGCTTAAAATTTTTAACATTTTTTTACTCATAACTATACATAATTTCATGAAAATTAATATAATTACTCCTATTAGTAGATTATCCAATCAACACTTCGATATGAACATTGTCCGATACAAATTTTGCACAAAACATAAATAAGATGCATTAAAAACGGTTGTTTAAACAAGTTGTTTGAGTTTTTAAAATTTGTTGGCCGCATAACTATGTATAATTTCATGAAAATTAATATAATTACTCCTAATTATGCCTATTATATGATTGTCCAGTTAAAACTTAGATATGAATATTCTATAACGCTAATTTTGCACAAATATAAGTAAGATGCATTCGAAACTGTTTTTTAAACAAGTAGTTTAAGATTTTCAACATTTTTTGAATCAAAACTACACATAATTTCGAGCGAATTAATATAATTCCGCCTAACTATCTCTATTATAAGATTGTCAAATTAACACTTCGATATGAATATCAGAGGACACTAATTTTTCATCAGGCATAAGTAAGATACATTAGAAATTGCTGTTTAAACAAGTTGTTTAAGATTTTTAATATTTATTGCCTCATAACGACACAAAATTTCATAAAAATTAATATAATTACTCCTAATTATTCCTATTAGAACATTATCCAATTAACACTTTGATATGAACATTCTACAACACGAATTTTGCATAAAAAATAAGTAAGATGCATTAAAAATTGCTGTTTAAACAAGTTGTTTTAGTTTTTTAAATTTTTTTACTGCATAAATGCACATAACATCGCGCAAATTAATATAATTACTCCCAATTATGCCTATTATATAATTATCCAATTGACACTCCAATATGAATATCTTATAACAATATTTTTTTCATAAAACATAAATAAGATACATCTGAAACTGCTGTTTAAACAAGTTATTTAAGATTTTCAAAATTTATTGTCTCATAACTACTCATAATATCGTGAAAATGAATATAATTACTCCTAATTGTTCCTATTAGAAGATTATCCAATTAATACTTCGATATGAATATTCTACGACACTAAGTTTGCACAAAACATAAGTAAGATGTTTTAAAAACAGCAATTTAAATTATTTGATTGAGTTTTTCAAACCTTTTGCCGCATAATTGCATATAATTTCATACAAATTAATATAATTACTCATAATTATGTCTATTATAAGATTATCTAATTAAAACTTCTATATGAATATTCTATGATGCTAATTAAGCACAAAACAAAAGTAAGATGCATTAAAAACTGCCGTTTAAACTAATTGTTTGACTTTTTTTATAATTTTTAGCCCATAAATACACATAATTTCGTGCAAATTAAGATTTTTCAGTTAACACCTCGATATGAATATTCTACGACACTATTTTCTCCCAAAACATAAGTAAGATGCATTAGAAACAGCTATTTGAAAAAGTTATTTGAGTGTTTCAAAATTTTTGGCCCCATAACTACACATAATTTAGTGAAAGTCAAAATAATCACTCCTAATTATGCCTATTAAAATATTATCTAATTAACACTTCAGTATGACCATTCTACAACACTAATTTTGCACAAAACATAAGTAGGAGGCTTTAAAAACAGCTGTTTAAACAAGTTGTTTGAGCTTTTTAAAAAATTTGGACCGCATAATTACACATAATTTCTTATAAATTAATATTATGACCCCTAAGCATGCCTATTATATGATCTTCTAATTAAAACTTCGATATGAATATTCTACGACTCTAATTTTTCACAAAACATAAGTAAGATGCATTAAAAACAGCTGTTTAAACAAGTTATTTGAGTTTTTCAAAATTTTGTCTGCATAGCTACACATAATTTCTTATAAATTAATATAATTACTCCTAAATATGCCTATTGTAAGATTCTTTCAATAAAACTTCGATATGAATATCCTACAACAGTAATTTTGCACAAAACATAAGTAAGATGCATTAAAAACAGCTGTTTAAACGAGTTGTTTGATGTTTCCAATTTTTTTGGCCGCATAACTGCACATAATTTCATATAAATTAATATAATTACTCCTAATTACGCCTGTTATAAGATTTTTCACTTAACACTTTGATATGAATATTCTACGATATAAATTTTTCACAAAACGTAAGTAAGATGCATTAGAAACTGCTATTTAAAAAACTTGTTTCAGTTTTCTACATTTGAGCCCTCATAACTACACATAATTTCGTAAAAATTAATATAACAACTCCTAATTACTCCTATTATAAAGTTGTGCAATTAAAACTTTGATATGAATATTCTATAATGCTAATTTTGCACAAAATATAAGTAAGATGCGTTAAAAACTGTTGTCTAAACAAGTTGTTTGACTTTATGAAAATTTTTGGCCGCGCAATTACACAAATTTCGTGCAAATTAAACTAATTACTCCTTGTTACGCCTATTATAAGATTGTCCTATTAAAACTTCGATATGAATATTTCATGATGCTAATTTTGCGCAAAACATAAGTAAGATGCATTAAAAACTGTTGTTTAAACAAGTTGTTTGAGGCTTTCAAAAATTTTGGCCGCATAACTACGTATAATTCCATCAAAATTAATACAATTACTCCTAATTACGCCAATTATAAAATTGTCCAACTAAAAATTCGATATGAATATTCTATAACGCTAATATTGCACAAAACACAAGTAAGATGCGTCAAAAGCTGTTGTTTAAACAAGTTGTTTGCCTTTATAAAAAATTTTGGCCGCATAACTACACATAATTTGGTGTAAATCAATATAATTTACTCATAATTGTGTCTATTATAAGATTGTTCAATTAACACTTCAAAACGAATATTTTAGGGCACTATTTTCCCCCAAAACATATGTAAGATGCATTAGAAACTGCTATTTACAAAAATTAAGTTTTTCAATATTTTTGGCCTCATAACTACATATAATTTCGTAAAAAATAATATAATTACTCCTAATTATGCCCCATTAAAATATTAGCCAATTAACAGTTCGATATGAACATTCTACGACACTAATTTTGCACGAGACATAAGTAGGATGCATTAAAAACACATGTTTATTGCATAAGTACACATAATTTCATGCAAATTGATATAATTATTCCTAATTATGTCTATTATAAGATTGTTCAATTAGCACTGCGATATGAATATCCTACGACACTAATTTTTCAAAAAACATAAGTAAGATATATTAGAAACTGTTGTGTAAACAAGTTGCTTAAAATTTTTAACATTTTTTTACTCATAACTATACATAATTTCATGAAAATTAATATAATTACTCCTATTAGTAGATTATCCAATCAACACTTCGATATGAACATTCTCCGATACAAATTTTGCACAAAACATAAATAAGATGCATTAAAAACGGTTGTTTAAACAAGTTGTTTGAGTTTTTAAAATTTGTTGGCCGCATAACTATGTATAATTTCATGAAAATTAATATAATTACTCCTAATTATGCCTATTATATGATTGTCCAGTTAAAACTTAGATATGAATATTCTATAACGCTAATTTTGCACAAATATAAGTAAGATGCATTCGAAACTGTTTTTTAAACAAGTAGTTTAAGATTTTCAACATTTTTTGAATCAAAACTACACATAATTTCGAGCGAATTAATATAATTCCGCCTAACTATCTCTATTATAAGATTGTCAAATTAACACTTCGATATGAATATCAGAGGACACTAATTTTTCATCAGGCATAAGTAAGATACATTAGAAATTGCTGTTTAAACAAGTTGTTTAAGATTTTTAACATTTATTGCCTCATAACGACACAAAATTTCATAAAAATTAATATAATTACTCCTAATTATTCCTATTAGAACATTATCCAATTAACACTTTGATATGAACATTCTACAACACGAATTTTGCATAAAAAATAAGTAAGATGCATTAAAAATTGCTGTTTAAACAAGTTGTTTGAGTTTTTTAAATTTTTTTACTGCATAAATGCACATAACATCGCGCAAATTAATATAATTACTCCCAATTATGCCTATTATATAATTATCCAATTGACACTCCAATATGAATATCTTATAACAATATTTTTTTCATAAAACATAAATAAGATACATCTGAAACTGCTGTTTAAACAAGTTATTTAAGATTTTCAAAATTTATTGTCTCATAACTACTCATAATATTGTGAAAATGAATATAATTACTCCTAATTGTTCCTATTAGAAGATTATCCAATTAATACTTCGATATGAATATTCTACGACACTAAGTTTGCACAAAACATAAGTAAGATGTTTTAAAAACAGCAATTTAAATTATTTGATTGAGTTTTTCAAACCTTTTGCCGCATAATTGCATATAATTTCGTACAAATTAATATAATTACTCATAATTATGTCTATTATAAGATTATCTAATTAAAACTTCTATATGAATATTCTATGATGCTAATTAAGCACAAAACAAAAGTAAGATGCATTAAAAACTGCCGTTTAAACTAATTGTTTGACTTTTTTTATAATTTTTAGCCCATAAATACACATAATTTCGTGCAAATTAAGATTGTTTAGTTAACACCTCGATATGAATATTCTACGACACTATTTTCTCCCAAAACATAAGTAAGATGCATTAGAAACAGCTATTTGAAAAAGTTATTTGAGTGTTTCAAAATTTTTGGCCCCATAACTACACATAATTTAGTGAAAGTCAAAATAATCACTCCTAATTATGCCTATTAAAATATTATCTAATTAACACTTCAGTATGACCATTCTACAACACTAATTTTGCACAAAACATAAGTAGGAGGCTTTAAAAACAGCTGTTTAAACAAGTTGTTTGAGCTTTTTAAAAAATTTGGACCGCATAATTACACATAATTTCTTATAAATTAATATTATGACCCCTAAGCATGCCTATTATATGATCTTCTAATTAAAACTTCGATATGAATATTCTACGACTCTAATTTTTCACAAAACATAAGTAAGATGCATTAAAAACAGCTGTTTAAACAAGTTATTTGAGTTTTTCAAAATTTTGTCTGCATAGCTACACATAATTTCTTATAAATTAATATAATTACTCCTAAATATGCCTATTGTAAGATTCTTTCAATAAAACTTCGATATGAATATCCTACAACAGTAATTTTGCACAAAACATAAGTAAGATGCATTAAAAACAGCTGTTTAAACGAGTTGTTTGATGTTTCCAATTTTTTTGGCCGCATAACTGCACATAATTTCATATAAATTAATATAATTACTCCTAATTACGCCTGTTATAAGATTTTTCACTTAACACTTTGATATGAATATTCTACGATACAAATTTTTCACAAAACGTAAGTAAGATGCATTAGAAACTGCTATTTAAAAAACTTGTTTGAGTTTTCTACATTTGAGCCCTCATAACTACACATAATTTCGTAAAAATTAATATAACTACTCCTAATTACTCCTATTATAAAGTTGTCCAATTAAAACTTTGATATGAATATTCTATAATGCTAATTTTGCACAAAATATAAGTAAGATGCGTTAAAAACTGTTGTCTAAACAAGTTGTTTGACTTTATGAAAATTTTTGGCCGCGCAATTACATAAATTTCGTGCAAATTAAACTAATTACTCCTTGTTACGCCTATTATAAGATTGTCCTATTAAAACTTCGATATGAATATTTCATGATGCTAATTTTGCGCAAAACATAAGTAAGATGCATTAAAAACTGTTGTTTAAACAAGTTGTTTGAGGCTTTCAAAAATTTTGGCCGCATAACTACGTATAATTCCATCAAAATTAATACAATTACTCCTAATTACGCCAATTATAAAATTGTCCAACTAAAAATTCGATATGAATATTCTATAACGCTAATATTGCACAAAACACAAGTAAGATGCGTCAAAAGCTGTTGTTTAAACAAGTTGTTTGCCTTTATAAAAAATTTTGGCCGCATAACTACACATAATTTGGTGTAAATCAATATAATTTACTCATAATTGTGTCTATTATAAGATTGTTCAATTAACACTTCAAAACGAATATTTTAGGGCACTATTTTCCCCCAAAACATATGTAAGATGCATTAGAAACTGCTATTTACAAAAATTAAGTTTTTCAATATTTTTGGCCTCATAACTACATATAATTTCGTAAAAAATAATATAATTACTCCTAATTATGCCCCATTAAAATATTAGCCAATTAACAGTTCGATATGAACATTCTACGACACTAATTTTGCACGAGACATAAGTAGGATGCATTAAAAACACATGTTTATTGCATAAGTACACATAATTTCATGCAAATTGATATAATTATTCCTAATTATGTCTATTATAAGATTGTTCAATTAGCACTGCGATATGAATATCCTACGACACTAATTTTTCAAAAAACATAAGTAAGATATATTAGAAACTGTTGTGTAAACAAGTTGCTTAAAATTTTTAACATTTTTTTACTCATAACTATACATAATTTCATGAAAATTAATATAATTACTCCTATTAGTAGATTATCCAATCAACACTTCGATATGAACATTGTCCGATACAAATTTTGCACAAAACATAAATAAGATGCATTAAAAACGGTTGTTTAAACAAGTTGTTTGAGTTTTTAAAATTTGTTGGCCGCATAACTATGTATAATTTCATGAAAATTAATATAATTACTCCTAATTATGCCTATTATATGATTGTCCAGTTAAAACTTAGATATGAATATTCTATAACGCTAATTTTGCACAAATATAAGTAAGATGCATTCGAAACTGTTTTTTAAACAAGTAGTTTAAGATTTTCAACATTTTTTGAATCAAAACTACACATAATTTCGAGCGAATTAATATAATTCCGCCTAACTATCTCTATTATAAGATTGTCAAATTAACACTTCGATATGAATATCAGAGGACACTAATTTTTCATCAGGCGTAAGTAAGATACATTAGAAATTGCTGTTTAAACAAGTTGTTTAAGATTTTTAACATTTATTGCCTCATAACGACACAAAATTTCATAAAAATTAATATAATTACTCCTAATTATTCCTATTAGAACATTATCCAATTAACACTTTGATATGAACATTCTACAACACGAATTTTGCATAAAAAATAAGTAAGATGCATTAAAAATTGCTGTTTAAACAAGTTGTTTGAGTTTTTTAAATTTTTTTACTGCATAAATGCACATAACATCGCGCAAATTAATATAATTACTCCCAATTGTGCCTATTATATAATTATCCAATTGACACTCCAATATGAATATCTTATAACAATATTTTTTTCATAAAACATAAATAAGATACATCTGAAACTGCTGTTTAAACAAGTTATTTAAGATTTTCAAAATTTATTGTCTCATAACTACTCATAATATCGTGAAAATGAATATAATTACTCCTAATTGTTCCTATTAGAAGATTATCCAATTAATACTTCGATATGAATATTCTACGACACTAAGTTTGCACAAAACATAAGTAAGATGTTTTAAAAACAGCAATTTAAATTATTTGATTGAGTTTTTCAAACCTTTTGCCGCATAACTGCATATAATTTCGTACAAATTAATATAATTACTCATAATTATGTCTATTATAAGATTATCTAATTAAAACTTCTATATGAATATTCTATGATGCTAATTAAGCACAAAACAAAAGTAAGATGCATTAAAAACTGCCGTTTAAACTAATTGTTTGACTTTTTTTATAATTTTTAGCCCATAAATACACATAATTTCGTGCAAATTAAGATTGTTTAGTTAACACCTCGATATGAATATTCTACGACACTATTTTCTCCCAAAACATAAGTAAGATGCATTAGAAACAGCTATTTGAAAAAGTTATTTGAGTGTTTCAAAATTTTTGGCCCCATAACTACACATAATTTAGTGAAAGTCAAAATAATCACTCCTAATTATGCCTATTAAAATATTATCTAATTAACACTTCAGTATGACTGTTTACCCTTGAAAAGTTTCAAGGATGAATAAATGAATAAATAAAATAAATTGATGATTAATGATAAGTCATAAGAAAGGGGGAGAAGAGAGAGAGCAGTGGAAAGATGGCCCACTGATCAGGAGAGGTCGCTGCCTAACCCCGGAATAAATCCATTAGTCCCACAATGGAATGCTGGGCATGAAGTGAAGAGTATAAATACCCCGCTATTCTCTATCCACTCAGCATGAGTGACACCCAAGAAGATCGAGGGAGAGAGGAGACCTCTTGGGTGTCACCATGTGATTATATTTTCTCTGACAAGTGGGACCCACCTGACAGTCCCTTGTAGATGAATCTAACAACATAGCCTGTTTGATGAGTCACCATGTGACCATTTTCACTGACAGGTGGACCCCACACCTCAGTGACCTATTGAAGGAGTCAGAATTGAACCCTAAAAATCTGCCTTTGGAGCTAACCCTAGAAAGGAGCTGAAGCAGTATAATCCCTATGCTACATGAAATGATGTCAATGCCAAGCTAGCATTTTGATGCAACTAGTCATGAGAAATTCCAAATGTGATTTTGCTTTCAAGGCTGACCTGGTGCCAAAGCTGCGAGCAACCACCTAACCATGCTTTGATTTGTGTCAATTACTGATAAGTAGTCAGTTCTTTGACCAAGTCACCCTCATGTTAAGGGATTGAAAGTCAATTTCACAAGACTGATCAGGTGCCAAAGCTGGGAGCAACCACCTGATCAAGTCTAGATTTGTATTAATTGCTGATAAGTAGTCAGCATTTGATCAAATCAAACCCTAATGAATATCAATATAAGTCTAATTGGTATTTAGTTAGGGTGGTTTCTGCAAGAGGAAGATAATTGGCAGAGACATTGAGCTACAAATGAGATCAGGGATTAATTCAGAAGGAATAATAGGGTTTTATGGATAAAAGAATTTTTAACCCAGAGAAGCAAGGGCAAAAATGGAATTAAAAATTACAGGGGTGATTATCATGAATTTAGGGATTTTTGGTGAAATTTTCATAATTTTTGGATAAGTGGAGCTATTAAAATAAATTCAGGGAAAATAAAGGCAGAATAAATGAATTAATCAAAGGCTGAGATTTGATCAGAGCAGTTCTGGGTGCAAGTTGGGGATAACAGCAGCTCTGGGTACAAATTGGGTGCAGGAAACACAGAAGGAATAAAATAAGAGAAGAGAGAGAGTGTGCCACGTGGCAGCCTCTCATTGGGCCATGTCAGCAAGTGGGCCCCACCCTGGTATGAGTCACTGACATGTGGGCCCCACCTTAGTGCCACGTGGCAGACAGCCAGTGGGCCACCTCACCACCCTAGTGCCACATGGCACCACACCAGAGGTCCACTTAACCCAACCCTATGCCACATGGCACAGCCAGAGGAGACCACCTCACCACCCTAGTGCCACATGGCACTACACTACAGAGCCACCTCAGCATGGATCAATACTATAACAGATGATTAATGGATTGATTAAACAAGTGGACCTATCAGAGTGTGCCAAGTCAGATCAATTAGATTTAAGCAGAGAGTTAATCAATCCACAGCTGGACTAATGGGCCGAGATTCATATACTTACATGTGGGGCCCATTTGTCAGGTTTATGAATATATAGCTCACACAGGCAATCATGCACCAAGCCTATGCACAGATCTAATCAAAGATTTAAATCAAAAGAAAGAAGCGGTGTGTACCTGGTTCACTTGTGTTGCGCCTCTGACTGTGGGTCCCACATAGTTGTGGACTCTGTGCGCCAAGCGCGCTCCCTTCTTTCTCTTCTCCTTCTCCCCTCCCTCTCTTCTTTCTTCTTCTCGACGAGGCAGAGGGCGCCATTAGAGGTGATCAAGCTCTCCAAAGCTCGCAACTCCAATTCCTTTCACCTAGAGCTAGCCTATACATGGGAGAGTATGTGTAATTGATCAGAATTGAAAAACAACAAATGAATAAGGTGATTGAGAGAGATGAATACCTCGGGCAATTGACGAAGCACTTCAATTCCTACTTCAAAATCAAAAATTGATAATGCAAACCTTCTCCACTTGCTTAGGCGACACTGTGTATGAAGAAAGGAGCAGCAATTAGGGGATGAATTAAAGTAATTGAGACGGAGTGATAAAATCGGGCAAATTGATGAAAATTGAAACCTTGTACTGTGAACTCGAATTGGCAGTGCTTATAGCCTCTATGCACCCTCACGATGATGTTAAAGTGATGGAGATTGGTGATTGGATGGAGGAGCTACGGTAATGGCTAAGGTATGAGCTCGGGTGAGTGAATTGGAACTTGAAGAGATGAATTACAATGGCAGAGAAGAGAGAGGCGCCTTGGGTGCATTCAAATGGGTATATATAGCATGTTGAAGATGCTAGAAGGTTCTATAGACGATGAGAAATGAGAAGGTGGTGGAACCAAGTCAACAGTCAAAGATTGGAGCTTTGGATTCTCTGAGTGGGGCCCACATCTCAACAGAATGGATAACTGAGTTAAAGAACCATGTTCATAGGCCAAGGCAGATTAATTGATGGTGTTTAGAGGGTGTATGGCTTTAACTCCTTTGGTGCACCATTTCAATTGCCTATATAACCCAATTAACAGCACAAACACACAGACACGCAAGAATAGAGCATAGGCATACCCATTTAAGAGCTAATAGTGAGAGACAGAGAGAAAGAGAGCAAGAACAGGAAGAAGAAGTAATAGAATCGATTGATCTCAGTTGCAAACTTGAGAACTCGATTGAATTTCTTCAATCCTTCAAGAAAAGAGCTCTGTCATTCTTGGATCACAGTCAATTAGTGATTTGGAAGCTTGATTTGTGGTAATTCAAAAGAAAGGTATGTAATTCAAACTTCCATTGTAATAACAGTATAATCGTCAATAAATTTCCTATCTTTTCTTTTGATTTTCGCCTTTCTATTCTTTTGTCTGTGAATTGCTTGATTTGATCCTTATATTTGCTTCATTTCTTGAGTAAATCTTGATCACAGGGATTGTAATTGAGCTGGTTAAATCGATTGATCTCGGTTAAAACCTGAGAACTCGATACCAGTAGGGATTCTTGATTTAATTCTTTGTTTAAACGTCAAATTCATCTCAGTCTGTGTTTGTATCTTATGTATTCAAGGTCGTAGTGTTGTTCAAAGTCGATTGATCTCAGTTTCAACTTGAGAACTCGACTGAATTCATGATCTTCAACATGTTATCGCGTCGTACCAGTTCAATCTAGTTCCAGACTTGAAATTAGGGAAGATTGCATGCATAATTGGATATAGCTCAGTTATAATTGTCATTATGAAGCATATTAGGTGCATAAGTCGCATTGAAAGTGGATGAATAGTCGGAATTTTGAGTGAAAGATGATCGGTATCGGGCAATGCTGCACTGTGTCAATTCCATTAGCTCATAATGTAATTATCATCCAAATTAGATATGTAATCTCAGCTAGATTCCTATAGACATGTTAAACGACGCATTATCAACTCTGAATTGCCAAAAAACATCGTTAAATTTGGTTATAACTCGTGTCCATACCTTCGGTACCGAACTGCACCACTGTACTCCGAGTAGCATTTGTCAAGTATGATTCATTGGGTCAATTTGAGCTACAATAATCATGTTAATTCGTGTCAACATACATAAACGATGCAAACAGGGCATTTAATTGTACAAAGTATTGATCAATTCCATTGAATTTCTAAGAATTGAGATTCGGTACCGATTGGTACCAAATCGACCCATCTGGCATTGGTATACCATGTGATTCACCGCACAGATCATTAATCAAACGCCGTAGAACAACCCCTCATGGCAAGACGACCCCGAGGCAGTCTCCTGATCGGAGGAAGATGGCCGCAGTCGCCGGCGTCGCCAATGGCACGAATCTTGGAACTCATGTTGACTGGGGAGTCAGAGAATCGCGGCAGCACGGATATTGACGCGCGTGTGTGAATCTTGAAGGGATCGGACGTGTGAAGTAAAGCGTCGCATTAAACAGTGATGTGGATATGGATCTGGGCCGTCCATCTAATACGAATCAATCTTGAGGCATATCCGGCGGCCCAAATAAGAACAGAGTTAAATGAAAGATAGGCGTTGATCTTGATACAGATCTGGCGGCCTGTATTAAGCCCATTAATTAAATAATAACAGAATAATGATAATATAGAATAAATAAATGATTTGAAAATGCTTATGAACTCCAAATTAACTCAAATTTGTTTCTAAAATTTTCTTATTTTTCATACTATTTTTCTATACAATAATATTCCAGTTTTAGAAATATAATCATGATAAAACAATTTAAAAGCAAAATACATTACATATATTGGTATATTTGACCTAGATTTGACTTACCATTTTTAATACTATAAAAATTCCAAAAATACAAATAAAATCATGAATAATAATTAGATATATTTTAATGATTTTTAAGTAATTTTCCATGAAATAATAATGATGATAGTAATATACTATAATAAATAATGAGATTAGCTATATTCTTTGATAAATAAAAAAATAATAATAATAGTAATAGATATTATATTGATATTTTCTGTAAAAAGAATAATAAAAATAAATAGCACAAAATATACAAAATATACTACTATGGTAATAAATAGTAAAATACATTTTCTTTTATAATAAAGAATGATAATATAGTTTTATAATATGAATTGTATTTCTTTTGTTATTTCTATACAAATATACAATAAAATACTTTTGATGAATAAAATGTAATAAAAATAATAGTTGTAATAAAAACATAATGAATTTCATCTCTTATAACTATTTTCAACTAATAATAAAAATCTTATACTTTTCTATAGATAATAAATAGAAATAATAAAAATAGATATAATGAATAGTATAATAAATAGGATAGAATATTAGTAATGATTTCTTTTAGCTATTATAGATATTAAAAAAATAATAATAAATAAAAAAATAATAATAGTAAAATAGTATAGCTAACCACCTTTTAATTTTGTAAATGATTCTTACATAATGAATAGTGTTTCAATATAATAGAATATAATAATAAAATTCTATTACTTTGGCTATTATAAACATTTTAAAAATACAAATAAAAAAGAGAGCCATTTTATTATAGAGTTTGGAAATAATAAAAATAAAAATTCTACTATTTTAGCTATTATAAAAATCCCAAAAATATAAATGAAAATCTAGTTAAATAGCTAACCCCTTCTTCCTATTATTTTTGTGAATAATTTTCTACATAGATAAATAGAGTTTAAGAAATAAAAATAATAATAATAAAAAAATACAATAATAGTAATAAGAATATAATAATAATAATAATAACAATAATAATAATAATAATAAATAAATACATCTTCATGATAGAAATAATAATGGAAGATATTACATAATAGACTTTGTGCATTTTAGAAATGAATAAACATGCTCACATAAGGAGTGTAGAGCCACGTAAGAATATTTGCACACATGATATAACATTTAGAATGATTAGTCAAGACGAGAACACCTTGACGTAGGATGATTAAGGCTTCGATAGCAATATGAAGAAGATACGTTGAGACAAGAACATCTTGACGTGAGATGATTAAGGCTTTAATAGCAATACAAGAAGATATGTCGAGACAAGAACATCTTGACGCTTAATGAAGAATAACAAGATACGTTGAAACAAGAACATCTTGACGAGAGATGAATAAGGCTTTGATAGCAACATGAAGGAACATGTCGAGACAAGAACATCTTGACACTTGATGAAGAATAACCAGAGCTATGATACTAACATGGAGATGTATGTCGACTCTGAAGAAGAAGAACATTACGATGTCCTAGATAGGTGACATCTTAATGACTCGCTGCCATGAGCAAGTAACTCATGATTGAATACGCTCACACAAGGGGTGTAGGGCAACATAGTAATTTTGCACAAGTAATGCAACACGTAGAATGATTAGTTGAGACAAGAACATCTCGACGCTCGCTGAAGAATGACCAAAGCTACGACATCAGCATGGAGAGATATGTCGACTTTGAAGAAGAAGAACATTACGATGTCCGAGCAAAGTGACATCTTAATGACTCAGTGTCATGAACAAGTAATTCATGACCATTTGAGCTGGCAAGACTGAACTTGTCTCCTGGCTCATTTCCCGAGACTGTGAGATTGAATCGGTCTGTAGGTAGATTCATCCACAAAACAGTGAATGTGAACCGTTCTGTAGGTAGGTTCCTTCACTAACACATGTCTCAATGTTGAACTGGCCCAGCGCTTCAGGTTTGACATTGTGTGCAATTGTGTTTCCTAGGTTTATGAATCGGCTTAGTGCTTCGAATTCATGATCTAGAAGATCGGTGAGAAGAAATACGTGGGCCATATCCACCCTTCTCCTGATTCACCAACCTCAAGATCAACCGGCTCAGCGCTTCGAGTTGTATTTTGTGTGATTGGTTGTTGACTAGTTAAGATTGAACCGATCTGTTTGTAGGTTTATCTTCTAGATCAACGGAGGTCGAGTCGTTCTGTATGTAGACTCACCTCAAGCCCCCTATGAAGAGATTAACCTGGTCTGTAGGTAAGGTTACATCTCGAGGTGGCATGGACTGAACCGATCTATTTGTAGGTTCGTCCTCCATAGGACAAAACCGATCTGTTTGTAGGTTTGTCTTCCATAGATTGAACCGATCTGTTTGTAGGTTCATCTTCCGTAGACCCCTTTTTATGAAATTAGACGACCACTTGACCATCTTTTAACTATACTATTTGCTTCTCTCTTTCAAAGATCCAGAGGTGCCTCGAGGTTCGTAGCCCAGGGTAATTAACGGTGGGGGCTTGCGCCCACCGGAATCTACAAGAACTCACAATCACTAAAAACCCCCTGAATGTGCATCCAAATATCTCTAAACGGCAGAATCGGCCGACACCCAGCAGATGCACGCTCGGGAGGGATCTCCGTGTCCTTCTTCCGCAACCCATCGCCCGGCGGCGGTGCGGAGCGCGCGAAAAAGGGTCGCACAGGATCTGGCACGCCCAGTGGGACCTAGATTCTCCTCTTATCTCTGAAAGAGAGAGGCAAATAGAATAGTTAAAGGATACAAGTGGTCTTCTATGCGCTAAAAATGACTAATGATTTTCAAGTGTTTTTGTTTTTGTAGGAAATGGCATTCTTCGGAAACTTCAACCTCGCTCCCTACACCGTCACTCCTGCACAGAGCCCAGAGGGCAAGCTTTTCATGTTCTTCGGGACTATCCCGCAAGAACTCACCATCTACGGCCCAGCTCCAGTGGCCACGATCACTCCCGCGACCGTCCGGATCTCCATCCCGGACGAGGAGGAGGACTCGATCACCCTGACTCCCAAGGGCATCTCCAATAACGTCATGGCCTCTCCTACTACCTCCCCAAAGAGGAGAAGGCGACCGTCCAAGAAGACAGCCCCAAAGGTCGCAGCCCAAACTGCCCGCAACTCTCAAGCATCCAGGAAGAGGGCCCTGGATGCATACCAGAACCAGCTGGTGGCTAGGCCAGCTATCCCAGTCTCCAACAAATTCACGGCACTCCGTATAGTGGCCAAGAACTCGGCCACAGGCCAGCTCCGCCAGGCATGGGAGGTGCCTAAGCCCACACCTCGCCCAACTCAAAAGCCTCAGCGCCGCCAGGACAAGTCTCAAGCCCCTGCAGAAGCCATCTATAAGGCTCACAGGGCCCTCAAACAGAGGAAGAGCGTTAGAAACGCTAGGTCAAGACAATTCGTCTCCCGCTCCCAGTAATCGAAATCATAATTGACCATACATCCTCCTATGAAGTTTTCTCCTTCATGGACGGTTATGCGGGCTATAATCAAATTAAAATGGCGCCAGAAGATGAAAGGCACACAGCCTTCCGCACGCCGATTGGCATCTATTGTTATAAAGTCATGCCGTTTGGGCTCAAAAATACGGGTGCCACCTACCAACGGGCGATGACGAAGATATTCGACGATCTGATCCACAAGATAGTAGAGTGCTACGTGGACGACCTAGTCATCAAAGCCATGTCATATGAAGAACACCTCCAATATCTTGAGGTCGTTTTCAACCGCCTGAGAGAACATGCGCTCAAATTAAACCCGTTGAAATGCGCATTCATGGTATCATCTGGTAAATTTCTAGGGTTTGTGGTACGCCACAGGGGAATTGAAATAGACCCAGGCAAGATCAAAGCAATAACTGAACTATCCCCGCCGAAGAATTTAAAACAATTGCGATCTTTGCAAGGGCAATTGGCGTACATTAGGCGGTTTATAGCCAACCTATCGGGTAAAATCCAACCCTTCACCCGGCTAACTAAGAAGAATATCCCGTTTAAATGGGATGGCGAGTGCCAGCGAGCCTTCGAAGAAATCAAGGCATATCTACTCAACCCTCCAGTATTGGCGGCGCCCATACCCGGGAAGGAACTTATCCTGTATACGACCGCCCTAGATGGATCCTTAGGAGCCCTATTGGCCCAAGAAAACCAGGATGGTAATCAAAATGCGCTATATTACTTAAGTCGCATGATGGTAGGGGCAGAACACGGGTATTCACCGATTGAGAAGCATTGTTTAGCCCTAATCTTCGCGGTGAAGAAATTGAGGCACTACATGCTAGCCCACAAAATCATTTTAATATCTAAGGTGGACCCTCTCAAGTATCTGATGACTCGGCCAATGTTGACGGGTAGGCTGGCCAAATGGGCGATCATTCTTACCGAGTTTGACATCACATATACACCGCAAAAGGCGATCAAGGGGCAGGCGCTAGCAGATTTCCTGGCTGCACACCCGATTCAAGATGACTCCCCATTAAAATGTGACTTTCCCGATGAAGAAACTCTACATGTTGAAGAAGGAAGTCCTATATGGGAGATGTACTTTGATGGTGCCTCGTCGATCAAGCCGATCGCGGGCCCGGGAGTCCCAACTGTGCGAGCTGGCGCAGGACTAGTCTTCGTAACCCCGGAAGGCGGGATAATACGACATTCTCTGGCTTTAACTGAACCATGCACAAATAATGAAGCAGAGTATGAGGCGCTTATCGCCGGGCTAGAGCTATCACTGGAGCTAGAGATCAAGGCTGTACGCATCTTTGGAGACTCACAGCTGATCATAAACCAAATAATTGGTGAATACAAGGTCCTAAAGCCGGAACTAATACAATATCACCAGAAGGCCATGAAATTAATGAAGAAAATCCCGTACGTGTCCATTGAGAAGGTCACGAGGGCCGTGAACGGTGAAGCAGATGCGTTGGCCAAACTCGCCAAGGAGCTGGGTGAACCAACAAAACCGGAAATCCACATCATCGTCCGCAATAGAAGGCCATTATCATTGTGTCAGACGATAGATAATACGAATAATGAAAATACTGGGCTAGAAAAGATGGAATGCCAAGAAACAATGATAACTGAAGACGATGATTGGAGACAGCCGTTCATTGAATATTTCCGGCATGGCACCCTTCCCAAAGATAAAAGGATGGCCGATAAAATAAGAAAGCGGGTACTACGGTATGCATATGTGGGCAATACGCTATACCGGAGGTCTTATGATCAGTTATGGCTAAGATGTGTATCAGGGCCTGAAACCGAGCAGGTTATGAGAGAAGTTCATTCCGGACTATGCGGAGCACATCAGTCTGGGCCGAAAATGAAGTTGAAAATCAAGCGAATGGGGTATTATTGGCCCACAATGGTGGCTGATTGTGAAGCTCACGCAAGGAAGTGCCGCATGTGCCAGATACACGGCCCTTTTATACATCAAGCGCCAAACCCGTTGCACCCCACGGTAGCATCCTGGCCATTTAATATGTGGGGCACAGATATAGTAGGGCCCATAGACCCTCCTACGTCGAGAGGTCACCGGTTCATCCTGGCGGCGACAGATTACTTTACAAAATGGGCCGAGGCCGTCCCGCTTAAAGAAGTCAAAGCATCCGATGTGGTTAAGTTCTTCAAAACGCACATCCTCTACCGATTCGGCACACCACAACGAATAATATCTGATAATGGAACGGCCTTCAAGAACTCCAAAGTTTATGCCCTGGCGGAGCAATTCAACATTGATTGGAGATTCTCGTCCATTTATAACCCAAGAGCCAACGGCCTGGCCGAAGCCTTTAACAAAACCCTAATCAATATCATGAAGAAGACCGTAGACGGCAACCAACGAGACTGGGATAATCGTCTACAGGAGGCATTATGGGCTTATCGGACCACGTACCGAACACATACGCAAGCTACCCCGTATTCTCTGGCTTTTGGGGTTGAAGCCGTTCTCCCTCTTGAGGTGGAATTACCGTCATTGCGGGTGGCTATGCAAAATGATATGACCATGGACGAATGCCAACAACTTAGATTGGACGAATTGGATGCCATGGACGAGAAAAGACTAATAGCCCAGCAGAACCTCGAAATATATCAGGCAAAAATGGCAAGGGCATATGATAAAATGGCGCGAGTCAGGGCATTTCAACAAGGGGAGCTTGTTCTTGTCCTTAAGAGGCCGATTATTGGCCGGCACATCGGCCCGAAATTCTCTCCGAACTGGGAAGGGCCATACGTAATTGAGAAGGTATACGGAGGCGGCGCATACCAACTCATAGACCATGAAGGTGAAAGGCCCATGCCACCGATTAATGGGCGATATCTGAAGAAGTACTACATCTAGCCCGGAGCGGGGCCAACCGAGTAGTATCTATTGTAAATAAATAAGGAGGGAATAAGTGTTCGCTTACACACACGTGCACGAAACACAAACCCATGTTTAACCTCCACTTTTGCATAAAAATCCCAAAAACCCTACTTGTGCATCTGTAAATAAAATGCATCCAAAAATCCAAAACCACACAAACACATTTAGCCCTACAATAAAAATAAAAAATAGAATAAGAAAATTCAATGCCAAAACCACGCGAGAATGTAAGGCGAGAGCTTTGGTGTTTGGGCTCATAATACAAATACCACTGGGTTTGTCCATTTGATACAGAATAAACATAAAAAATGGGCAGGGTTTGCAGTTTGTCCCTCAAACTATCTGTTGCCCAATGACGAAAGTTGCTCATATTGGTCGCCCGCGGCGCAAGCCAAGGGATAGGTCGAGCAAATTGGTGGCTAGTATATAGTCGCTTCCGAGGGCATATGAATAAATAACTCTCGTACTATTAGTAACATGTATCACTAATAACAAAAATTTGCTCTCTTCTAATAAAATAAAAGGATATATATGTAAAACAATAAAAACCTATTTTCCTATTCATAATAAAAATAAATAATAATAAAAAAATAATAATAAAACCTTTTCAATAAGGGGTTGCCACCTTTGTCCCCGACACCATGAGTGTTATACAAAGCCAGGTTAAGTGCATTCATCCGTAAAAGCACCACACGCCCGAAGAGATGGTGTGTCATAATCCCACGACATATCATGGAGGGGTCAGATTAAGGGTTTACGCTTATACCCGACATTTCATGTTAAACAAAGCGGCTCGCTTAAAGAAGTGACTCAGGTCATGGAGAGCGGACCTACCCGATGAAAGCCTGTCTCGCAGGGATGCGTGATGGATGTTTGAGGGTAGCCAAAATATAAAAAACCAGGTTGGGTACATTCATCCGCAAAAGTACCACACGCCCAAGGAGGTGATCTGTTTCTAATCCCAAAATAGGTCATGGAGGGGTCAGACTAAGGGTTTATGCTTTTGCCCGACATTCAGTGTCAAATAAAGTAATTCGCTTAAAGAAGTGACTCAGGTCATGGAAGAGCGGATCTACCCGATGAAAGCCTGTCTCGCAGGGATGCGTGATGGATGTTTGAGGGTAGTACCCCCACAAAACAAATTGAGTGGAGATGAGTGAATGTGAGTTTCCACTTCCGCACGCAACGGTGCACAAATGAGGGGAGAGTGGGTGAGCTTCCACAAATAAATGTCAATTAAATATACAAGGAGCATCCACAAAATGGTGTTATCAATTGCATCCATAATCCAATTGATACTGGTAAGTTTATCCATCAGTAATAAAGGGATAAACGGGTTTATTCTGTACCCGGCCTAGAGGTCAATACAGACAAGTTCGGTATCCGTAAAATACCACGGTTACTAAGTTTTGTATTGCCATAAATAAAGAGAAATGATGTATAGAATCAATGTAATAGGATGTTGTAAGATTTTCCTTTTATTATGATTAGACGCTGCGAAAGAATGAAGCAGTTGTAATAGGGCGCTTTTGCAAATAAGATTGGAGGTGCACAGCATGAAGTCAATAAAATACTTCCTCGCGCTGCAGAGGAAGCAATGAAAGGATAATAATAAAGGCAAGCATCATCCACAACAAGAGATCAAAATGATAAATGTCAAGGCATCCTATATCAAGCATAGTAAAAGAAAAGGAGAAAGGAAAAATGAAAGTACAGTCTATGGGCCCAAAAAGCGGGACTCCAACTCTAATAGCACAGTACTAATAGTCTCCAAATGAACATGGAGAGAGTGCCTGTCCTCCTCGGAAGCTGCCTCGAAATCCAAAAACTGAGCAAAGGCACTATCCCGAGCACTCGTGTGAATCTGCAGCTCTGGGAGACGTCCCGCTAGATGACGGGAAAAGCCCTCCACTGATGATCTATGGTCCTCTAGCTCCTGCACGAGCAGTCGAGCGGGCCCACCACTAACTCCCATGGAGCGGAGAGTGGCACAAGAGGAGAGCCGCTGAAGATAACGGAGTCGAGCAGCCTCCAAATGTCTACGCAGCTCATGAATCTCCAACTCGTGCTGATATACGAGAGAGCTCGCATCCTGGTAAATCCTGAGCAGCTCCTCACACCTCCTGGAAATGAAAGTGCTCTCGAGACGAGGTGCAATGAGTAGAGCTGGCGCGATGGTATCCCGCATTAGCCTATACCAATCGAAAGAGAATCCACTGGGCAGAGAGTCCAGGATCTCGAAATCTAGCGGATAGCCCCCGAAGAAGGTGTCTCGGAGTGCATCCGCCAGCGCGGCCAAGGCGAGCTGCACATCCCTCGATGTAACATCTGCAAGTAAAATAAATGGGTTAGACAAATTATTATAACCAAAGAAGAAATAGAAGGAAGAGAAGATCTAACCTATCGCCTCGTCGCCTGAGACCGGCGGGACTGAATCGGGGATAGGGATGTCGGTCGCCTCAGGAGGACCCGCAGGTGTACCAGACCCGGCTACAAAATAAAATGGAAAGCATAAATACATGAAAAATAAAATACGGGCAAATGACAAAGAAAATATAAGGTACCGGGAGAGGCATGAGGCTCGGCGAGACCCTCGCTAGCCGGAACCTCCATCTCTGGGCTGTCAAATAGCTGCTCTACCAGCCAACTCTCATCCAACTCTGAGTCATAATCGACTGTAGCCCACTCAGTCGAGTCATCCACTCGAGTATCTGATGAGACTCCGCCATCTATAGCCACGAGAGGCTGCCCACCGGGAGATGAAGAAGCATGAGATGGCCCTCCCTCGATCAGTAATGGCTCGTCGCCAGCGGGCTCGACGGCCAATGGACTCCCCTGCTCTAAAGAAGCCTCCTCTGATCGTACAAGAGTGAGCACTGGCCCCAGAACCACATCGAATGAGTCGCCGTCTCCAGTGGGTACCAGCGAGATCGACGGTGAAGCAGGGCCGTCGTGAAAGAAAGACTCCGAGCGGTGAGGAGATGCCATGTCATCGGCCTCAGGGTCTGTAAAATCTACGTGTAAGAATGAAAATACTAGTGCTTGCTGGCAACTAAGTATTAAATGAAGCACACGAACCTGCGACGGCAAGGTCAGTGCAGAACCCTGAAATGGCAGTGCTCGCAGGCGCCGATAGATCTGCTACGATGTCATCCTGAGCTACCTCTATAGGGGATGTATCACGAGCTGAAAAATAAACCCTAATCAGAGATGTAAATGAAGTGCGCCCGAGTAAAGATAGGCGAGTCAGTAAAGAAAATCACCCGGAGTGGGAGAAGGAAAAGAGGATGGAGAAGACGGCTGAGAGGCGCTGTCTCGATCTCTCCTTATGGTAGCTGGAGCCGGTGGCTCGACATGTGGCTGAGAATGAACGTCAACTACTCGTGGACGAGGGACCGAGAACCCGGGCTCCGCGTGATCATACTCATAAGCCAGCTCTGAATCAAAAGAGAATTGGTCAAAATGAGATGAAGCTTATCGAAAAGAAATAACCTAAAGGGATAATGAAGTGTACCTGTGAGAATAGTCCTAACAGGAGCACGAGAAAACCGGCTATCTAAACCCTGAAAATCGACAGGCTCTGCGGCAATGGCCGGGAAAGGGCTGCGATCACGCGAAACGGTGCCATCTAATAGAGGCTGGCCATCTCGCGGACATGTACTCCGGACGACCACCGGAGGAGTATACGACTGGTAAGAGCGAATGGTCTCATAATACCACTGCTGATAACGCCTCGTGAAGGTGGAAGTCCTAGAGGTGGATACCATCTGATAGCGAGTGCCCGTGCCTAGTCGGAAGAGGTGAGTGTAGCACCATCCGATACCCTCCAAATCGGCCGCCAGTGATATAGGGCGAAGAAGAGGCGCTGGAATATCCTGATCCAAGCCAAACTGATGTGCGCATCGATGTGGCGAATAGGGCTCAATGAACGTATGATCGCCCAATCTGAGAGGAAGAAAGCCCTGACGAATACTGATCAGGTACTCCAAGTCAATAGGCCTGGCTCGGATGCTAGAAGAGTCAGAAGAGGGGACCCTGCTGTCAATCACCATCCTGTCAGCAACCCTAGCTGCCCCACGGGCCACTGACCTGTCTCGAGAGAAGCGCAGATGGTCTCGGCTCCTAAAGAACCTATACCGAGCAGCCTCCGGAGTCAATGAAGCTGGCTGCACCCCAGCTAAGTCACTCAGTAAAGGTAGACGATCTCGTAGCGTGACCGCCATGCCGGGATCATATGAGCCAGACCAATGCAAATGGAGCCATCCGCTAATCAGATGCCACGGGATCAGCTCCTGGCACTGTGAAGGACTACGAGATGAAGTCAAACCGCGGAGACACCTATAGATGTTGGCCAGTACAGGCACGGCCAAAGAAATCCTGTCGCCACGCGCGATCAGGCTCGCCATAATGAACACCGAAGGTCGAATGGTGTATGCGGGGGAGCTAGGCAATAAGAAATAGCAGATCCACCAAGAGATGAAAGCTGTCAAATAAGTCTCCCGATCCACGACATGTGAACACAGGGTATCCTGAGATGGGATAGGGCCGTCATGATGAATCTCGAGCCGACCTGTACCAAATGGATCTCTGGTGGAAGCCAAACCCGTAGGGCGAGTATGGACCCGATCGGTGAAATAGGCGATCCAATGTCTGAACGGAACTCCGGGATGCCCCCTCCGTAAATGATGATAAATCTCATAAATCCTATGCAAAGAAGGTGGGAATCGAGTGAAGTCCCCCGAGTCAGCGGGTGAGACCATGAACTCGTCATAGAAATGGCCGAAGATCGGCAGCCCGGTCAACTGCTGTATCTCTAGGAGGGTCGGAGTCAGCTCCCGATCGTCGATGAACAGAGTGTTGGTAGAATAGTTCCACCTCTCACAAAAGGCCCGTAGCCAGGATGTGTCGATATGATAATGAAACATCGACAAGAAAACCGAGTCATATATCCCGGCTCGCCTGAGCAGAGTCCCCTCCCGCATGAGCACATACCGGGTCCACTCTAGCTGATATCCATGGCACTCCAAGGGAGTGATGAAGGGAGCAGTAGTCCATCTGTGAGCCTCCCCGTCGATAATCTCCTTGCCCAGGAGATGTGTCAAAGGAGCCGTAGAGGCAACGCCTAGAGGCTGAAGGGGCATGATGTCATGAGGCTGATCATCCCTGAAGAATAAACCGCCGCCTCGCGGGTAGACAGGAGTCGCTCGGATGGCTGAGACGAGAGGAGTCCAATCGCTAGGATCCTCGTAAAAAGAATAATGATGACTCAAGGGGCGACGCGGAATGGCGTCATGAGATGAAACTACAATACCCGAAGAAGAGAAGACGTCATGAGAAATGAAATGATGAATAATAAGGAATAATGCACCAAGACAAGCCTTTCGAGCATTCAAGACTCGTCTTGGTGGGTGGCTCTTTGTTTACCCTTGAAAAGTTTCAAGGATGAATAAATGAATAAATAAAATAAATTGATGATTAATGATAAGTCATAAGAAAGGGGGAGAAGAGAGAGAGCAGTGGAAAGATGGCCCACTGATCAGGAGAGGTCGCTGCCTAACCCCGGAATAAATCCATTAGTCCCACAATGGAATGCTGGGCATGAAGTGAAGAGTATAAATACCCCGCTATTCTCTATCCACTCAGCATGAGTGACACCCAAGAAGATCGAGGGAGAGAGGAGACCTCTTGGGTGTCACCATGTGATTATATTTTCTCTGACAAGTGGGACCCACCTGACAGTCCCTTGTAGATGAATCTAACAACATAGCCTGTTTGATGAGTCACCATGTGACCATTTTCACTGACAGGTGGACCCCACACCTCAGTGACCTATTGAAGGAGTCAGAATTGAACCCTAAAAATCTGCCTTTGGAGCTAACCCTAGAAAGGAGCTGAAGCAGTATAATCCCTATGCTACATGAAATGATGTCAATGCCAAGCTAGCATTTTGATGCAACTAGTCATGAGAAATTCCAAATGTGATTTTGCTTTCAAGGCTGACCTGGTGCCAAAGCTGCGAGCAACCACCTAACCATGCTTTGATTTGTGTCAATTACTGATAAGTAGTCAGTTCTTTGACCAAGTCACCCTCATGTTAAGGGATTGAAAGTCAATTTCACAAGACTGATCAGGTGCCAAAGCTGGGAGCAACCACCTGATCAAGTCTAGATTTGTATTAATTGCTGATAAGTAGTCAGCATTTGATCAAATCAAACCCTAATGAATATCAATATAAGTCTAATTGGTATTTAGTTAGGGTGGTTTCTGCAAGAGGAAGATAATTGGCAGAGACATTGAGCTACAAATGAGATCAGGGATTAATTCAGAAGGAATAATAGGGTTTTATGGATAAAAGAATTTTTAACCCAGAGAAGCAAGGGCAAAAATGGAATTAAAAATTACAGGGGTGATTATCATGAATTTAGGGATTTTTGGTGAAATTTTCATAATTTTTGGATAAGTGGAGCTATTAAAATAAATTCAGGGAAAATAAAGGCAGAATAAATGAATTAATCAAAGGCTGAGATTTGATCAGAGCAGTTCTGGGTGCAAGTTGGGGATAACAGCAGCTCTGGGTACAAATTGGGTGCAGGAAACACAGAAGGAATAAAATAAGAGAAGAGAGAGAGTGTGCCACGTGGCAGCCTCTCATTGGGCCATGTCAGCAAGTGGGCCCCACCCTGGTATGAGTCACTGACATGTGGGCCCCACCTTAGTGCCACGTGGCAGACAGCCAGTGGGCCACCTCACCACCCTAGTGCCACATGGCACCACACCAGAGGTCCACTTAACCCAACCCTATGCCACATGGCACAGCCAGAGGAGACCACCTCACCACCCTAGTGCCACATGGCACTACACTACAGAGCCACCTCAGCATGGATCAATACTATAACAGATGATTAATGGATTGATTAAACAAGTGGACCTATCAGAGTGTGCCAAGTCAGATCAATTAGATTTAAGCAGAGAGTTAATCAATCCACAGCTGGACTAATGGGCCGAGATTCATATACTTACATGTGGGGCCCATTTGTCAGGTTTATGAATATATAGCTCACACAGGCAATCATGCACCAAGCCTATGCACAGATCTAATCAAAGATTTAAATCAAAAGAAAGAAGCGGTGTGTACCTGGTTCACTTGTGTTGCGCCTCTGACTGTGGGTCCCACATAGTTGTGGACTCTGTGCGCCAAGCGCGCTCCCTTCTTTCTCTTCTCCTTCTCCCCTCCCTCTCTTCTTTCTTCTTCTCGACGAGGCAGAGGGCGCCATTAGAGGTGATCAAGCTCTCCAAAGCTCGCAACTCCAATTCCTTTCACCTAGAGCTAGCCTATACATGGGAGAGTATGTGTAATTGATCAGAATTGAAAAACAACAAATGAATAAGGTGATTGAGAGAGATGAATACCTCGGGCAATTGACGAAGCACTTCAATTCCTACTTCAAAATCAAAAATTGATAATGCAAACCTTCTCCACTTGCTTAGGCGACACTGTGTATGAAGAAAGGAGCAGCAATTAGGGGATGAATTAAAGTAATTGAGACAGAGTGATAAAATCGGGCAAATTGATGAAAATTGAAACCTTGTACTGTGAACTCGAATTGGCAGTGCTTATAGCCTCTATGCACCCTCACGATGATGTTAAAGTGATGGAGATTGGTGATTGGATGGAGGAGCTACGGTAATGGCTAAGGTATGAGCTCGGGTGAGTGAATTGGAACTTGAAGAGATGAATTACAATGGCAGAGAAGAGAGAGGCGCCTTGGGTGCATTCAAATGGGTATATATAGCATGTTGAAGATGCTAGAAGGTTCTATAGACGATGAGAAATGAGAAGGTGGTGGAACCAAGTCAACAGTCAAAGATTGGAGCTTTGGATTCTCTGAGTGGGGCCCACATCTCAACAGAATGGATAACTGAGTTAAAGAACCATGTTCATAGGCCAAGGCAGATTAATTGATGGTGTTTAGAGGGTGTATGGCTTTAACTCCTTTGGTGCACCATTTCAATTGCCTATATAACCCAATTAACAGCACAAACACACAGACACGCAAGAATAGAGCATAGGCATACCCATTTAAGAGCTAATAGTGAGAGACAGAGAGAAAGAGAGCAAGAACAGGAAGAAGAAGTAATAGAATCGATTGATCTCAGTTGCAAACTTGAGAACTCGATTGAATTTCTTCAATCCTTCAAGAAAAGAGCTCTGTCATTCTTGGATCACAGTCAATTAGTGATTTGGAAGCTTGATTTGTGGTAATTCAAAAGAAAGGTATGTAATTCAAACTTCCATTGTAATAACAGTATAATCGTCAATAAATTTCCTATCTTTTCTTTTGATTTTCGCCTTTCTATTCTTTTGTCTGTGAATTGCTTGATTTGATCCTTATATTTGCTTCATTTCTTGAGTAAATCTTGATCACAGGGATTGTAATTGAGCTGGTTAAATCGATTGATCTCGGTTAAAACCTGAGAACTCGATACCAGTAGGGATTCTTGATTTAATTCTTTGTTTAAACGTCAAATTCATCTCAGTCTGTGTTTGTATCTTATGTATTCAAGGTCGTAGTGTTGTTCAAAGTCGATTGATCTCAGTTTCAACTTGAGAACTCGACTGAATTCATGATCTTCAACATGTTATCGCGTCGTACCAGTTCAATCTAGTTCCAGACTTGAAATTAGGGAAGATTGCATGCATAATTGGATATAGCTCAGTTATAATTGTCATTATGAAGCATATTAGGTGCATAAGTCGCATTGAAAGTGGATGAATAGTCGGAATTTTGAGTGAAAGATGATCGGTATCGGGCAATGCTGCACTGTGTCAATTCCATTAGCTCATAATGTAATTATCATCCAAATTAGATATGTAATCTCAGCTAGATTCCTATAGACATGTTAAACGACGCATTATCAACTCTGAATTGCCAAAAAACATCGTTAAATTTGGTTATAACTCGTGTCCATACCTTCGGTACCGAACTGCACCACTGTACTCCGAGTAGCATTTGTCAAGTATGATTCATTGGGTCAATTTGAGCTACAATAATCATGTTAATTCGTGTCAACATACATAAACGATGCAAACAGGGCATTTAATTGTACAAAGTATTGATCAATTCCATTGAATTTCTAAGAATTGAGATTCGGTACCGATTGGTACCAAATCGACCCATCTGGCATTGGTATACCATGTGATTCACCGCACAGATCATTAATCAAACGCCGTAGAACAACCCCTCATGGCAAGACGACCCCGAGGCAGTCTCCTGATCGGAGGAAGATGGCCGCAGTCGCCGGCGTCGCCAATGGCACGAATCTTGGAACTCATGTTGACTGGGGAGTCAGAGAATCGCGGCAGCACGGATATTGACGCGCGTGTGTGAATCTTGAAGGGATCGGACGTGTGAAGTAAAGCGTCGCATTAAACAGAGATGTGGATATGGATCTGGGCCGTCCATCTAATACGAATCAATCTTGAGGCATATCCGGCGGCCCAAATAAGAACAGAGTTAAATGAAAGATAGGCGTTGATCTTGATACAGATCTGGCGGCCTGTATTAAGCCCATTAATTAAATAATAACAGAATAATGATAATATAGAATAAATAAATGATTTGAAAATGCTTATGAACTCCAAATTAACTCAAATTTGTTTCTAAAATTTTCTTATTTTTCATACTATTTTTCTATACAATAATATTCCAGTTTTAGAAATATAATCATGATAAAACAATTTAAAAGCAAAATACATTACATATATTGGTATATTTGACCTAGATTTGACTTACCATTTTTAATACTATAAAAATTCCAAAAATACAAATAAAATCATGAATAATAATTAGATATATTTTAATGATTTTTAAGTAATTTTCCATGAAATAATAATGATGATAGTAATATACTATAATAAATAATGAGATTAGCTATATTCTTTGATAAATAAAAAAATAATAATAATAGTAATAGATATTATATTGATATTTTCTGTAAAAAGAATAATAAAAATAAATAGCACAAAATATACAAAATATACTACTATGGTAATAAATAGTAAAATACATTTTCTTTTATAATAAAGAATGATAATATAGTTTTATAATATGAATTGTATTTCTTTTGTTATTTCTATACAAATATACAATAAAATACTTTTGATGAATAAAATGTAATAAAAATAATAGTTGTAATAAAAACATAATGAATTTCATCTCTTATAACTATTTTCAACTAATAATAAAAATCTTATACTTTTCTATAGATAATAAATAGAAATAATAAAAATAGATATAATGAATAGTATAATAAATAGGATAGAATATTAGTAATGATTTCTTTTAGCTATTATAGATATTAAAAAAATAATAATAAATAAAAAAATAATAATAGTAAAATAGTATAGCTAACCACCTTTTAATTTTGTAAATGATTCTTACATAATGAATAGTGTTTCAATATAATAGAATATAATAATAAAATTCTATTACTTTGGCTATTATAAACATTTTAAAAATACAAATAAAAAAGAGAGCCATTTTATTATAGAGTTTGGAAATAATAAAAATAAAAATTCTACTATTTTAGCTATTATAAAAATCCCAAAAATATAAATGAAAATCTAGTTAAATAGCTAACCCCTTCTTCCTATTATTTTTGTGAATAATTTTCTACATAGATAAATAGAGTTTAAGATATAAAAATAATAATAATAAAAAAATACAATAATAGTAATAAGAATATAATAATAATAATAATAACAATAATAATAATAATAATAAATAAATACATCTTCATGATAGAAATAATAATGGAAGATATTACATAATAGACTTTGTGCATTTTAGAAATGAATAAACATGCTCACATAAGGAGTGTAGAGCCACGTAAGAATATTTGCACACATGATATAACATTTAGAATGATTAGTCAAGACGAGAACACCTTGACGTAGGATGATTAAGGCTTCGATAGCAATATGAAGAAGATACGTTGAGACAAGAACATCTTGACGTGAGATGATTAAGGCTTTAATAGCAATACAAGAAGATATGTCGAGACAAGAACATCTTGACGCTTAATGAAGAATAACAAGATACGTTGAAACAAGAACATCTTGACGAGAGATGAATAAGGCTTTGATAGCAACATGAAGGAACATGTCGAGACAAGAACATCTTGACACTTGATGAAGAATAACCAGAGCTATGATACTAACATGGAGATGTATGTCGACTCTGAAGAAGAAGAACATTACGATGTCCTAGATAGGTGACATCTTAATGACTCGCTGCCATGAGCAAGTAACTCATGATTGAATACGCTCACACAAGGGGTGTAGGGCAACATAGTAATTTTGCACAAGTAATGCAACACGTAGAATGATTAGTTGAGACAAGAACATCTCGACGCTCGCTGAAGAATGACCAAAGCTACGACATCAGCATGGAGAGATATGTCGACTTTGAAGAAGAAGAACATTACGATGTCCGAGCAAAGTGACATCTTAATGACTCAGTGTCATGAACAAGTAATTCATGACCATTTGAGCTGGCAAGACTGAACTTGTCTCCTGGCTCATTTCCCGAGACTGTGAGATTGAATCGGTCTGTAGGTAGATTCATCCACAAAACAGTGAATGTGAACCGTTCTGTAGGTAGGTTCCTTCACTAACACATGTCTCAATGTTGAACTGGCCCAGCGCTTCAGGTTTGACATTGTGTGCAATTGTGTTTCCTAGGTTTATGAATCGGCTTAGTGCTTCGAATTCATGATCTAGAAGATCGGTGAGAAGAAATACGTGGGCCATATCCACCCTTCTCCTGATTCACCAACCTCAAGATCAACCGGCTCAGCGCTTCGAGTTGTATTTTGTGTGATCGGTTGTTGACTAGTTAAGATTGAACCGATCTGTTTGTAGGTTTATCTTCTAGATCAACGGAGGTCGAGTCGTTCTGTATGTAGACTCACCTCAAGCCCCCTATGAAGAGATTAACCTGGTCTGTAGGTAAGGTTACATCTCGAGGTGGCATGGACTGAACCGATCTGTTTGTAGGTTCGTCCTCCATAGGACAAAACCGATATGTTTGTAGGTTTGTCTTCCATAGATTGAACCGATCTGTTTGTAGGTTCATCTTCCGTAGACCCCTTTTTATGAAATTAGACGACCACTTGACCATCTTTTAACTATACTATTTGCTTCTCTCTTTCAAAGATCCAGAGGTGCCTCGAGGTTCGTAGCCCAGGGTAATTAACGGTGGGGGCTTGCGCCCACCGGAATCTACAAGAACTCACAATCACTAAAAACCCCCTGAATGTGCATCCAAATATCTCTAAACGGCAGAATCGGCCGACACCCAGCAGATGCACGCTCGGGAGGGATCTCCGTGTCCTTCTTCCGCAACCCATCGCCCGGCGGCGGTGCGGAGCGCGCGAAAAAGGGTCGCACAATGACCATTCTACAACACTAATTTTGCACAAAACATAAGTAGGAGGCTTTAAAAACAACTGTTTAAACAAGTTGTTTGAGTTTTTTAAAAAATTTGGACCGCATAATTACACATAATTTCTTATAAATTAATATTATGACCCCTAAGCATGCCTATTATATGATCTTCTAATTAAAACTTCGATATGAATATTCTACGACTCTAATTTTTCACAAAACATAAGTAAGATGCATTAAAAACAGCTGTTTAAACAAGTTATTTGAGTTTTTCAAAATTTTGTCTGCATAGCTACACATAATTTCTTATAAATTAATATAATTACTCCTAAATATGCCTATTGTAAGATTCTTTCAATAAAACTTCGATATGAATATCCTACAACAGTAATTTTGCACAAAACATAAGTAAGATGCATTAAAAACAGCTGTTTAAACGAGTTGTTTGATGTTTCCAATTTTTTTGGCCGCATAACTGCACATAATTTCATATAAATTAATATAATTACTCCTAATTACGCCTGTTATAAGATTTTTCACTTAACACTTTGATATGAATATTCTACGATACAAATTTTTCACAAAACGTAAGTAAGATGCATTAGAAACTGCTATTTAAAAAACTTGTTTGAGTTTTCTACATTTGAGCCCTCATAACTACACATAATTTCGTAAAAATTAATATAACTACTCCTAATTACTCCTATTATAAAGTTGTCCAATTAAAACTTTGATATGAATATTCTATAATGCTAATTTTGCACAAAATATAAGTAAGATGCGTTAAAAACTGTTGTCTAAACAAGTTGTTTGACTTTATGAAAATTTTTGGCCGCGCAATTACACAAATTTCGTGCAAATTAAACTAATTACTCCTTGTTACGCCTATTATAAGATTGTCCTATTAAAACTTCGATATGAATATTTCATGATGCTAATTTTGCGCAAAACATAAGTAAGATGCATTAAAAACTGTTGTTTAAACAAGTTGTTTGAGGCTTTCAAAAATTTTGGCCGCATAACTACGTATAATTCCATCAAAATTAATACAATTACTCCTAATTACGCCAATTATAAAATTGTCCAACTAAAAATTCGATATGAATATTCTATAACGCTAATATTGCACAAAACACAAGTAAGATGCGTCAAAAGCTGTTGTTTAAACAAGTTGTTTGCCTTTATAAAAAATTTTGGCCGCATAACTACACATAATTTGGTGTAAATCAATATAATTTACTCATAATTGTGTCTATTATAAGATTGTTCAATTAACACTTCAAAACGAATATTTTAGGGCACTATTTTCCCCCAAAACATATGTAAGATGCATTAGAAACTGCTATTTACAAAAATTAAGTTTTTCAATATTTTTGGCCTCATAACTACATATAATTTCGTAAAAAATAATATAATTACTCCTAATTATGCCCCATTAAAATATTAGCCAATTAACAGTTCGATATGAACATTCTACGACACTAATTTTGCACGAGACATAAGTAGGATGCATTAAAAACACATGTTTATTGCATAAGTACACATAATTTCATGCAAATTGATATAATTATTCCTAATTATGTCTATTATAAGATTGTTCAATTAGCACTGCGATATGAATATCCTACGACACTAATTTTTCAAAAAACATAAGTAAGATATATTAGAAACTGTTGTGTAAACAAGTTGCTTAAAATTTTTAACATTTTTTTACTCATAACTATACATAATTTCATGAAAATTAATATAATTACTCCTATTAGTAGATTATCCAATCAACACTTCGATATGAACATTGTCCGATACAAATTTTGCACAAAACATAAATAAGATGCATTAAAAACGGTTGTTTAAACAAGTTGTTTGAGTTTTTAAAATTTGTTGGCCGCATAACTATGTATAATTTCATGAAAATTAATATAATTACTCCTAATTATGCCTATTATATGATTGTCCAGTTAAAACTTAGATATGAATATTCTATAACGCTAATTTTGCACAAATATAAGTAAGATGCATTCGAAACTATTTTTTAAACAAGTAGTTTAAGATTTTCAACATTTTTTGAATCAAAACTACACATAATTTCGAGCGAATTAATATAATTCCGCCTAACTATCTCTATTATAAGATTGTCAAATTAACACTTCGATATGAATATCAGAGGACACTAATTTTTCATCAGGCGTAAGTAAGATACATTAGAAATTGCTGTTTAAACAAGTTGTTTAAGATTTTTAACATTTATTGCCTCATAACGACACAAAATTTCATAAAAATTAATATAATTACTCCTAATTATTCCTATTAGAACATTATCCAATTAACACTTTGATATGAACATTCTACAACACGAATTTTGCATAAAAAATAAGTAAGATGCATTAAAAATTGCTGTTTAAACAAGTTGTTTGAGTTTTTTAAATTTTTTTACTGCATAAATGCACATAACATCGCGCAAATTAATATAATTACTCCCAATTGTGCCTATTATATAATTATCCAATTGACACTCCAATATGAATATCTTATAACAATATTTTTTTCATAAAACATAAATAAGATACATCTGAAACTGCTGTTTAAACAAGTTATTTAAGATTTTCAAAATTTATTGTCTCATAACTACTCATAATATCGTGAAAATGAATATAATTACTCCTAATTGTTCCTATTAGAAGATTATCCAATTAATACTTCGATATGAATATTCTACGACACTAAGTTTGCACAAAACATAAGTAAGATGTTTTAAAAACAGCAATTTAAATTATTTGATTGAGTTTTTCAAACCTTTTGCCGCATAACTGCATATAATTTCGTACAAATTAATATAATTACTCATAATTATGTCTATTATAAGATTATCTAATTAAAACTTCTATATGAATATTCTATGATGCTAATTAAGCACAAAACAAAAGTAAGATGCATTAAAAACTGCCGTTTAAACTAATTGTTTGACTTTTTTTATAATTTTTAGCCCATAAATACACATAATTTCGTGCAAATTAAGATTGTTTAGTTAACACCTCGATATGAATATTCTACGACACTATTTTCTCCCAAAACATAAGTAAGATGCATTAGAAACAGCTATTTGAAAAAGTTATTTGAGTGTTTCAAAATTTTTGGCCCCATAACTACACATAATTTAGTGAAAGTCAAAATAATCACTCCTAATTATGCCTATTAAAATATTATCTAATTAACACTTCAGTATGACCATTCTACAACACTAATTTTGCATAAAACATAAGTAGGAGGCTTTAAAAACAGCTGTTTAAACAAGTTGTTTGAGCTTTTTAAAAAATTTGGACCGCATAATTACACATAATTTCTTATAAATTAATATTATGACCCCTAAGCATGCCTATTATATGATCTTCTAATTAAAACTTCGATATGAATATTCTACGACTCTAATTTTTCACAAAACATAAGTAAGATGCATTAAAAACAGCTGTTTAAACAAGTTATTTGAGTTTTTCAAAATTTTGTCTGCATAGCTACACATAATTTCTTATAAATTAATATAATTACTCCTAAATATGCCTATTGTAAGATTCTTTCAATAAAACTTCGATATGAATATCCTACAACAGTAATTTTGCACAAAACATAAGTAAGATGCATTAAAAACAGCTGTTTAAACGAGTTGTTTGATGTTTCCAATTTTTTTGGCCGCATAACTGCACATAATTTCATATAAATTAATATAATTACTCCTAATTACGCCTGTTATAAGATTTTTCACTTAACACTTTGATATGAATATTCTACGATACAAATTTTTCACAAAACGTAAGTAAGATGCATTAGAAACTGCTATTTAAAAAACTTGTTTGAGTTTTCTACATTTGAGCCCTCATAACTACACATAATTTCGTAAAAATTAATATAACTACTCCTAATTACTCCTATTATAAAGTTGTCCAATTAAAACTTTGATATGAATATTCTATAATGCTAATTTTGCACAAAATATAAGTAAGATGCGTTAAAAACTGTTGTCTAAACAAGTTGTTTGACTTTATGAAAATTTTTGGCCGCGCAATTACACAAATTTCGTGCAAATTAAACTAATTACTCCTTGTTACGCCTATTATAAGATTGTCCTATTAAAACTTCGATATGAATATTTCATGATGCTAATTTTGCGCAAAACATAAGTAAGATGCATTAAAAACTGTTGTTTAAACAAGTTGTTTGAGGCTTTCAAAAATTTTGGCCGCATAACTACGTATAATTCCATCAAAATTAATACAATTACTCCTAATTACGCCAATTATAAAATTGTCCAACTAAAAATTCGATATGAATATTCTATAACGCTAATATTGCACAAAACACAAGTAAGATGCGTCAAAAGCTGTTGTTTAAACAAGTTGTTTGCCTTTATAAAAAATTTTGGCCGCATAACTACACATAATTTGGTGTAAATCAATATAATTTACTCATAATTGTGTCTATTATAAGATTGTTCAATTAACACTTCAAAACGAATATTTTAGGGCACTATTTTCCCCCAAAACATAAGTAAGATGCATTAGAAACTGCTATTTACAAAAATTAAGTTTTTCAACATTTTTGGCCTCATAACTACATATAATTTCGTAAAAAATAATATAATTACTCCTAATTATGCCCCATTAAAATATTAGCCAATTAACAGTTCGATATGAACATTCTACGACACTAATTTTGCACGAGACATAAGTAGGATGCATTAAAAACACATGTTTATTGCATAAGTACACATAATTTCATGCAAATTGATATAATTACTCCTAATTATGTCTATTATAAGATTGTTCAATTAGCACTGCGATATGAATATCCTACGACACTAATTTTTCAAAAAACATAAGTAAGATATATTAGAAACTGTTGTGTAAACAAGTTGCTTAAAATTTTTAACATTTTTTTACTCATAACTATACATAATTTCATGAAAATTAATATAATTACTCCTATTAGTAGATTATCCAATCAACACTTCGATATGAACATTGTCCGATACAAATTTTGCACAAAACATAAATAAGATGCATTAAAAACGGTTGTTTAAACAAGTTGTTTGAGTTTTTAAAATTTGTTGGCCGCATAACTATGTATAATTTCATGAAAATTAATATAATTACTCCTAATTATGCCTATTATATGATTGTCCAGTTAAAACTTAGATATGAATATTCTATAACGCTAATTTTGCACAAATATAAGTAAGATGCATTCGAAACTGTTTTTTAAACAAGTAGTTTAAGATTTTCAACATTTTTTGAATCAAAACTACACATAATTTCGAGCGAATTAATATAATTCCGCCTAACTATCTCTATTATAAGATTGTCAAATTAACACTTCGATATGAATATCAGAGGACACTAATTTTTCATCAGGCATAAGTAAGATACATTAGAAATTGCTGTTTAAACAAGTTGTTTAAGATTTTTAACATTTATTGCCTCATAACGACACAAAATTTCATAAAAATTAATATAATTACTCCTAATTATTCCTATTAGAACATTATCCAATTAACACTTTGATATGAACATTCTACAACACGAATTTTGCATAAAAAATAAGTAAGATGCATTAAAAATTGCTGTTTAAACAAGTTGTTTGAGTTTTTTAAATTTTTTTACTGCATAAATGCACATAACATCGCGCAAATTAATATAATTACTCCCAATTATGCCTATTATATAATTATCCAATTGACACTCCAATATGAATATCTTATAACAATATTTTTTTCATAAAACATAAATAAGATACATCTGAAACTGCTGTTTAAACAAGTTATTTAAGATTTTCAAACTTTATTGTCTCATAACTACTCAAAATATCGTGAAAATGAATATAATTACTCCTAATTGTTCCTATTAGAAGATTATCCAATTAATACTTCGATATGAATATTCTACGACACTAAGTTTGCACAAAACATAAGTAAGATGTTTTAAAAACAGCAATTTAAATTATTTGATTGAGTTTTTCAAACCTTTTGCCGCATAACTGCATATAATTTCGTACAAATTAATATATTTACTCATAATTACGTCTATTATAAGATTATCTAATTAAAACTTCTATATGAATATTCTATGATGCTAATTAAGCACAAAACAAAAGTAAGATGCATTAAAAACTGCTGTTTAAACTAATTGTTTGACTTTTTTATAATTTTTAGCCCATAAATACACATAATTTCGTGCAAATTAAGATTGTTCAGTTAACACCTCGATATGAATATTCTACGACACTATTTTCTCCCAAAACATAAGTAAGATGCATTAGAAACAGCTATTTGAAAAAGTTATTTGAGTGTTTCAAAATTTTTGGCCCCATAACTACACATAATTTAGTGAAAGTCAAAATAATCACTCCTAATTATGCCTATTAAAATATTATCTAATTAACACTTCAGTATGACCATTCTACAACACTAATTTTGCACAAAACATAAGTAGGAGGCTTTAAAAACAGCTGTTTAAACAAGTTGTTTGAGCTTTTTAAAAAATTTGGGCCGCATAATTACACATAATTTCTTATAAATTAATATTATGACCCCTAAGCATGCCTATTATATGATCTTCTAATTAAAACTTCGATATGAATATTCTACGACTCTAATTTTTCACAAAACATAAGTAAGATGCATTAAAAACAGCTGTTTAAACAAGTTATTTGAGTTTTTCAAAATTTTGTCTGCATAGCTACACATAATTTCTTATAAATTAATATAATTACTCCTAAATATGCCTATTGTAAGATTCTTTCAATAAAACTTCGATATGAATATCCTACAACACTAATTTTGCACAAAACATAAGTAAGATGCATTAAAAACAGCTGTTTAAACGAGTTGTTTGATGTTTCCAATTTTTTTGGCTGCATAACTGCATATAATTTCGTATAAATTAATATAATTACTCCTAATTACGCCTGTTATAAGATTTTTCACTTAACACTTTGATATGAATATTCTACGATACAAATTTTTCACAAAACGTAAGTAAGATGCATTAGAAACTGCTATTTAAAAAACTTGCTTGAGTTTTCTACATTTGAGCCCTCATAACTACACATAATTTCGTGAAAATTAATATAACTACTCCTAATTACTCCTATTATAAAGTTGTCCAATTAAAAATTTGATATGAATATTCTATAATGCTAATTTTGCACAAAATATAAAGTAAGATGTGTTAAAAACTGTTGTCTAAACAAGTTGTTTGACTTTATGAAAATTTTTGGCCGCGCAATTACACAAATTTCGTGCAAATTAAACTAATTACTCCTTGTTACGCCTATTATAAGATTGTCCTATTAAAACTTCGATATGAATATTTCATGATGCTAATTTTGCGCAAAACATAAGTAAGATGTATTAAAAATTGTTGTTTAAACAAGTTGTTTGAGGCTTTCAAAAATTTTGGCCGCATAACTACGTATAATTCCATCAAAATTAATACAATTACTCCTAATTACGCCAATTATAAAATTGTCCAACTAAAAATTCGATATGAATATTCTATAACGCTAATATTGCACAAAACACAAGTAAGATGCGTCAAAAGCTGTTGTTTAAACAAGTTGTTTGCCTTTATAAAAAATTTTGGCCGCATAACTACACATAATTTGGTGTAAATTAATATAATTTACTCATAATTGTGTCTATTATAAGATTGTTCAATTAACACTTCAAAATGAATATTTTAGGGCACTATTTTCCCCCAAAACATAAGTAAGATGCATTAGAAACTGCTATTTACAAAAATTAAGTTTTTCAACATTTTTGGCCTCATAACTACATATAATTTCGTAAAAAATAATATAATTACTCCTAATTATGCCCCATTAAAATATTAGCCAATTAACAGTTCGATATGAACATTCTACGACACTAATTTTGCACGAGACATAAGTAGGATGCATTAAAAACACATGTTTATTGCATAAGTACACATAATTTCATGCAAATTGATATAATTACTCCTAATTATGTCTATTATAAGATTGTTCAATTAGCACTGCGATATGAATATCCTACGACACTAATTTTTCAAAAAACATAAGTAAGATATATTAGAAACTGTTGTGTAAACAAGTTGCTTAAAATTTTTAACATTTTTTTACTCATAACTATACATAATTTCATGAAAATTAATATAATTACTCCTATTAGTAGATTATCCAATCAACACTTCGATATGAACATTGTCCGATACAAATTTTGCACAAAACATAAATAAGATGCATTAAAAACGGTTGTTTAAACAAGTTGTTTGAGTTTTTAAAATTTGTTGGCCGCATAACTATGTATAATTTCATGAAAATTAATATAATTACTCCTAATTATGCCTATTATATGATTGTCCAGTTAAAACTTAGATATGAATATTCTATAACGCTAATTTTGCACAAATATAAGTAAGATGCATTCGAAACTGTTTTTTAAACAAGTAGTTTAAGATTTTCAACATTTTTTGAATCAAAACTACACATAATTTCGAGCGAATTAATATAATTCCGCCTAACTATCTCTATTATAAGATTGTCAAATTAACACTTCGATATGAATATCAGAGGACACTAATTTTTCATCAGGCATAAGTAAGATACATTAGAAATTGCTGTTTAAACAAGTTGTTTAAGATTTTTAACATTTATTGCCTCATAACGACACAAAATTTCATAAAAATTAATATAATTACTCCTAATTATTCCTATTAGAACATTATCCAATTAACACTTTGATATGAACATTCTACAACACGAATTTTGCATAAAAAATAAGTAAGATGCATTAAAAATTGCTGTTTAAACAAGTTGTTTGAGTTTTTTAAATTTTTTTACTGCATAAATGCACATAACATCGCGCAAATTAATATAATTACTCCCAATTATGCCTATTATATAATTATCCAATTGACACTCCAATATGAATATCTTATAACAATATTTTTTTCATAAAACATAAATAAGATACATCTGAAACTGCTGTTTAAACAAGTTATTTAAGATTTTCAAACTTTATTGTCTCATAACTACTCATAATATCGTGAAAATGAATATAATTACTCCTAATTGTTCCTATTAGAAGATTATCCAATTAATACTTCGATATGAATATTCTACGACACTAAGTTTGCACAAAACATAAGTAAGATGTTTTAAAAACAGCAATTTAAATTATTTGATTGAGTTTTTCAAACCTTTTGCCGCATAACTGCATATAATTTCGTACAAATTAATATATTTACTCATAATTACGTCTATTATAAGATTATCTAATTAAAACTTCTATATGAATATTCTATGATGCTAATTAAGCACAAAACAAAAGTAAGATGCATTAAAAACTGCTGTTTAAACTAATTGTTTGACTTTTTTATAATTTTTAGCCCATAAATACACATAATTTCGTGCAAATTAAGATTGTTCAGTTAAAACCTCGATATGAATATTCTACGACACTATTTTCTCCCAAAACATAAGTAAGATGCATTAGAAACAGCTATTTGAAAAAGTTATTTGAGTGTTTCAAAATTTTTGGCCCCATAACTACACATAATTTAGTGAAAGTCAAAATAATCACTCCTAATTATGCCTATTAAAATATTATCTAATTAACACTTCAGTATGACCATTCTACAACACTAATTTTGCACAAAACATAAGTAGGAGGCTTTAAAAACAGCTGTTTAAACAAGTTGTTTGAGCTTTTTAAAAAATTTGGGCCGCATAATTACACATAATTTCTTATAAATTAATATTATGACCCCTAAGCATGCCTATTATATGATCTTCTAATTAAAACTTCGATATGAATATTCTACGACTCTAATTTTTCACAAAACATAAGTAAGATGCATTAAAAACAGCTGTTTAAACAAGTTATTTGAGTTTTTCAAAATTTTGTCTGCATAGCTACACATAATTTCTTATAAATTAATATAATTACTCCTAAATATGCCTATTGTAAGATTCTTTCAATAAAACTTCGATATGAATATCCTACAACACTAATTTTGCACAAAACATAAGTAAGATGCATTAAAAACAGCTGTTTAAACGAGTTGTTTGATGTTTCCAATTTTTTTGGCTGCATAACTGCATATAATTTCGTATAAATTAATATAATTACTCCTAATTACGCCTGTTATAAGATTTTTCACTTAACACTTTGATATGAATATTCTACGATACAAATTTTTCACAAAACGTAAGTAAGATGCATTAGAAACTGCTATTTAAAAAACTTGCTTGAGTTTTCTACATTTGAGCCCTCATAACTACACATAATTTCGTGAAAATTAATATAACTACTCCTAATTACTCCTATTATAAAGTTGTCCAATTAAAAATTTGATATGAATATTCTATAATGCTAATTTTGCACAAAATATAAAGTAAGATGTGTTAAAAACTGTTGTCTAAACAAGTTGTTTGACTTTATGAAAATTTTTGGCCGCGCAATTACACAAATTTCGTGCAAATTAAACTAATTACTCCTTGTTACGCCTATTATAAGATTGTCCTATTAAAACTTCGATATGAATATTTCATGATGCTAATTTTGCGCAAAACATAAGTAAGATGTATTAAAAATTGTTGTTTAAACAAGTTGTTTGAGGCTTTCAAAAATTTTGGCCGCATAACTACGTATAATTCCATCAAAATTAATACAATTACTCCTAATTACGCCAATTATAAAATTGTCCAACTAAAAATTCGATATGAATATTCTATAACGCTAATATTGCACAAAACACAAGTAAGATGCGTCAAAAGCTGTTGTTTAAACAAGTTGTTTGCCTTTATAAAAAATTTTGGCCGCATAACTACACATAATTTGGTGTAAATTAATATAATTTACTCATAATTGTGTCTATTATAAGATTGTTCAATTAACACTTCAAAACGAATATTTTAGGGCACTATTTTCCCCCAAAACATAAGTAAGATGCATTAGAAACTGCTATTTACAAAAATTAAGTTTTTCAACATTTTTGGCCTCATAACTACATATAATTTCATAAAAAATAATATAATTACTCCTAATTATGCCCCA
Source organism: Schoenoplectus triqueter (assembly GCA_964058805.1). Classification (NCBI taxonomy): domain Eukaryota; kingdom Viridiplantae; phylum Streptophyta; class Magnoliopsida; order Poales; family Cyperaceae; genus Schoenoplectus; species Schoenoplectus triqueter. The sequence goes on from CAXKVV010002149.1 coordinate 365,406, forward strand.
TTAAAATATTAGCCAATTAACAGTTCGATATGAACATTCTACGACACTAATTTTGCACGAGACATAAGTAGGATGCATTAAAAACACATGTTTATTGCATAAGTACACATAATTTCATGCAAATTGATATAATTACTCCTAATTATGTCTATTATAAGATTGTTCAATTAGCACTGCGATATGAATATCCTACGACACTAATTTTTCAAAAAACATAAGTAAGATATATTAGAAACTGTTGTGTAAACAAGTTGCTTAAAATTTTTAATATTTTTTTACTCATAACTATACATAATTTCATGAAAATTAATATAATTACTCCTATTAGTAGATTATCCAATCAACACTTCGATATGAACATTGTCCGATACAAATTTTGCACAAAACATAAATAAGATGCATTAAAAACGGTTGTTTAAACAAGTTGTTTGAGTTTTTAAAATTTGTTGGCCGCATAACTATGTATAATTTCATGAAAATTAATATAATTACTCCTAATTATGCCTATTATATGATTGTCCAGTTAAAACTTAGATATGAATATTCTATAACGCTAATTTTGCACAAATATAAGTAAGATGCATTCGAAACTGTTTTTTAAACAAGTAGTTTAAGATTTTCAACATTTTTTGAATCAAAACTACACATAATTTCGAGCGAATTAATATAATTCCGCCTAACTATCTCTATTATAAGATTGTCAAATTAACACTTCGATATGAATATCAGAGGACACTAATTTTTCATCAGGCATAAGTAAGATACATTAGAAATTGCTGTTTAAACAAGTTGTTTAAGATTTTTAACATTTATTGCCTCATAACGACACAAAATTTCATAAAAATTAATATAATTACTCCTAATTATTCCTATTAGAACATTATCCAATTAACACTTTGATATGAACATTCTACAACACGAATTTTGCATAAAAAATAAGTAAGATGCATTAAAAATTGCTGTTTAAACAAGTTGTTTGAGTTTTTTAAATTTTTTTACTGCATAAATGCACATAACATCGCGCAAATTAATATAATTACTCCCAATTATGCCTATTATATAATTATCCAATTGACACTCCAATATGAATATCTTATAACAATATTTTTTTCATAAAACATAAATAAGATACATCTGAAACTGCTGTTTAAACAAGTTATTTAAGATTTTCAAACTTTATTGTCTCATAACTACTCATAATATCGTGAAAATGAATATAATTACTCCTAATTGTTCCTATTAGAAGATTATCCAATTAATACTTCGATATGAATATTCTACGACACTAAGTTTGCACAAAACATAAGTAAGATGTTTTAAAAACAGCAATTTAAATTATTTGATTGAGTTTTTCAAACCTTTTGCCGCATAACTGCATATAATTTCGTACAAATTAATATATTTACTCATAATTACGTCTATTATAAGATTATCTAATTAAAACTTCTATATGAATATTCTATGATGCTAATTAAGCACAAAACAAAAGTAAGATGCATTAAAAACTGCTGTTTAAACTAATTGTTTGACTTTTTTATAATTTTTAGCCCATAAATACACATAATTTCGTGCAAATTAAGATTGTTCAGTTAACACCTCGATATGAATATTCTACGACACTATTTTCTCCCAAAACATAAGTAAGATGCATTAGAAACAGCTATTTGAAAAAGTTATTTGAGTGTTTCAAAATTTTTGGCCCCATAACTACACATAATTTAGTGAAAGTCAAAATAATCACTCCTAATTATACCTATTAAAATATTATCTAATTAACACTTCAGTATGACCATTCTACAACACTAATTTTGCACAAAACATAAGTAGGAGGCTTTAAAAACAGCTGTTTAAACAAGTTGTTTGAGCTTTTTAAAAAATTTGGGCCGCATAATTATACATAATTTCTTATAAATTAATATTATGACCCCTAAGCATGCCTATTATATGATCTTCTAATTAAAACTTCGATATGAATATTCTACGACTCTAATTTTTCACAAAACATAAGTAAGATGCATTAAAAACAGCTGTTTAAACAAGTTATTTGAGTTTTTCAAAATTTTGGCTGCATAGCTACACATAATTTCTTATAAATTAATATAATTACTCCTAAATATGCCTATTGTAAGATTCTTTCAATAAAACTTCGATATGAATATCCTACAACACTAATTTTGCACAAAACATAAGTAAGATGCATTAAAAACAGCTGTTTAAACGAGTTGTTTGATGTTTCCAATTTTTTTGGCCGCATAACTGCACATAATTTCGTATAAATTAATATAATTACGCCTGTTATAAGATTTTTCACTTAACACTTTGATATGAATATTCTACGATACAAATTTTTCACAAAACGTAAGTAAGATGCATTAGAAACTGCTATTTAAAAAACTTGTTTGAGTTTTCTACATTTGAGCCCTCATAACTACACATAATTTCGTGAAAATTAATATAACTACTCCTAATTACTCCTATTATAAAGTTGTCCAATTAAAACTTTGATATGAATATTCTATAATGCTAATTTTGCACAAAATATAAGTAAGATGTGTTAAAAACTGTTGTCTAAACAAGTTGTTTGACTTTATGAAAATTTTTGGCCGCGCAATTACACAAATTTCGTGCAAATTAAACTAACTACTCCTTGTTACGCCTATTATAAGATTGTCCTATTAAAACTTCGATATGAATATTTCATGATGCTAATTTTGCGCAAAACATAAGTAAGATGCATTAAAAATTATTGTTTAAACAAGTTGTTTGAGGCTTTCAAAAATTTTGGCCGCATAACTACGTATAATTCCATCAAAATTAATACAATTACTCCTAATTACGCCAATTATAAAATTGTCCAACTAAAAATTCGATATGAATATTCTATAACGCTAATATTGCACAAAACACAAGTAAGATGCGTCAAAAGCTGTTGTTTAAACAAATTGTTTGCCTTTATAAAAAATTTTGGCCGCATAACTACACATAATTTGGTGTAAATTAATATAATTTACTCATAATTGTGTCTATTATAAGATTGTTCAATTAACACTTCAAAACGAATATTTTAGGGCACTATTTTCCCCCAAAACATAAGTAAGATGCATTAGAAACTGCTATTTACAAAAATTAAGTTTTTCAACATTTTTGACCTCATAACTACATATAATTTCATAAAAAATAATATAATTACTCCTAATTATGCCCCATTAAAATATTAGCCAATTAACAGTTCGATATGAACATTCTACGACACTAATTTTGCACGAGACATAAGTAGGATGCATTAAAAACACATGTTTATTACATAAGTACACATAATTTCATGCAAATTGATATAATTACTCCTAATTATGTCTATTATAAGATTGTTCAATTAGCACTACGATATGAATATCCTACGACACTAATTTTTCAAAAAACATAAGTAAGATATATTAGAAACTGTTGTGTAAACAAGTTGCTTAAAATTTTTAACATTTTTTTACTCATAACTATACATAATTTCATGAAAATTAATATAATTACTCCTATTAGTAGATTATCCAATCAACACTTCGATATGAACATTGTCCGATACAAATTTTGCACAAAACATAAATAAGATGCATTAAAAACGGTTGTTTAAACAAGTTGTTTGAGTTTTTAAAATTTGTTGGCCGCATAACTATGTATAATTTCATGAAAATTAATATAATTACTCCTAATTATGCCTATTATATGATTGTCCAGTTAAAACTTAGATATGAATATTCTATAATGCTAATTTTGCACAAATATAAGTAAGATGCATTCGAAACTGTTTTTTAAACAAGTAGTTTAAGATTTTCAACATTTTTTGAATCAAAACTACACATAATTTCGAGCGAATTAATATAATTCCGCCTAACTATCTCTATTATAAGATTGTCAAATTAACTCTTCGATATGAATATCAGAGGACACTAATTTTTCATCAGGCATAAGTAAGATACATTAGAAATTGCTGTTTAAACAAGTTGTTTAAGATTTTTAATATTTATTGCCTCATAACGACACAAAATTTCATAAAAATTAATATAATTACTCCTAATTATTCCTATTAGAACATTATCCAATTAACACTTTGATATGAACATTCTACAACACGAATTTTGCATAAAAAATAAGTAAGATGCATTAAAAATTGCTGTTTAAACAAGTTGTTTGAGTTTTTTAAATTTTTTTACTGCATAAATGCACATAACATCGCGCAAATTAATATAATTACTCCCAATTATGCCTATTATATAATTATCCAATTGACACTCCAATATGAATATCTTATAACAATATTTTTTTCATAAAACATAAATAAGATACATCTGAAACTGCTGTTTAAACAAGTTATTTAAGATTTTCAAAATTTATTGTCTCATAACTACTCATAATATCGTGAAAATGAATATAATTACTCCTAATTGTTCCTATTAGAAGATTATCCAATTAATACTTCGATATGAATATTCTACGACACTAAGTTTGCACAAAACATAAGTAAGATGTTTTAAAAACAGCAATTTAAATTATTTTATTGAGTTTTTCAAACCTTTTGCCGCATAACTGCATATAATTTCGTACAAATTAATATAATTACTCATAATTACGTCTATTATAAGATTATCTAATTAAAACTTCTATATGAATATTCTATGATGCTAATTAAGCACAAAACAAAAGTAAGATGCATTAAAAACCGCTGTTTAAACTAATTGTTTGACTTTTTTATAATTTTTAGCCCATAAATACACATAATTTCGTGCAAATTAAGATTGTTCAGTTAACACCTCGATATGAATATTCTACGACACTATTTTCTCCCAAAACATAAGTAAGATGCATTAGAAACAGCTATTTGAAAAAGTTATTTGAGTGTTTCAAAATTTTTGGCCCCATAACTACACATAATTTAGTGAAAGTCAAAATAATCACTCCTAATTATGCCTATTAAAATATTATCTAATTAACACTTCAGTATGACCATTCTACAACACTAATTTTGCACAAAACATAAGTAGGAGGATTTAAAAACAGCTGTTTAAACAAGTTGTTTGAGCTTTTTAAAAAATTTGGGCCGCATAATTACACATAATTTCTTATAAATTAATATTATGACCCCTAAGCATGCCTATTATATGATCTTCTAATTAAAACTTCGATATGAATATTCTACGACTCTAATTTTTCACAAAACATAAGTAAGATGCATTAAAAACAGCTGTTTAAACAAGTTATTTGAGTTTTTCAAAATTTTGTCTGCATAGCTACACATAATTTCTTATAAATTAATATAATTACTCCTAAATATGCCTATTGTAAGATTCTTTCAATAAAACTTTGATATGAATATCCTACAACACTAATTTTGCACAAAACATAAGTAAGATGCATTAAAAACAGCTGTTTAAACGAGTTGTTTGATGTTTCCAATTTTTTTGGCCGCATAACTGCACATAATTTCGTATAAATTAATATAATTACTCCTAATTACTCCTGTTATAAGATTTTTCACTTAACACTTTGATATGAATATTCTACGATACAAATTTTTTCACAAAACGTAAGTAAGATGCATTAGAAACTGCTATTTAAAAAACTTGTTTGAGTTTTCTACATTTGAGCCCTCATAACTACACATAATTTCGTGAAAATTAATATAACTACTCCTAATTACTCCTATTATAAAGTTGTCCAATTAAAACTTTGATATGAATATTCTATAATGCTAATTTTGCACAAAATATAAGTAAGATTCGTTAAAAACTGTTGTCTAAACAAGTTGTTTGACTTTATGAAAATTTTTGGCCGCGCAATTACACAAATTTCGTGCAAATTAAACTAATTACTCCTTGTTACTTCTATTATAAGATTGTCCTATTAAAACTTCGATATGAATATTTCATGATGCTAATTTTGCGCAAAACATAAGTAAGATGCATTAAAAACTGTTGTTTAAACAAGTTGTTTGAGGCTTTCAAAAATTTTGGCCGCATAACTACGTATAATTCCATCAAAATTAATACAATTACTCCTAATTACGCCAATTATAAAATTGTCCAACTAAAAATTCGATATGAATATTCTATAACGCTAATATTGCACAAAACACAAGTAAGATGCGTCAAAAGCTGTTGTTTAAACAAGTTGTTTGCCTTTATAAAAAATTTTGGCCGCATAACTACACATAATTTGGTGTAAATTAATATAATTTACTCATAATTGTGTCTATTATAAGATTGTTCAATTAACACTTCAAAACGAATATTTTAGGGCACTATTTTCCCCCAAAACATAAGTAAGATGCATTAGAAACTGCTATTTACAAAAATTAAGTTTTTCAACATTTTTGGCCTCATAACAACATATAATTTCATAAAAAATAATATAATTACTCCTAATTATGCCCCATTAAAATATTAGCCAATTAACAGTTCGATATGAACATTCTACGACACTAATTTTGCACGAGACATAAGTAGGATGCATTAAAAACACATGTTTATTGCATAAGTACACATAATTTCATGCAAATTGATATAATTACTCCTAATTATGTCTATTATAAGATTGTTCAATTAGCACTGCGATATGAATATCCTACGACACTAATTTTTCAAAAAACATAAGTAAGATATATTAGAAACTGTTGTGTAAACAAGTTGCTTAAAATTTTTAACATTTTTTTACTCATAACTATACATAATTTCATGAAAATTAATATAATTACTCCTATTAGTAGATTATCCAATCAACACTTCGATATGAACATTGTCCGATACAAATTTTGCACAAAACATAAATAAGATGCATTAAAAACGGTTGTTTAAACAAGTTGTTTGAGTTTTTAAAATTGGTTGGCCGCATAACTATGTATAATTTCATGAAAATTAATATAATTACTCCTAATTATGCCTATTATATGATTGTCCAGTTAAAACTTAGATATGAATATTCTATAACGCTAATTTTGCACAAATATAAGTAAGATGCATTCGAAACTGTTTTTTAAACAAGTAGTTTAAGATTTTCAACATTTTTTGAATCAAAACTACACATAATTTCGAGCGAATTAATATAATTCCGCCTAACTATCTCTATTATAAGATTGTCAAATTAACACTTCGATATGAATATCACAGGACACTAATTTTTCATCAGGCATAAGTAAGATACATTAGAAATTGCTATTTAAACAAGTTGTTTAAGATTTTTAACATTTATTGCCTCATAACGACACAAAATTTCATAAAAATTAATATAATTACTCCTAATTATTCCTATTAGAACATTATCCAATTAACACTTTGATATGAACATTCTACAACACGAATTTTGCATAAAAAATAAGTAAGATGCATTAAAAATTGTTGTTTAAACAAGTTGTTTGAGTTTTTTAAATTTTTTTACTGCATAAATGCAAATAACATCGCGCAAATTAATATAATTACTCCCAATTATGCCTATTATATAATTATCCAATTGACACTCCAATATGAATATCTTATAACAATATTTTTTTCATAAAACATAAATAAGATACATCTGAAACTGCTGTTTAAACAAGTTATTTAAGATTTTCAAAATTTATTGTCTCATAACTACTCATAATATAGTGAAAATGAATATAATTACTCCTAATTGTTCCTATTAGAAGATTATCCAATTAATACTTCGATATGAATATTCTACGACACTAAGTTTGCACAAAACATAAGTAAGATGTTTTAAAAACAGCAATTTAAATTATTTGATTGAGTTTTTCAAACCTTTTGCCGCATAACTGCATATAATTTCGTACAAATTAATATAATTACTCATAATTACGTCTATTATAAGATTATCTAATTAAAACTTCTATATGAATATTCTATGATGCTAATTAAGCACAAAACAAAAGTAAGATGCATTAAACACTGCTGTTTAAACTAATTGTTTGACTTTTTTATAATTTTTAGCCCATAAATACACATAATTTCGTGCAAATTAAGATTGTTCAGTTAACACCTCGATATGAATATTCTACGACACTATTTTCTCCCAAAACATAAGTAAGATGCATTAGAAACAGCTATTTGAAAAAGTTATTTGAGTGTTTCAAAATTTTTGGCCCCATAACTACACATAATTTAGTGAAAGTCAAAATAATCACTCCTAATTATGCCTATTAAAATATTATCTAATTAACACTTCAGTATGACCATTCTACAACACTAATTTTGCACAAAACATAAGTAGGAGGCTTTAAAAACAGCTGTTTAAACAAGTTGTTTGAGCTTTTTAAAAAATTTGGGCCGCATAATTACACATAATTTCTTATAAATTAATATTATGACCCCTAAGCATGCCTATTATATGATCTTCTTATTAAAACTTCGATATGAATATTCTACGACTCTAATTTTTCACAAAACATAAGTAAGATGCATTAAAAACAGCTGTTTAAACAAGTTATTTGAGTTTTTCAAAATTTTGTCTGCATAGCTACACATAATTTCTTATAAATTAATATAATTACTCCTAAATATGCCTATTGTAAGATTCTTTCAATAAAACTTCGATATGAATATCCTACAACACTAATTTTGCACAAAACATAAGTAAGATGCATTAAAGACAGCTGTTTAAACGAGTTGTTTGATGTTTCCAATTTTTTTGGCCGCATAACTGCACATAATTTCATATAAATTAATATAATTACTCCTAATTACGCCTGTTATAAGATTTTTCACTTAACAACTTGATATGAATATTCTACGATACAAATTTTTCACAAAACGTAAGTAAGATGCATTAGAAACTGCTATTTAAAAAACTTGTTTGAGTTTTCTACATTTGAGCCCTCATAACTACACATAATTTCGTGAAAATTAATATAACTACTCCTAATTACTCCTATTATAAAGTTGTCCAATTAAAACTTTGATATGAATATTCTATAATGCTAATTTTGCACAAAATATAAGTAAGATGCGTTAAAAACTGTTGTCTAAACAAGTTGTTTGACTTTATGAAAATTTTTGGCCGCGCAATTACACAAATTTCGTGCAAATTAAACTAATTACTCCTTGTTACGCCTATTATAAGATTGTCCTATTAAAACTTCGATATGAATATTTCATGATGCTAATTTTGCGCAAAACATAAGTAAGATGCATTAAAAATTGTTGTTTAAACAAGTTGTTTGAGGCTTTCAAAAATTTTGGCCGCATAACTACGTATAATTCCATCAAAATTAATACAATTACTCCTAATTACGCCAATTATAAAATTGTCCAACTAAAAATTCGATATGAATATTCTATAACGCTAATATTGCACAAAACACAAGTAAGATGCGTCAAAAGCTGTTGTTTAAACAAGTTGTTTGCCTTTATAAAAAATTTTGGCCGCATAACTACACATAATTTGGTGTAAATTAATATAATTTACTCATAATTGTGTCTATTATAAGATTGTTCAATTAACACTTCAAAACGAATATTTTAGGGCACTATTTTCCCCCAAAACATAAGTAAGATGCATTAGAAACTGCTATTTACAAAAATTAAGTTTTTCAACATTTTTGGCCTCATAACTACATATAATTTCATAAAAAATAATATAATTACTCCTAATTATGCCCCATTAAAATATTAGCCAATTAACAGTTCGATATGAACATTCTACGACACTAATTTTGCACGAGACATAAGTAGGATGCATTAAAAACACATGTTTATTGCATAAGTACACATAATTTCATGCAAATTGATATAATTACTCCTAATTATGTCTATTATAAGATTGTTCAATTAGCACTGCGATATGAATATCCTACGACACTAATTTTTAAAAAAACATAAGTAAGATATATTAGAAACTGTTGTGTAAACAAGTTGCTTAAAATTTTTAACATTTTTTTACTCATAACTATACATAATTTCATGAAAATAAATATAATTACTCCTATTAGTAGATTATCCAATCAACACTTCGATATGAACATTGTCCGATACAAATTTTGCACAAAACATAAATAAGATGCATTAAAAACGGTTGTTTAAACAAGTTGTTTGAGTTTTTAAAATTTGTTGGCCGCATAACTATGTATAATTTCATGAAAATTAATATAATTACTCCTAATTATGCCTATTATATGATTGTCCAGTTAAAACTTAGATATGAATATTCTATAACGCTAATTTTGCACAAATATAAGTAAGATGCATTCGAAACTGTTTTTTAAACAAGTAGTTTAAGATTTTCAACATTTTTTGAATCAAAACTACACATAATTTCGAGCGAATTAATATAATTCCGCCTAACTATCTCTATTATAAGATTGTCAAATTAACACTTCGATATGAATATCAGAGGACACTAATTTTTCATCAGGCATAAGTAAGATACATTAGAAATTGCTGTTTAAACAAGTTGTTTAAGATTTTTAATATTTATTGCCTCATAACGACACAAAATTTCATAAAAATTAATATAATTACTCCTAATTATTCCTATTAGAACATTATCCAATTAACACTTTGATATGAACATTCTACAACACGAATTTTGCATAAAAAATAAGTAAGATGCATTAAAAATTGCTGTTTAAACAAGTTATTTGAGTTTTTTAAATTTTTTTACTGCATAAATGCACATAACATCGCGCAAATTAATATAATTACTCCCAATTATGCCTATTATATAATTATCCAATTGACACTCCAATATGAATATCTTATAACAATATTGTTTTCATAAAACATAAATAAGATACATCTGAAACTGCTGTTTAAACAAGTTATTTAAGATTTTCAAAATTTATTGTCTCATAACTACTCATAATATCGTGAAAATGAATATAATTACTCCTAATTGTTCCTATTAGAAGATTATCCAATTAATACTTCGATATGAATATTCTACGACACTAAGTTTGCACAAAACATAAGTAAGATGTTTTAAAAACAGCAATTTAAATTATTTGATTGAGTTTTTCAAACCTTTTGCCGCATAACTGCATATAATTTCGTACAAATTAATATAATTACTCATAATTACGTCTATTATAAGATTATCTAATTAAAACTTCTATATGAATATTCTATGATGCTAATTAAGCACAAAACAAAAGTAAGATGCATTAAAAACTGCTGTTTAAACTAATTGTTTGACTTTTTTATAATTTTTAGCCCATAAATACACATAATTTCGTGCAAATTAAGATTATTCAGTTAACACCTCGATATGAATATTCTACGACACTATTTTCTCCCAAAACATAAGTAAGATGCATTAGAAACAGCTATTTGAAAAAGTTATTTGAGTGTTTCAAAATTTTTGGCCCCATAACTACACATAATTTAGTGAAAGTCAAAATAATCACTCCTAATTATGCCTATTAAAATATTATCTAATTAACACTTCAGTATGACCATTCTACAACACTAATTTTGCACAAAACATAAGTAGGAGGCTTTAAAAACAGCTGTTTAAATAAGTTGTTTGAGCTTTTTAAAAAATTTGGGCCGCATAATTACACATAATTTCTTATAAATTAATATTATGACCCCTAAGCATGCCTATTATATGATCTTCTAATTAAAACTTCGATATGAATATTCTACGACTCTAATTTTTCACAAAACATAAGTAAGATGCATTAAAAATAACTGTTTAAACAAGTTATTTGAGTTTTTCAAAATTTTGGCTGCATAGCTACACATAATTTCTTATAAATTAATATAATTACTCCTAAATATGCCTATTGTAAGATTCTTTCAATAAAACTTCGATATGAATATCCTACAACACTAATTTTGCACAAAACATAAGTAAGATGCATTAAAACAGCTGTTTAAACGAGTTGTTTGATGTTTCCAATTTTTTTGGCCGCATAACTGCACATAATTTCGTATAAATTAATATAATTACTCCTAATTACGCCTGTTATAAGATTTTTCACTTAACACTTTGATATGAATATTCTACGATACAAATTTTTCACAAAACGTAAGTAAGATGCATTAGAAACTGCTATTTAAAAAACTTGTTTGAGTTTTCTACATTTGAGCCCTCATAACTACACATAATTTCGTGAAAATTAATATAACTACTCCTAATTACTCCTATTATAAAGTTGTCCAATTAAAACTTTGATATGAATATTCTATAATGCTAATTTTGCACAAAATATAAGTAAGATGCGTTAAAAACTGTTGTCTAAACAAGTTGTTTGACTTTATGAAAATTTTTGGCCGCGCAATTACACAAATTTCGTGCAAATTAAACTAATTACTCCTTGTTACGCCTATTATAAGATTGTCCTATTAAAACTTCGATATGAATATTTCATGATGCTAATTTTGCGCAAAACATAAGTAAGATGTATTAAAAATTATTGTTTAAACAAGTTGTTTGAGGCTTTCAAAAATTTTGGCCGCATAACTACGTATAATTCCATCAAAATTAATACAATTACTCCTAATTACGCCAATTATAAAATTGTCCAACTAAAAATTCGATATGAATATTCTATAACGCTAATATTGCACAAAACACAAGTAAGATGCGTCAAAAGCTGTTGTTTAAACAAGTTGTTTGCCTTTATAAAAAATTTTGGCCGCATAACTACACATAATTTAGTGTAAATTAATATAATTTACTCATAATTGTGTCTATTATAAGATTGTTCAATTAACACTTCAAAACGAATATTTTAGGGTACTATTTTCCCCCAAAACATAAGTAAGATGCATTAGAAACTGCTATTTACAAAAATTAAGTTCTTCAACATTTTTGGCCTCATAACTACATATAATTTCGTAAAAAATAATATAATTACTCCTAATTATGCCCCATTAAAATATTAGCCAATTAACAGTTCGATATGAACATTCTACGACACTAATTTTGCACGAGACATAAGTAGGATGCATTAAAAACACATGTTTATTGCATAAGTACACATAATTTCATGAAAATTGATATAATTACTCCTAATTATGTCTATTATAAGATTGTTCAATTAGCACTGCGATATGAATATCCTACGACACTAATTTTTCAAAAAACATAAGTAAGATATATTAGAAACTATTGTGTAAACAAGTTGTTTAAAATTTTTAACATTTTTTTACTCATAACTATACATAATTTCATGAAAATTAATATAATTACTCCTATTAGTAGATTATCCAATCAACACTTCGATATGAACATTGTCCGATACAAATTTTGCACAAAACATAAATAAGATGCATTAAAAACGGTTATTTAAACAAGTTGTTTGAGTTTTTAAAATTTGTTGGCCGCATAACTATGTATAATTTCATCAAAAATTAATATAATTACTCATAATTATGCCTATTATATGATTGTCCAGTTAAAACTTAGATATGAATATTCTATAACGCTAATTTTGCACAAATATAAGTAAGATGCATTCGAAACTGTTTTTTAAACAAGTAGTTTAAGATTTTCAACATTTTTTGAATCAAAACTACACATAATTTCGAGCGAATTAATATAATTCTGCCTAACTATTTCTATTATAAGATTGTCAAATTAACACTTCGATATGAATAACAGAGGACACTAATTTTTCATCAGACATAAGTAAGATACATTAGAAATTGCTGTTTAAACAAGTTGTTTAAGATTTTTAACATTTATTGCCTCATAACGACACAAAATTTCATAAAAATTAATATAATTACTCCTAATTATTCCTATTAGAACATTATCCAATTAACACTTTGATATGAACATTCTACAACACGAATTTTGCATAAAAAATAAGTAAGATGCATTAAAAATTGCTGTTTAAACAAGTTGTTTGAGTTTTTTAAATTTTTTTTATGCATAAATGCACATAACATCGCGCAAATTAATATAATTACTTCCAATTATGCCTATTATATAATTATCCAATTGACACTCCAATATGAATATCTTATAACAGTATTTTTTTCATAAAATATAAATAAGATACATCTGAAACTGCTGTTTAAACATGTTATTTAAGATTTTCAAAATTTATTATCTCATAACTACTCATAATATCGTGAAAATGAATATAATTACTCCTAATTGTTCCTATTAGAAGATTATCCAATTAATACTTCGATATGAATATTTTACGACACTAAGTTTGCACAAAACATAAGTAATATGTATTACAAACAACAATTTAAATTATTTGATTGAGTTTTTCAAACCTTTTGCCGCAAAACTGCATATAATTTCGTACAAATTAATATAATTACTCATAATTATGTCTATTATAAGATTATCTAATTAAAACTTCTATATGAATATTCTATGATGCTAATTAAGCACAAAACAAAAGTAAGATGCATTAACAACTGCTGTTTAAACTAATTGTTTGAATTTTTAAAAAATTTTAGCCCATAAATACACATAATTTCGTGCAAATTAAGATTGTTCAATTAACACCTCGATATGAATATTCTACGACACTATTTCTCCCAAAATATAAGTAAGATGCATTAGAAACAGCTATTTGAAAAAGTTATTTGAGTGTTTCAAAATTTTTGACCCACTATACATAATTTTGTGAAAGTCAAAATAATCACTCCTAATTATGCCTATTAAAATATTATCTAATTAACACTTCAGTATGAACATTCTACAACACTAATTTTGCACAAAACATAAGTAGGAGACTTTAAAAATAGCTGTTTAAACAAGTTGTTTAAGCTTTTTAAAAAATTTGGGCCGCATAATTACACATAATTTCTTATAAATTATTATTATGACCCCTAAGCATGCCTATTATATGATCTTCTAATTAAAACTTCGATATGAATATTCTACGACTCTAATTTTTCACAAAACATAAGTAAGATGCATTAAAAACAGCTGTTTAAACAAGTTATTTGAGTTTTTCAAAATTTTAGCTGCATAGCTACACATAATTTCTTATAAATTAATATAATTACTCATAAATATGCCTATTGTAAGATTCTTTCAATAAAACTTCGATATGAATATCCTACAACACTAATTTTGCATAAAACATAAGTAAGATGCATTAAAAACAGCTGTTTAATGCATAAGTGCACATAATTTCTTGCAAATTGATATAATTACTCATAATTATGTCTATTATAAGATTGTTCAATTAGCACTACGATATGAATATTCTACGACACTAAGTTTTCATAAACATAAGTAAGATATATTAGAAACTGCTATTTAAACAAGTTGTTCAAAATTTTTAACATTTTTTGACTCATAACAATACATAATTTCATGAAAATTAATATAATTACGTCAAATTATACCTATTGGTACATTATCCAATCAACAATTCGATATGAACATTGTCCGACACAAATTTTACATAAAACATAAATAAGATGCATTAAAAACGGTTGTTTAAACAAGTTGTTTGAGTTTTTAAAATTTATTGGTCGCATAACTACGTATAATTTCATGAAAATTAATATAATTACTCCAAATTATGCCTATTATATGATTGTCCAGTTAAAACTTAGATATGAATATTCTATAACGCTAATTTTGCACAAATATAAGTAAGATGCATTCGCAACTGTTTTTTAAACAAGTAGTTTAAGATTTTCAATATTTTTTGAATCAAAACTACACATAATTTCGAGCGAATTAATATAATTCCGCCTAACTATCTCTATTATAAGATTGTCAAATTAACACTTCGATATGAATATCAGAGGGCACTAATTTTTCATAAGACATAAATAATATACATTAGAAATTGCTGTTTAAACAAGTTGTTTAAGATTTTTAACATTTATTACCTCATAACGACACAAAATTTCATGAAAATTAATATAATTACTCCTAATTATGCCTATTAGAATATTATCCAATTAACACTTTGATATGAACATTCTACAACATGAATTTTACATAAAAAATAAGTAACATGCATTAAAAATAGTTGTTTAAACAAATCGTTTGAGTTTTTTAAGTTTTTTTTACTGCATAACTACACATAACAACGCGCAAATTAATATAATTACTCCCAATTATATCTATTATATAATTATCCAATTGACACTCCAATATGAATATCCTATAACAATATATTTTAATGAAACATAAATAAGATACATCTGAAACTACTGTTTAAATAAGTTATTTAAGATTTTCAAACTTTTTGCCGCATAACTGCATATAATTTCGTACAAATTAATATAATTACTCCTAATTATGCCTATTATAAGATTATCTAATTAAAACTCCGATATGAATAATCTATGATGCTAATTAGGCATAAAACAAAAGTAAGATGCATTAAAATCTGTGGTTTAAACGAATTGTTGGACTTTTTAAAAAAAATTGGCCCCATAAATACACATAGTTTCATGCAATTTAAGATTGTTCAATTAACACATCGATATGAATATTCTAAGACACTATTTTCTCCTAAAATATAAGTAAGATGCATTAGAAACAACTATTTGAAAAAGTTATTTGAGTGTTTTAAAATTTTTAACCCCATAACTACACATAATTTAGTGAAAGTTAAAATAATCACTCCTAATTATGCCTATTAAAATATTATCTAATTTCTTATAAATTACTCCTAAAGTTATTTGAGTTTTACAAAAAAATTGGCTGTATTTCTACACATAATTTATTATAAATTAATATAATTACTCCAAAATATGACTATTGTAAGATTCTTTCAATAAAACTTCGATATGAATATCCTACAACACTAATTTTGTTTTCGTCGGTTCCGAGGGCGTCGGGTCCCTTTTTCATGTTTTGCGCGCCCGGACTCATTTTCGGCGGTACCGAGGGCGTCGGGTCCAGTTTTCATGTTTTGCTCGCCCGTATTCGTTTTCAGCGGTACCGACGGCGCCGGGTCCCGTTTTCATGTTTTGCGTGCCTGGACTCATTTTCGACGGTACCGAGGGCGTCGGGTCCAGTTTTCATGTTTTGCTTGCCCGTATTCGTTTTCAGCGGTACCGACGGCGCCGGGACCCGTTTTCATGTTTTGCGTGCCTGGACTCATTTTCGACGGTACCGAGGTCGTCAGGACCTGTTTTCATGTTTTGCGAACCCGGACTCGTTTTCGGCGGTACCGAGGGCGTCGGCTCCCGTTTTAATATTTTGCGTGCCCAGACTCGTTTTCGGCGTTTCCGAGGGCGTTGGGTCCCGTTTTAATGTTTTGCGCGTCCGGACTCGTTTTCTGCGGTACCGAGGGCGTCAGATCCCGTTTTCATGTTTTCCGTTGCCGGACATGTTTTTGGGAGTACCGAGGGCGTCAGGACCAGTTTTCATGTTTTGTGCGCCCGGACTCGTTTTCGGCGGTTCCGAGGGCGTCGGGTCCCTTTTTCATGTTTTGCGCGCCCGGACTCATTTTCGGCGGTACCGAGGGCGTCAGGTCTCGTTTTCATGTTTTGCTCGCCCGGATTCGTTTTCGGCGGTACCGAGGGCGTCGGGTCCCGTTTTCATGTTTTCCGCTCCCGGACATGTTTTTGGGAGTACCGAGGGCGTCGGGTCCCGTTTTCAAGTTTTACGCTCCGGACTCATTTTCGGCGGTTCCGAGGGTGTCGGGTCCCGTTTTCATGTTTTGCGCGCCCGGACTCATTTTCGGCGGTTCCGAGGGTGTCGGGTCCCGTTTTCATTTTTTGCGCGCCCGGACTCGTTTTCGGCCGTGCCGAGTGCGTCGGGTCCCGTTTTCATGTTTTGCGCGCCTGGAGTCGTTTTCGGCGGTTCCGAGTGCGTCGGGTCCCGTTTTCATGTTGTGCGCGGCCGGACTCGTTTTCGGCGGTACCGAGGGCGTCGGTTCCCATTTTCATGTTTTCGCACCCTACGCTCATTTTCGGCGATACCTAGGGCGTCTGGTCCCGTTTTCATGGTTTGCGCTCCCGGACTCGTTTTCAGCGGTGCCGAGTGAGTCGGGTCTCGTTTTCATGTTTTGCGCGCCCGGACATTTTTTCGACGGTTCCGAGGGCGTCGGGTCCCGTTTTCATGTTTTGTGCGCCCGGACTCATTTTCGGCGGTTCCGATAGCGTCAGGTCCCGTTTTCATTTTTTGCGCGCCCGGACTCTTATTCGGTGGTTCCGAGGGCGTCGGCTCCCATTTTCATGTTTTGCGCGCCCTGACTCATTTTCGGCTGTTCCGAGTGCGTCGGGTCCCGTTTTCATGTTTTGCGCGCCCGGACTCATTTTCGGCGGTTCGGAGGGCGTCGGGTCCCTTTTTCATGTTTTGCGCGCCCGGACTCGTTTTCGGCGGTACCGAAGGCGTCGGGTCCCGTTTTCATGTTTTCCACTCCCGGACATGTTTTTGGGAGTTCCGAGGGCGTCAGGTCCCGTTTTCAAGTTTTGTGCCCCCGTACTCGTTTTCGGCGGTACCGACGGCGTCGGGTCCCGTTTTAATGTTTTGCTCGCCCGGACTCATTTTCGGCGGTACCGAGGGCGTGGGGTCCCGTTTTCATGTTGTGCGCGCCCGGACTCTTTTTCGTCGGTACCGAGGGCGTCGGGTCCCGTTTTCATGTTTTGCGCGCTCGGACTCGTTTTGCACGGTACCGAGGGCGTTGGGTCCCGTTTTACAGTTTTGCGCGCCCGAACTCGTTTTCGACGGTTCCGAGGGCGTCGGGTATCGTTTTCATGTTTTGCGCGCCCGGACTCATTTTCGGCGGTTCCGAGGGCGTCGGGTCCCGATTTCATGTTTTGCGCTCCCGGACTCGTTTTCTGTGGTTCCGAGGGCGTCGAGTCCCGTTTTCATGTTTTCCGCTCCCGGACACATTTTCCGTGGTGCCGAGGGTGTCGGGTCTCGTTTTCATGTTTTGCGCGCCCGGACCCGTTTTAGGCGGTACCGAGGCCGTCGGGTCCCGTTTTCATGTTTTGCGCGCCGAGACTCATTTTCGGCGGTACCGAGGGCGTCGGGTCCCGTTTTCTTGTTTTGCGCCCGGACTCGTGTTAGGCTGTGCCGAGGGCGTCGGGTTCCGTTTTTATGTATTGCTCGGCCGGACTCGTTTTCGGCGATATCGAGGGTGTCGGGTCCCGTTTTCATATTTTGCGCGCCCGGACTCGTATTCGGCGGTTCCGAGGGCGTCGGGTCCCGTTTTCATGTTTTGTGCGCCCGGACTCGTTTTCGTCGGTACCGAGGACGTCGGGTCCCGTTTTCATGTTTTGCGCGCCCGGACACATTGTCGGAGGTATGGAGTGAGTCCGGTCCCGTTTTCATGTTTTGCGCGTCCGGACTCATTTTCGGCGGTACCGAGGTCTTCGGGTCCCGTTTTCATGTTTCGCGGCCCCGAACTCGCGTTCGGCGGTATCGAGGGCATCGGGTCCTGTTTTCTTGTTTTGCGAGCCAGGACTCTTTTTCACCCGTGCCGTGG
The DNA here is from genome assembly GCA_964058805.1 of Schoenoplectus triqueter. Taxonomy (NCBI): domain Eukaryota; kingdom Viridiplantae; phylum Streptophyta; class Magnoliopsida; order Poales; family Cyperaceae; genus Schoenoplectus; species Schoenoplectus triqueter. The sequence goes on from CAXKVV010002149.1 coordinate 384,763, forward strand.
TCGTCCGGTCCCGTTTTCATGTTTTGTGTGCCCGGACTCGTTTTCGGCGGTTTCGAGGGCGTCGGGTCCCATTTCATATTTTGCGCGTCCAAACTCATTTTCGGCGGTACCGAGGTCGTCGAGTCCCGTTTTCATATGTTGTGCTACCGGACTCGTTTTCGAGGGTATCGAGGGCGTCATATCCCGTTTTCATGTTTTGCGCGCCCGGACTCGTTTTAGGCAGTGCCGAGGGCGTCGGGTCCCGTTTTCATGCATTGCGCGCCCGGACTCATTTTCGGCTGTACCGAGGGTGTCGGGTGCCGTTTTCATGTTATGCGCGCCCGGACTCATTTTCGGCGGTATCGAGGGCGTCAGGTCCCGTTTTCATGTTTTGCGCGCCCGGACTCGTTTTCGGTCGTCCCGTTTTCATTTTTTCCGCTCCCAGACATGTTATTTGGAGTACTGAGTGCGTCGGGTCCCGTTTTCATGTTTTGTGCGTCAGGACTCATTTGCGGCGGTTCCGAGGGCGTCGGGTCTCGTTTTCATGTTTTGCGCGCCCGAACTCGTTTTCTGCGGTACCGAGGGTGTCGGGTCCCGTTTTCATGTTTTCCGCTCCCGAACATGTTTTTGGAAGTACCGACGGCGTCGGGTCCCGTTTTCATGTTTTACTCGCCCGAATTCGTTTTCAGCGGTACCGACGGTGCCGTGTCTCGTTTTCATGTTTTGCGTGCCGGGACTCGTTTTCGACGGTACCGAGGTCGGCAGGTCCTGTTTTCATGTTTTGCGCACCCGGACTCGTTTTCGGCGGTACCGAGGGCGTCGGGTCCCGTTTTCATGTTTTGCGCGCTCGGACTCGTTATCGTTAGTATCGAGGGCGTCGGGTCCCGTTTTAATATTTTGCGTGCCCGGACTCATTTTTGGCGTTTCCGAGGGCGTCGGGTTCCGTTTTCATGTTTTGCGCGCCCGGACTCATTTTCTGCGGTACCGAGGGCGTCAGATCCCGTTTTCATGTTTTCCGTTGCCGGACATATTTTTGGGAGTATCGAGGGCGTCGGGTCCAATTTTCATGTTTTGAGCTCCCGGACTCGTTTTCGGCTGTTCCGAGGGCGTCGGGTCCCAATTTCATGTTTTGCGCGCCCGGACTCGTTTTCGGCGGTACCGAGGGCGTCGGGTCCCGTTTTCATGTTTTGCTCGCCCGGATTCGTTTTCAGCGGTACCGACGGCGTCGGGTCCTGTTTTCATGTTTTGCGCGCCCGGACACGTTTTCGACGGTACCGAGGTCGTCGGGACCCGTTTTCATGTTTTACGCGCTCAGACTCATTTTCGGCGGTACCGAGGGCGTCGGTTCCCGTTTTCATGTTTTGCGCCCCTAGACTCATTTTCGGCGGTACCGAGGGCGTCTGGTCCCGTTTTCATGTTTTGCGCTTTCGGACTCGTTTTCAGCGGTGCCGAGTGCGTCGGGTCTCATTTTCATGTTTTGTGCGCCCGGACTCATTTTCGGCGGTTCCGAGAGCGCCGGGTCCCATTTTCATGTTTTGCGCGCCCGGACTCATATTCGGCGGTTCTGAGGGCGTCGGCTTCCGTTTTCATGTTTTGCGCGCCCGGACTCCTCTTCGGCGGTGCCGAGGGCGTCGGGTCCCGTTTTCTGCTCCCGAACATGTTTTTGGGAGTACCGAGGGCGTCGGGTCCCGTTTTCTAGTTTTGCGCTCCCGAACTCGTTTTCGGTGGTACCGAGGGTGTCGGATCCCGTTTTCACGTTTTGCTCGCCCGAACTCGTTTTCGGCGGTACCGACGGCGTCGGGTGCCGTTTTCATGTTTTGCGCGCCCGGACTAGTTTTCGACGGTACCGAGGGCGTCTGGTCCCGTTTTCATGTTTTGCGCGCCCGGACTCATTTTCGGCGGTTCCGAGGGCGTCGGGTCCCGTTTTCATGTTTTGCGCGTCCGGACTCGTTTTCGGCCGTGCCGAGTGCGTCGGGTCCCGTTTTAATGTTTTGTGTGCCCGGACTCGTATTCGGCCGTTCCGAGTGCGTCGGGTCCCGTTTTCATGTTGTGCGCGCCCGGACTCGTTTTCGGCGGTACCGAGGGCGTCAGGTCCCGTTTTCATGTTTTCCGCTCCCGGACATGTGTTTGGGAGTACCGAGGGCGTCGGGTTCCGTTTTCAAGTTTTACGCTCCCGGACTCGTTTTCGGCGGTACCGAGGGCGTCAGGTCCCGTTTTCATGTTTTCGGCTCCCGGACATGTGTTTGGGAGTACCGAGGGCGTCGGGTCCCGTTTTCAAGTTTTACGCTCCCGGACTTGTTTTCGGCGGTACCGAGGGCATCGGGTCCCGTTTTCATGTTTTACTCGCTCGGACTTATTTTCGGCAGTACTAAGGGCGTCGGGTCCCGTTTTCATGTTTTGCGCGCCCGAACTCGTTTTCATTAGTACCGAGGGCGTCGGGTTCCGTTTTCATGTTTTGCGCGCCCGGACTCATTTTCGTCAGCACCGAGGGCGTCGGGTCCCATTTTCAGACTCGTTTTTCGCGTTTCCGAGGGCGTCGGGTCCCGTTTTCATGTTTTGTGCGCCCGAACTCGTTTTAAGCCGTGCCGAGGGCGTCAGGTCCCGTTTTCATGTATTGCGCGCCCGGACACATTTTCGGCGGTTCCGAGGGCGTCGGGTGCCGTTTTCATGCTATGCGCGCCCGGACTCGTTTTCGGCGGTACCGAGGGTGTCAGGTCCCGTTTTCATGTTTTGCGGTCACGGACTCATTTTCGGCCGTCCCGTTTTCATGTTTTCCGCTCCCGGACATGTTTTTTGGAGTACTGAGTGCGCCGGGTCTTGTTTTCATGTTTAGCGCGCCAGGACTCATTTTCGACCGTGCCGTGGTCGTCGGGTCCCGTTTTCATATTTTGCGCTACCGGATTCGTTTTCGACGGTATCGTGGGTGTCGGGTCCCGTTTTCATATTTTGCGCTACCGGATTCGTTTTCGACGGTATCGTGGGTGTCGGGTCCCGTTTTCATATTTTGCGCTACCGGATTCGTTTTCGACGGTATCGTGGGTGTCGGGTCCCGATTTCATGTTTTGCGCTCCCGGACTCGTTATCTGCGGTTCCGCGGGCGTCGAGTCCCGTTTTCATGTTTTCCGCTCCCGGACACATTTTCCGTGGTGCCGAGGGCGTCGGGTCTCGTTTTCATGTTTTGCGCGCCCGGACCCGTTTTCGGCGGTACCGAGGCCGTCGGGTCCCGTTTTCATGTTTTGCGCGCCTAGACTCATTTTCGGCGGTACCGAGGGCGTCGGGTCCCGTTTTCTTGTTTTTGCGCCCGGACTCGTGTTAGGCTGTGCCGAGGGCGTCGGGTTCCGTTTTTATGTATTGCTCGCCCGGACTCGTTTTCGGCGATATCGAGGGTGTCGGGTCCCGTTTTCATGTTTTGCGCACCCGGACTCGTTTTCGTCGGTACCGAGGACGTCGGGTCCCGTTTTCATGTTTTGCGCGCCCGGACACATTGTCGGAGGTATGGAGTGAGCCGGTCCCGTTTTCATGTTTTGCGCGTCCGGACTCATTTTCGGCGGTACCGAGGTCTTCGGGTCCCGTTTTCATGTTTTGCGCCCCCGAACTCGCGTTCGGCGGTATCGAGGGCATCGAGTCCTGTTTTCTTGTTTTGCGAGCCAGGACTCTTTTTCACCCGTGCCGTGGTCGTCCGGTCCCGTTTTCATGTTTTGCGTGCCCGGACTCGTTTTCGGCGGTTTCGAGGGCGTCGGGTCCCATTTCATATTTTGCGCGTCCAAACTCATTTTCGGCGGTACCGAGGTCGTCGAGTCCCGTTTTCATATGTTGTGCTACCGGACTCGTTTTCGATGGTATCGAGGGCGTCATATCCCGTTTTCATGTTTTGCGCGCCCGGACTCGTTTTAGGCAGTGCCGAGGGCGTCGGGTCCCGTTTTCATGCATTGCGCGCCCGGACTCATTTTCGGCTGTACCGAGGGTGTCGGGTGCCGTTTTCATGTTATGCTCGCCCGGACTCTTTTTCGGCGGTATTGAGGGCGTCAGGTCCCGTTTTCATGTTTTGCGCGCCCGGACTCGTTTTCGGTCGTCCCGTTTTCATTTTTTCCGCTCCCAGACATGTTATTTGGAGTACTGAGTGCGTCGGGTCCCGTTTTCATGTTTTGTGCGCCAGGACTCATTTGTGGCGGTTCCGAGGGCGTCGGGTCTCGTTTTCATGTTTTGCGCGCCCGAACTCGTTTTCTGCGGTACCGAGGGTGTCGGGTCCCGTTTTCATGTTTTCCGCTCCCGAACATGTTTTTGGAAGTACCGACGGCGTCGGGTCCCGTTTTCATGTTTTACTCGCCCGAATTCGTTTTCAGCGGTACCGACGGTGCCGGGTCTCGTTTTCATGTTTTGCGTGCCTGGACTCATTTTCGACGGTACCGAGGTCGGCAAGTCCTGTTTTCATGTTTTGCGCACCCGGACTCGTTTTCGGCGGTACCGAGGGCGTCAGGTCCCGTTTTCATGCTTTGCGCGCCCGGACTCGTTTTCGTCAGTATCGAGGGCGTCGGGTCCCGTTTTAATATTTTGCGTTCCCGGACTCGTTTTTGGCGTTTCCGAGGGCGTCGGGTTCCGTTTTCATGTTTTGCGCGCCCGGACTCGTTTTCTGCGGTACCGAGGGCGTCAGATCCCGTTTTCATGTTTTCCGTTGCCGGACATATTTTTGGGAGTATCGAGGGCGTCGGGTCCAATTTTCATGTTTTGAGCTCCCGGACTCGTTTTCGGCTGTTCCGAGGGCGTCGGGTCCCAATTTCATGTTTTGCGCGCCCGGACTCGTTTTCGGCGGTACCGAGGGCGTCGGGTCCCGTTTTCATGTTTTGCTAGCCCGGATTCGTTTTCAGCGGTACCAACGGCGTCGGGTCCTATTTTCCTGTTTTGCGCGCCCGGACACGTTTTCGACGGTACCGAGGTCGTCGGGTCCCGTTTTCATGTTTTACGCGCTCAGACTCATTTTCGGCGGTACCGAGGGCGTCGGTTCCCGTTTACATGTTTTGCGCCCCTAGACTCATTTTCGGCGGTACCGAGGGCGTCTGGTCCCGTTTTCATGTTTTGCGCTTTCGGACTCGTTTTCAGCGGTGCCGAGTGCGTCGGGTCTCGTTTTTATGTTTTGCGCGCCCAAACTCATTTTCGGCGGTTCCGAGGGCGTCGGGTCCCATTTTCATGTTTTGTGCGCCCGGACTCGTTTTCGGCGGTTCCGAGAGCGCCGGGTCCCGTTTTCATGTTTTGCCCGCCCGGACTCATATTCGGCGGTTCCGAGTGCGTCGGCTTCCGTTTTCATGTTTTGCGCTCCCGGACTCCTGTTCGGCGGTACCGAGGGCGTCGGGTCCCGTTTTCAAGTTTTCTGCTCCCGAACATGTTTTTGTTAGTACCGAGGGCGTCGGGTCCCGTTTTCTAGTTTTGCGCTCCCGAACTCGTTTTCGGCGGTACCGAGGGTGTCGGGTCCCGTTTTATCGTTTTGCTCGCCCGGACTAGTTTTCGACGGTACCGAGGGCGTCGGGTCCCGTTTTCATGTTTTGCGCGCCCGGACACGTTTTCGACGGTACCGAGGTCGTCGGGTCCCGTTTTCATGTTTTACGCGCTCAGACTCATTTTCGGCGGTACCGAGGGCGTCGGTTCTCGTTTACATGTTTTGCGCCCCTAGACTCATTTTCGGCGGTACCGAGGGCGTCGGGTCCCGTTTTCATGTTGTGCTCGCCCGAACTCGTTTTCGGCGGTACCGAGGGCGTCAGGTCCCGTTTTCATGTTTTCCGCTCCCGGACATGTGTTTGGGAGTACCGAGGGCGTCGGGTCCCGTTTTCAAGTTTTACGCTCCCGGACTCGTTTTCGGCGGTACCGAGGGCATCGGGTCCCGTTTTCATGTTTTACTCACCCGGACTTATTTTCGGCAGTACTGAGGGCGTCGGGTCCCGTTTTCATGTTTTGCGCGCCCGAACTCGTTTTCATTAGTACCGAGGGCGTCGGGTCCCGTTTTAATGTTTTGCGCGCCCGGACTCATTTTCGTCAGCACCGAGGGCGTCGGGTCCCATTTTCAGACTCGTTTTTCGCGTTTCCGAGGGCGTCGGGTCCCGTTTTCATGTTTTGTGCGCCCGAACTCGTTTTAAGCCGTGCCGAGGGCGTCGGGTCCCGTTTTCATGTATTGCGCGCCCGGACACATTTTCGGCAGTTCCGAGGGTGTCGGGTGCCGTTTTCATGCTATGCGCGTCCGGACTCGTTTTCGGCGGTACCGAGGGTGTCAGGTCCCGTTTTGATGTTTTGCGGTCACAGACTCATTTTCGGCCGTCCCGTTTTCATGTTTTCCGCTCCCGGACATGTTTTTTGGAGTACTGAGTGCGTCGGGTCCTGTTTTCATGTTTAGCGCGCCAGGACTCGTTTTCGACCGTGCCGTGGTCGTCGGGTCCCGTTTTCATGATTTGCGCGCCCGAACTCATTTTCTGCGGTTCCGACGGCGTCGAGTCCCGTTTCATATTTTGCGCGTCCAGACTCGTTTTCGGCGGTACCGAGGTCGTCGGGTCCCGTTTTCATATTTTGCGCTACCGGATTCGTTTTCGACGGTATCGTGGGTGTCGGGTCCCGTTTTCATGTTTTGCGCTACTGGACTCGTTTTCGACGGGATCGAGGGCGTCGGGTCCCGTTTTCATGTTTTGCGCGCCCGGATTATGTTTAGGCCGTGCCGAGGGGGTCGGGTCCCGTTTTCATGTATTGCGCGCCCGGACTCGTTTTCGACGGTACCGAGGGTGTCGGGCCCTGTTTTCATGTTTTGCGCCCTCGGACTCGTTTTCGGCGGTTCCGAGGGCGTCGGGTGCCGTTTTCATGTTATGCGCGCCCGGACTCATTTTCGGCGGTACTGAGGGCGTGGGGTCCCGTTTTCATGTTGTGCGCGCCCGGACTCGTTTTCGTCGGTACCGAGGGCGTCGGGTCCCGTTTTCATGTTTTGCGCGCTCGGACTCGTTTTGCACGGTACCGAGGGCGTTGGGTCCCGTTTTACAGTTTTGCGCGCCCGAACTCGTTTTCGACGGTTCCGAGGGCGTCGGGTATCGTTTTCATGTTTTGCGCGCCCGGACTCATTTTCGGCGGTTCCGAGGGCGTCGGGTCCCGATTTCATGTTTTGCGCTCCCGGACTCGTTTTCTGCGGTTCCGAGGGCGTCGAGTCCCGTTTTCATGTTTTCCGCTCCCGGACACATTTTCCGTGGTGCCGAGGGCGTCGGGTCTCGTTTTCATGTTTTGCGCGCCCGGACCCGTTTTCGGCGGTACCGAGGCCGTCGGGTCCCGTTTTCATGTTTTGCGCGCCTCGACTTATTTTCGGCGGTACCGAGGGCGTCGGGTCCCGTTTTCTTGTTTTGCGCCCGGACTCGTGTTAGGCTGTGCCGAGGGCGTCGGGTTCCGTTTTTATGTATTGCTCGCCCGGACTCGTTTTCGGCGATATCGAGGGTGTCGGGTCCCGTTTTCATGTTTTGCGCGCCCGGACTCGTATTCGGCGGTTCCGAGGGCGTCGGGTCCCGTTTTTATGTTTTGTGCGCCCGGACTCGTTTTCGTCGGTACCGAGGACGTCGGGTCCCGTTTTCATGTTTTGCGCGCCCGGACACATTGTCAGAGGTATGGAGTGAGCCGGTCCCGTTTTCATGTTTTGCGCGTCCGGACTCATTTTCGGCGGTACCGAGGTCTTCGGGTCCCGTTTTCATGTTTTGCGCCCCCGAACTCGCGTTCGGCGGTATCGAGGGCATCGGGTCCTGTTTTCATGTTTTGCGAGCCAGGACTCTTTTTCAGCCGTGCCGTGGTCGTCAGGTCCCGTTTTCATGTTTTGCGTGCCCGGACTCGTTTTCGGCGGTTTCGAGGTTGTCGGGTCCCGTTTCATATTTTGCGCGTCCAAACTCATTTTCGGCGGTACCGAGGTCGTCGAGTCCCGTTTTCATATGTTGTGCTACCGGACTCGTTTTCGATGGTATCGAGGGCGTCATATCCCGTTTTCATGTTTTGCGCGCCCGGACTCGTTTTAGGCAGTGCCGAGGGCGTCGGGTCCCGTTTTCATGCATTGCGCGCCCGGACTCATTTTCGGCTGTACCGAGGGTGTCGGGTGCCGTTTTCATGTTATGCTCGCCCGGACTCATTTTCGGCGGTATCGAGGGCGTCAGGTCCCGTTTTCATGTTTTGCGCGCCCGGACTCGTTTTCGGTCGTCCCGTTTTCATTTTTTCCGCTCCCAGACATGTTATTTGGAGTACTGAGTGCGTCGGGTCCCGTTTTCATGTTTTGTGCGCCAGGACTCATTTGTGGCGGTTCCGAGGGCGTCGGGTCTCGTTTTCATGTTTTGCGCGCCCGAACTCGTTTTCTGCGGTACCGAGGGTGTCGGGTCCCGTTTTCATGTTTTCCGCTCCCGAACATGTTTTTGGATGTACCGACGGCGTCGGGTCCCGTTTTCATGTTTTACTCTTCCGAATTCGTTTTCAGCGGTACCGACGGTGCCGGGTCTCGTTTTCATGTTTTGCGTGCCTGGACTCATTTTCGACGGTACCGAGGTCGGCAGGTCCTGTTTTCATGTTTTGCGCACCCGGACTCGTTTTCGGCGGTACCGAGGGCGTCGGGTCCCGTTTTCATGTTTTGCGCGCCCGGACTCGTTTTCGTCAGTATCGAGGGCGTCGGGTCCCGTTTTAATATTTTGCGTGCCAGGACTCGTTTTTGGCGTTTCCGAGGGCGTCGGGTTCCGTTTTCATGTTTTGCGCGCCCGGACTCGTTTTCTGCGGTACCGAGGGCGTCAGATACCGTTTTCATGTTTTCTGTTGCCGGACATATTTTTGGGAGTATCGAGGGCGTCGGGTCCAATTTTCATGTTTTGAGCTCCCGGACTCGTTTTCGGCTGTTCCGAGGGCGTCGGGTCCCAATTTCATGTTTTACGCGCCCGGACTCGTTTTCGGCGGTACCGAGGGCGTCGGGTCCCGTTTTCATGTTTTGCTCGCCCGGATTCGTTTTCAACGGTATCGACGGCGTCGGGTCCTGTTTTGCGCGCCCGGACACGTTTTCGACGGTACCGAGGTCGTCGGGTCCCGTTTTCATGTTTTACGCGCTCAGACTCATTTTCGGCGGTACCGAGGGCGTCGGTTCCCGTTTTCATGTTTTGCGCCCCTAGACTCATTTTCGGCGGTACCGAGGGCGTCTGGTCCCGTTTTCATGTTTTGCGCTTTCGGACTCGTTTTCAGCTGTGCCGAGTGCGTCGGGTCTCGTTTTTATGTTTTGCGCGCCCAGACTCATTTTCGGCGGTTCCGAGGGCGTCGGGTCCCATTTTCATGTTTTGTGCGCCCGGACTCGTTTTCGGCGGTTCCGAGAGCGCCGGGTCCCGTTTTCATGTTTTGCGCGCCCGGACTCATATTCGGCGGTTCCGAGGGCGTCGGCTTCCGTTTTCATGTTTTGCGCGCCCGGAGTCCTGTTCGGCGGTACCGAGGGCGTCGGGTCCCGTTTTCAAGTTTTCTGCTCCCGAACATGTTTTTGGGAGTACCGAGGGCGTCGGGTCCCGTTTTCTAGTTTTGCGCTCCCGGACTCATTTTCGGCGGTTCCGAGGGCGTCGGGTCCCGATTTCATGTTTTGCGCTCCCGGACTCGTTTTCTGCGGTTCCGAGGGCGTCGAGTCCCGTTTTCATGTTTTCCGCTCCCGGACACATTTTCCGTGGTGCCGAGGGCGTCGGGTCTCGTTTTCATGTTTTGCGCGCCCGGACCCGTTTTCGGCGGTACCGAGGCCGTCGGGTCCCGTTTTCATGTTTTGCGCGCCTCGACTCATTTTCGGCGGTACCGAGGGCGTCGGGTCCCGTTTTCTTGTTTTGCGCCCGGACTCGTGTTAGGCTGTGCCGAGGGCGTCGGGTTCCGTTTTTATGTATTGCTCGCCCGGACTCGTTTTCGGCGATATCGAGGGTGTCGGGTCCCGTTTTCATGTTTTGCGCGCCCGGACTCGTATTCGGCGGTTCCGAGGGCGTCGGATCCCGTTTTCATGTTTTGTGCGCCCGGACTCGTTTTCGTCGGTACCGAGGACGTCGGGTCCCGTTTTCATGTTTTGCGCGCCCGAACACATTGTCGGAGGTATGGAGTGAGCCGGTCCCGTTTTCATGTTTTGCGCGTCCGGACTCATTTTCGGCGGTACCGAGGTCTTCGGGTCCCGTTTTCATGTTTTGCGCCCCCGAACTCGCGTTCGGCGGTATCGAGGGCATCGGGTCCTGTTTTCATGTTTTGCGAGCCAGGACTCTTTTTCAGCCGTGCCGTGGTCGTCAGGTCCCGTTTTCATGTTTTGCGTGCCCGGACTCGTTTTCGGCGGTTTCGAGGTTGTCGGGTCCCGTTTCATATTTTGCGCGTCCAAACTCATTTTCGGCGGTACCGAGGTCGTCGAGTCCCGTTTTCATATGTTGTGCTACCGGACTCGTTTTCGATGGTATCGAGGGCGTCATATCCCGTTTTCATGTTTTGCGCGCCCGGACTCGTTTTAGGCAGTGCCGAGGGCGTCGGGTCCCGTTTTCATGCATTGCGCGCCCGGACTCATTTTCGGCTGTACCGAGGGTGTCGGGTGCCGTTTTCATGTTATGCTCGCCCGGACTCATTTTCGGCGGTATCGAGGGCGTCAGGTCCCGTTTTCATGTTTTGCGCGCCCGGACTCGTTTTCGGTCGTCCCGTTTTCATTTTTTCCGCTCCCAGACATGTTATTTGGAGTACTGAGTGCGTCGGGTCCCGTTTTCATGTTTTGTGCGCCAGGACTCATTTGCGGCGGTTCCGAGGGAGTCGGGTCTCGTTTTCATGTTTTGCGCGCCCGAACTCGTTTTCTGCGGTACCAAGGGTGTCGGGTCCCGTTTTCATGTTTTCCGCTCCCGAACATGTTTTTGGAAGTACCGACGGCGTCGGGTCCCGTTTTCATGTTTTACTCGCCCGAATTCGTTTTCAGCGGTACCGACGGTGCCGGGTCTCGTTTTCATGTTTTGCGTGCCTGGACTCATTTTCGACGGTACCGAGGTCGGCAGGTCCTGTTTTCATGTTTTGCGCACCCGGACTCGTTTTCGGCGGTACCGAGGGCGTCGGGTCCCGTTTTCATGTTTTGCGCGCCCGGACTCGTTTTCGTCAGTATCGAGGGCGTCGGGTCCCGTTTTAATATTTTGCGTGCCCGGACTCATTTTTGGCGTTTCCGAGGGCGTCGGGTTCCGTTTTCATGTTTTGCGCGCCCGGACTCGTTTTCTGCGGTACCGAGGGCGTCAGATACCGTTTTCATGTTTTCTGTTGCCGGACATATTTTTGGGAGTATCGAGGGCGTCGGGTCCAATTTTCATGTTTTGAGCTCCCGGACTCGTTTTCGGCTGTTCCGAGGGCGTCGGGTCCCAATTTCATGTTTTACGCGCCCGGACTCGTTTTCGGCGGTACCGAGGGCGTCGGGTCCCGTTTTCATGTTTTGCTCGCCCGGATTCGTTTTCAGCGGTACCGACGGCGTCGGGTCCTGTTTTCCTGTTTTGCGCGCCCGGACACGTTTTCGACGGTACCGAGGTCGTCGGGTCCCGTTTTCATGTTTTACGCGCTCAGACTCATTTTCGGCGGTACCGAGGGCGTCGGTTCCCATTTTCATGTTTTGCGCCCCTAGACTCATTTTCGGCTGTACCGAGGGCGTCTGGTCCCGTTTTCATGTTTTGCGCTTTCGGACTCGTTTTCAGCTGTGCCGAGTGCGTCGGGTCTCGTTTTTATGTTTTGCGCGCCCAGACTCATTTTCGGCGGTTCCGAGGGCGTCGGGTGCCATTTTCATGTTTTGTGCGCCCGGACTCGTTTTCGGCGGTTCCGAGAGCGCCGGGTCCCGTTTTCATGTTTTGCGCGCCCGGACTCATATTCGGCGGTTCCGAGGGCGTCGGCTTCCGTTTTCATGTTTTGCGCGCCCGGACTCCTGTTCGGCGGTACCGAGGGCGTCGGGTCCCGTTTTCAAGTTTTCTGCTCCCGAACATGTTTTTGGGAGTACCGAGGGCGTCGGGTCCCGTTTTCTAGTTTTGCGCTCCCGAACTCATTTTCGGCGGTACCGAGGGTGTCGGGTCCCGTTTTCACGTTTTGCTCGCCCGGACTAGTTTTCGACGGTACCGAGGGCGTCGGGTCCCGTTTTCATGTTTTGCGTGCCCGGACTAGTTTTCGACGGTACCGAGGGCGTCAGGTCCCGTTTTCATGTTTTGCGCGCCCGGACACATTTTCGGCGGTTCCGAGGGCGTCGGGTCCCGTTTTCATGTTTTGCGTGTCCGGACTCGTTTTCGGCCGTGCCGAGTGCGTCAGGTCCCGTTTTAATGTTTTGTGTGCCCGGACTCGTATTCGGCGATTCCGAGTGCGTCGGGTCCCGTTTTCATGTTGTGCGCGCCCGGACTCGTTTTCGGCGGTACTGAGGGCGTCAGGTCCCGTTTTCATGTTTTGCGCGCCCGAACTCGTTTTCTGCGGTACCAAGGGTGTCGGGTCCCGTTTTCATGTTTTCCGCTCCCGAACATGTTTTTGGAAGTACCGACGGCGTCGGGTCCCGTTTTCATGTTTTACTCGCCCGAATTCGTTTTCAGCGGTACCGACGGTGCCGGGTCTCGTTTTCATGTTTTGCGTGCCTGGACTCATTTTCGACGGTACCGAGGTCGGCAGGTCCTGTTTTCATGTTTTGCGCACCCGGACTCGTTTTCGGCGGTACCGAGGGCATCGGGTCCCGTTTTCATGTTTTGCGCGCCCGGACTCGTTTTCGTCAGTATCGAGGGCGTCGGGTCCCGTTTTAATATTTTGCGTGCCCGGACTCATTTTTGGCGTTTCCGAGGGCGTCGGGTTCCGTTTTCATGTTTTGCGCGCCCGGACTCGTTTTCTGCGGTACCGAGGGCGTCAGATACCGTTTTCATGTTTTCTGTTGCCGGACATATTTTTGGGAGTATCGAGGGCGTCGGGTCCAATTTTCATGTTTTGAGCTCCCGGACTCGTTTTCGGCTGTTCCGAGGGCGTCGGGTCCCAATTTCATGTTTTGCGCGCCCGGACTCGTTTTCGGCAGTACCGAGGGCGTCGGGTCCCGTTTTCATGTTTTGCTCGCCCGGATTCGTTTTCAGCGGTACCGACGGCGTCGGGTCCTGTTTTGCGCGCCCGGACACGTTTTCGACGGTACCGAGGTCGTCGGGTCCCGTTTTCATGTTTTACGCGCTCAGACTCATTTTCGGCGTTACCGAGGGCGTCGGTTCCCGTTTTCATGTTTTGCGCCCCTAGACTCATTTTCGGCGGTATCGAGGGCGTCTGGTCCCGTTTTCATGTTTTGCGCTTTCGGACTCGTTTTCAGCGGTGCCGAGTGCGTCGGGTCTCGTTTTTATGTTTTGCGCGCCCAGACTCTTTTTCGGCGGTTCCGAGGGCGTCGGGTCCCATTTTCATGTTTTGTGCGCCCGGACTCGTTTTCGGCGGTTCCGAGAGCGCCGGGTCCCGTTTTCATGTTTTGCGCGCCCGGACTCATATTCGGCGGTTCCGAGGGCGTCGGCTTCCATTTTCGTGTTTTGCGCGCCCGGACTCCTGTTCGGCGGTACCGAGGGCGTCGGGTCCCGTTTTCTAGTTTTGCTCTCCCGAACTCGTTTTCGACGGTACCGAGGGTGTCGGGTCCCGTTTTCACGTTTTGCTCGCCCGAACTCGTTTTCGGCGGTACCGACGGCGTCGGGTCCCGTTTTCATGTTTTGCGCGCCCGGACTAGTTTTCGACGGTACCGAGGGCGTCGGGTCCCGTTTTCATGTTTTGCGCGCCCGGACACATTTTCGGCGGTTCCGAGGGCGTCGGGTCCCGTTTTTATGTTTTGCGCGTCCGGACTCGTTTTCGGCCGTGCCGAGTGTGTCGGGTCCCGTTTTAATGTTTTGTGTGCCCGGACTCGTATTCGGCGGTTCCGAGTGCGTCGGGTCCCGTTTTCATGTTTTCCGCTCCCGGAAATGTGTTTGGGAGAACCGAGGGCGTCGGGTCCCGTTTTCAAGTTTTACGCTCCCGGACTCGTTTTCGGCGGTACCGAGGGCATCAGGTCCCGTTTTCATGTTTTACTCGCCCGGACTTATTTTCGGCAGTACTGAGGGCGTCGGGTCCCGTTTTCATGTTTTGCGCGCCCGAACTCATTTTCATTAGTACCGAGGGCGTCGGGTCCCGTTTTCATGTTTTGCGCGCCCGGACTCATTTTCGTCAGCACCGAGGGCGTCGGGTCCCATTTTCAGACTCGTTTTTCGCGTTTCCGAGGGCGACGGGTCCCGTTTTCATGTTTTGTGCGCCCGAACTCGTTTTAAGCCGTGCCGAGGGTGTCGGGTCCCGTTTTCATGTATTGCGCGCCCGGACACATTTTCGGCGGTTCAGAGGGCGTCGGGTGTCGTTTTAATGCTATGCGCGCCCGGACTCGTTTTCGGCGGTACCGAGGGTGTCAGGTCCCGTTTTAATGTTTTGCGGTCACGGACTCATTTTCGGCCGTCCCGTTTTCATGTTTTCCGCTCCCGGACATGTTTTTTGGAGTACTAAGTGCGTCGGGTCCTGTTTTCATGTTTAGCGCGCCAGGACTCGTTTTCGACCGTGCCGTGGTCGTCGGGTCCCGTTTTCATGATTTGCGCGCCCGAACTCATTTTCTGCGGTTCCGACGGCGTCGAGTCCCGTTTCATATTTTGCGCGTCCAGACTCATTTTCGGCGGTACCGAGGTCGTCGGGTCCCGTTTTCATATTTTGCGCTACCAGATTCGTTTTCGACGGTATCGTGGGTGTCGGGTCCCGTTTTCATGTTTTGCGCTACTGGACTCGTTTTCGACGTGCCGAGGGGGTCGGGTCCCGTTTTCATGTATTGCGCGTCCGGACTCGTTTTCGACGGTACCGAGGGTGTCGGGCCCTGTTTTCATGTTTTGCGCACCCGGACTCATTTTCGGCGGTTCCGAGGGCGTCGGGTGCCGTTTTCATGTTATGCGCGCCCGGACTCATTTTCTGCGGTACCGAGGGCGTCCGGTCCCGTTTTCATGTTTTGCGCGCACGGACTCATTTTCGGCCGTCCCGTTTTCATGTTTTTCGCTACTGGACATGTTTTTTGGAGTACTGAGTGCGTCGGGTCCTGTTTATATGTTTAGCGCGCCAAGACTCATTTTCGTCGTCGGGTCCCGTTTTCATGATTTGTGCCCGGACTCGTTTTCGGTGGTTCCGACGGCGTCGGGTCCCATTTCATATTTTGCGCGTCCAGACTCGTTTTCGACGATACCAGGGTCGTCGGGTCCCGTTTTCATATTTTGCGCTACCTGACTCGTTTTCTCGACGGTATCGAGGGCGTTGGGTCCCGTTTTCATGTTTTGCGCGTCCAGACTCGTTTTAGGCCGTGGCGAGGGCGTCGGGTCCCGTTTTCATGTATTGCGCGCCCGGACTCGTTTTCCGCGGTTCCGAGGGCGTCGGGTGCCGTTTTCATGTTATGCCCGCCCGAACTCGTTTTCGGCGGTACCGAGGGCGTCAGGTCCCGTTTTCATGTTTTGTGCGTCCGGACTCGTTTTAGGCCGTCCCGTTTTCATGTTTTCCGCTCCCGGACATGTTTTTTGGAGTACTGACTGCGTCGGGTCCCGTTTTCATGTTTTGCGCGCCAGGAATCGTTTTCGGCGGTTCCGAGGGCATCGGGTCCCGTTTTCATGATTTGCGCGCCCGGACTCATTTTCTGCGATACCGAGGGCGTCGGGTCCCGTTTTCATGTTTTCCGCCCTCGGACATGTTTTTGGGAGTACCGACGTCGTCGGGTCCCATTTTCATGTTTTGCTCGCCCGGATTCGTTTTCAGCCGTACCGACAGCGTCGTGTCCCGTTTTCATTTTTGCGCGCCCGGACTCATTTTCGACGGTACCGAGGTCGTCCGGTCCTGTTTTCATGTTTTGCGCGCCCGGACTCGTTTTCGACGGTACCGAGGGCGTCGGGTCCCGTTTTTTATGTTTTGAGCTCCCGGACTCGTGTTCAGCGGTGCCGAGTGCGTCGGGTCCCGTTTTCATGTTGTACTCGCCCGGACTCGTTTTCGACGGTACCGTGGGAGTCGGGTCCTGTTTTCATATTTTCCGCTCCCGGACAAGTTTGTGGGAGTACCGAGGGCGTCGGGTCCCGTTTTCAAGTTTTGCGCTCCCGGACTCATTTTCGACGGTACCGAGGGCGTCGGGTCTCGTTTTCATGTTTGCGCGCCCGGACTCATTTTCGGCGTTTCCGAGGGCGTCGGGTCCCTTTTTCATGTTTTGCGCGCCAGGACTCATATTTGGCGGTACCGAGGGCGTCAGGTCCCGTTTTCATGTTTTGCGCGTCCGGACTCCATTTCGACGGTACCAAGGGCGTCGGGACCCGTTTTCATGTTTTCCGCTCTCGGACATGTTTTTCGGAGTACCGAAGGCGTCGGGTCCCGTTTTCAAGTTTTGCGCTCCCGGACCGGTTTTCGGCGGTACCGAGGGCGTCGGGTCCCGTTTTCATGTTTTCCGCTCCCGGACATGTTTTTGGGAGTACCGAGGGCGTCGGGTCCCGTTTTCAAGTTTTCAGGTCCGGACTCATATTCGGCGGTTCCGAGGGTGTCGGGTACCGTTTTCATGTTTTGCGCGCCCGGACTCATTTTCGATGGTTCCGAGGGTGTCGGGTCCCGTTGTCATGTTTTGCGCGCCCGGACTCATTTTCGGCGATACCGAGGGCGTTTGGTCCCGTTTTCCTGTTTTGCGCTCCAAGACTCATTTTCAGCTGTGCCGAGTGCGTCGGGTCTCGTTTTCATGTTTTGCGCGCCCGGACTTTTTTTCGGCGGTTCCGAGGGCGTCGGGTCCCGTTTTCATGTTTTGTGCGCCCGGATTCGTTTTCGGAAGTTCCGAGAGCGTCAGGTCCCATTTTCATGTTTTACGCGCACGGACTCCTATTCGGCGGTTCCGAGGGCTTCGGCTCCCGTCTTCATGTTTTGCACGGTCGGACTCGTATTCGGCGGTTCCGAGTGCGTCGGGTCCCATTTTCATGTTGTGCGCGCTCGGACTCATTTTCGACGGTACCGAGGGCGTCGGGTCCCGTTTTCATGTTTTCTGCTCCCAGACATGTTTTTGGGAGTACCGAGGGCGTCGGGTCCCGTTTTCAAGTTTTACGCTCCCGGACTCGTTTTCGGCGATACCGAGGGCGTCGGTCCCGTTTTCATGTTTTACTCGCCCGGACTTATTTTCGGCGGTACTGAGGGCGTCGGGTCCCGTTGTCATGTTTTGCGCGCCCGGACTCGATTTCGTCGGTATTGAGGGCGTCGGGCCCCGTTTTCATGTTTAGCGCGCCCAAACTCGTTTTCGTCAGTACCGAGGGCGTCGGGTACCGTTTTCATGTTTTGCGCACCCGAACACATTTTCGTCAGTACCGATGGCGTCGGGTCCCATTTTCAGACTCGTTTTTCGCGGCTCCGAGGGCGTCGGGTCCCGTTTTCATGTTTAGGGCGCCCGAACTCGTTTTAGGCCGTACCGAGGGCGTCGGGTCCCGTTTTCATGTATTGCGCGCCCGGACTCGTTTTCGACGGTACCGAGGGTGTCGGGACCTGTTTTCATGTTTTGTGTGCCCGGACTCGTATTCGGCGGTTCCGAGGGCGTCTGGTGCCGTTTTCATGCTATGTGCGCCCGGACTCGTTTTTGGCGGTACCGAGGGCGTCAGGTCCCGTTTTCATGTTTTGCGCGCACGGACTCATTTTCGGCCATCCCGTTTTCATGTTTTCCGCTCCCAGACATGTTTTTTGGAGTACTGAGTGCGTCGGGTCCTGTTTTCATGTTTTGCGCGCCAGGACTCTTTTTCGTCGTCAGGTCCCGTTTTCATGATTTACGCGCCCGAACTAGTTTTCGGTGGTTCCGAGGGCGTCGGGTCCCGTTTCATATTTTGCGCGTCCAGACTCGTTTTCGACGATACCGAGGTCGTCGGGTCCCGTTTTCATATTTCGCGCTACCGGACTCGTTTTCGACGGTGTCGAGGACGTCGGGTCCCGTTTTCATGTTTTGCGCGCCCGGACTCGTTTTAGGCCGTGTCGAGGGCGTCAGGTCCCGTTTTCATATTTTGCGCGCACGAACTCATTTTCGGCCGTCCCGTTTTCATGTTTTCCGCTCCCGGACATGTTTTATGGAGTACTGAGTGCGTCAGGTCCTATTTTCATGTTTTGCGCGCCAGGACTCGTTTTCGTCGTCAGGTCCCGTTTTCATGATTTACTCGCCCGGACTAGTTTTCGGTGGTTCCGATGGCGTCGGGTCCCGTTTCATATTTTCCGCGTCCAGACTCATTTTCGACGATACCGAGGTCGTCGGGTCCCGTTTTCATATTTTGCGCTACCGGACTCGTTTTCGACGGTATCGAGCGCGTCGGGACCCGTTTTCATGTTTTGCGCGCCCGGACTCGTTTTAGGCCGTGCCGAGGGCGTCGGGTCCCGTTTTCATGTATTGCGCGCCCGGACTCGTTTTCGGCGGTACCGAGCGTGTCAGGGCCTTTTTTCATGTTTTGCGCGCCCGGACTCGTTTTCAGCGGTTCCGAGGGCGTCGGATGCCGTTTTCATGTTATGCGCGCAGACTCGTTTTCGGGGGTTCCGAGGGCGTCGGGTCCCGATTTCATGTTATGCGCGCCCGGACTCATTTTGGGCGGTACCGAGGGCGTCAGGTCC
The DNA here is from genome assembly GCA_964058805.1 of Schoenoplectus triqueter. Classification (NCBI taxonomy): domain Eukaryota; kingdom Viridiplantae; phylum Streptophyta; class Magnoliopsida; order Poales; family Cyperaceae; genus Schoenoplectus; species Schoenoplectus triqueter. The sequence continues at coordinate 403,363 of CAXKVV010002149.1, forward strand.
CGTTTAAATGTTTTGCACTCCGGACTCATTTTAGGCCGTTCGGTTTTCATGTTTTCTGCTCCCGGACATGTTTTTTGGATTACTGAGTGCGTCGGGTCCCGTTTTCATGTTTTGCGCGCCAGGACTCGATTTTGGCGGTTCCGAGGGCGTCGGGTCCCGTTTTCATGATTTGCGCGCCCGGACTCGTTTTCGGCGGTACCGAGGTGGTCGGGTCCCGTTTTCATGTTTTGCGCCCCCGGACTCGTGTTCGGCGGTATCGAGGGTGTCGGGTCCTGTTTTCATGTTTTGTGCGCCATGACTCTTTTTCGACGGTACCGAGGGCGTCAGGTCCCATTTTCATGATTTGCGCGCCCGGACTCATTTTCGGCCGTCCCGTTTTCATGTTTTCCGCTCCTGGACATGTTTTTTGGAGTACTGAGTGCGTCGGGTCCTGTTTTCATGTTTTGCGCGCCAGGATTCATTTTTGTCCGCGCCGTGGTCGTCGGGTCCCGTTTTAATGATTTACGCGCCCGGACTCATTTTCGTCGGTTCTGAGGGCGTCGGGTCTCGTTTCATATTTTTAGCGTCCAGACTCGTTTTCGGCGGTACCGATGTCGTCGGGTCCCGTTTTCATATTTTGCTCTACCGGACTCGTTTTCGACGGTATCGAGGGCGTCGGGTCCCGTTTTCATGTTTTGCGCGCCCGGACTCATTTTCGTCGGTTCCGAGAGCGTCAGGTGTCGTTTTCATGTTATGCGCGCCCGGACTCGTTTTCGGCGGTACCGAGGGCGTCAGGTCCCATTTTCATGTTTTCCGCTCCCGGACATGTTTTTTGGAGTACTGAGTGTGTCGGATCCCGTTTTCATGTTTTGCGCGCCAGGATTCGTTCTCGGCGGTTCTGAGGGCGTGGTGTCCAGTTTTCATGATTTGTGCGCCCGAACTCATTTTATGCGGTACCGAGGGCGTCTGGTCCCGTTTTCATGTTTTTTGGAGTACCGACGGCGTCGGGTCCCATTTTCATGTTTTGCTCGCCCGGATTCGTGTTCAGCGATACCGACGGCGTCGGGTTCCGTTTTCATGTTTTGCGCGTCCAGACTCGTTTTCGACGGTACCGAGGTCGTCCGGTCCTATTTTCATGTTTTGCGCGCCCGGACTCATTTTCGGCGGTACCGAGGGCGTCGGTTCCCGTTTTCATATTTTGCGTCGTTTTCGACGGTACCGAGGGCGTCGGGTCCCGTTTTTATGTTTCGCGCTCCCGGATTCGTTTTCAGCGGTGCCGAGTGCGTCGGGTCCCGTTTTCATGTTTTGCGCGCCCGGACTCGTATTCGACGGTTCCGAGGGCGTCGGGTCCTATTTTCATGTTGTGCTCACCCGAACTCGTTTTCGGCGGTACCGAGGGCGTCAGGTCCCGTTTTCATGTTTTGCGCGCCTAGACTCATATTCGACGGTTCCGAGGGCGTCGGGTCCCGTTTTCATGTTTTGCGCGCCCGGACTCGTTTTCGTCGATACCGAGGACGTCAGGTCCCATTTTCATGTTTTTCGCGGCCGGACACATTTTCGGCGGTACCGAGGGAGTCAGGTCCCGTTTTCATGTTTTGCGCGCCCGGACTCCTTTTCGGCGGTACCGAGGTCGTCGGGTCCCATTTTCATGTTTTGCTCCCCCGGACTCGTGTTCGGCGGTATCGAGGGCGTCGGGTCCTGTTTTCATGTTTTGCGAGCCAAGACTCTTTTTCGCCCGTGCCGTGGTCGTCGGGTCCCGTTTTCATGTCTTGCGCGCCCGGACTAGTTTTCGGCGGTTTCGAGGGCGTCGGGTCCCGTTTCATATTTTGCGCGTCCAGCTCGTTTTCGGCGGTATCGAGGTCGTCGAGTCCTGTTATCATATGTTGCGGTACCGGACTCGTTTTCGACGGTATCGAGGGCGTCGGGTCCCGTTTTCATGTTTTTCGCGCCCGGACTCGTTTTAGGCAGTGCCGAGGGCGTCGGGTCCCGTTTTCATGTATTGCGCGCCTGGACTCGTTTTCGGCGGTACCGAGGGTGTCGGGTCCTGTTTTCATGTTTTGCGCGCCCGGACTCATTTTCGGCGGTTCCGAGAGCGTCGGGTGCCGTTTTCATATTATGCACACCCGGAATCGTTTTCGGCCGTCCCGTTTTCATTTTTTTCGCTCCCGGATATGTTTTTTGGAGTACTAAGTGCGTCGGGTCCCGTTTTCATGTTTTGCGCGCCAAGACTCATTTTCGGCGGTTCTGAGGGCGTCGGGTCTCGTTTTCTTATTTTGCGCGCCCGAACTCGTTTTCTGCGGTACCGAGGGTGTCGGATCTCGTTTTCATATTTTCCGCTCCCGGACATGTTTCCGCTCCCGGACATGTTTTTGGGTCCAGTTTTCATGTTTTGCGCGCCCGAACTCGTTTTCGGCGTTACCGAGGGCGTTGGTTCCCGTTGTCATGTTTTGCGCCCCAGACTCATTTTCGGCGGTACCGATGGCGTGTGGTCCCGTTTTCATGTTTTGCGCCCCTAGACTCTTTTTCGGCTATACCGATGGCGTCGGGTCCCGTTTTTAAGTTTTGCGCGCCCGGACTCGTTTTCGTCAGTACCGTGGGAGTCGGGTCCCATTTTCATGTTTTGCGCGCCCAGACTCGTTTTCATCGGTTCCGAGGTCGTCGGGTCCCGTTTTCATGTTTTGCGCGCCCGGACTCGTTTTCGGCGTTACCGAGGGCGTCGGGTCCCGTTTTCATGTTTTCCGCTCCCGGACATGTTTTTGGGAGTACCGGGGGCGCCGGGTCCCGTTTTCAAGTTTTGCGCGCCAGGACTCGTTTTCGGCGGTTCCGAGGGCGTCGGGTCCCGTTTTCATGTTTTCCGCTCCCGGACATGTTTTTGGGTGTACCGAGGGCGTCGGGTCCCGTTTTCATGTTTTGCTCGCCCGGACTCGTTTTCGGCGGTACCGACGGCGTCGGGTCCCGTTTTCATGTTTTTTGCGCTCGGACTCGTTTTCGGAGGTACCGAGGTCGTCGGGTCTCGTTTTCATGTTTTGCGCGCCCGGACTCATTTTCGGCGGTACCGAAGTCGTCGTTTCCCGTTTGCATGTTTTGCGCCCCAGACTCATTCTCGCCGGTACCGAGGGCGTCGGGTCCCGTTTTCTTGTTTTGCGCTCCCGGACTCGTTGTCCGTTGTGCCGAGGGCGTCAGGTCTCGTTTCCATGTTTTGCGCGCCCCGACTAATTTTCGGCGGTTCAGAGGGCGTCGGGTCCCGTTTTCATGTTTTGCACGCCCGGAATCGTTTTCGACGGTTCCGAGTGCGTCGGGTACCGTTTTCTTGTTTTGCGTGCCCGAACACGTTTTCGGCGGTTCCGAGGGCGTCTGGTCCCGTTTTCATGTATTACGCGCCCGAACTCATTTTCGGCGATATCGAGGGTGTCGGATCCCGTTTTCATGTTTTGCGAGCCCGGACTCGTTTTCGGCGGTACCAAGGGCGTCGGGTCCCGTTTTCTTGTTTTGCGCCCCCGGACTCATTTTCCGCGGTGCCGAGGGCGTCGGGTGTCGTTTACATGTTTTGCGTGCCCGAACACGTTTTCGGCGGTTCCGAGGGCGTCTGGTCCCGTTTTCATGTTTTGCGCCCCCGGGCTCGTTTTCGATGGTACCGAGGGCGTCGGGTCCAGTTTTCATGATTTGCTCGCCCGGACTCGTTTTCGGCCGTACCTACGGCGTCGGGTCCCGTTTTCATGTTTTGCGCGCCCGGACTCGTTTTCGACGGTACCGAGGGCGTCGGGTCCCGTTTTCATGTTTTTCGCGCCCGGACTCGTTTTCTGCGGTACCGAGGGCGTCGGGTCCCGTTTTCATGTTTTCCGCTCCCGGACATGTTTTTGGGTGTACCGAGGGCGCGGGTCCCGTTTTCATGTTTTTCTCGCCCGGACTCGTTTTCGGCGGTACCGACAGCGTCGGGTCCCGTTTTCATGTTTTGCGCGGCCGGACTCGTTTTCGGCGGTACCGAGGTCGTCGCGTCCCGTTTTCATGTTTTGCACGCCCGGATTTATTTTTGGCTGTACCGAGGGCGTCGAGTCCCGTTTTCTTGTTTTGCGCTCCCGGACTCGTTTTCCGTTGTGCCGAGGGCGTCAGGTCTCGTTTCCATTTTTTGCGCGCCCCGACTCGTTTTCGGCGGTTCCGAGGGCGTCGGGTCCCGTGTTCATGTTTTGCACGCCCGGACTCGTTGTCGGCGGTTCCGAGGGCGTCGGGTACCGTTTTCATGTTTTGCGCGCCCGGACTCGTTTTAGGCCTTGCCGAGGGCGTCAGGTTCCGTTTTCATGTAGCGCAGCCCAGACTCGTTTTCGGCGATATCGAGGGCGTCGGGTCCCGTTTTCATATTTTGCGAGTCCGGACTCGTTTTCGGCGGTACCGGGGGCGTCGGGTCCCGTTTTATTGATTTGCGCCCCCGGACTCGTTTTCCCTGGTGCCGAGGGCGTCGAGTCTCGTTTTCATGTTCTGCGCGCCCGGACACGTTTTCGGCGGTTCCGAGGGCGTCGGGTCCCGTTTTCATGTTTTGCGCGCCCGGACTCATTTTCGGCGGTTCCAAGGGCGTCGCGTACCGTTTTCATGTTTTGCGCGCCCGGACTCGTTTTAGGCCGTGCCGAGGGCGTCTGGTTCCGTTTTCATGTATTGCGCGCCCGGACTCATTTTGGTGATATCGAGGGCGTCAGGTTCCGTTTTCATGTATTGCGCGCCCGGACTCATTTTCTGCGGTATCGAGGGCGTCGGGTCCCGTTTTCATGTTTTGCGCGCCCGGACTCGTTTTCGGCGTTTCCGAGGGCGTCGGGTTCCGTTTTCATGTTTTGCGCGCCCGGACTCATTTTCGGCGTTTCCGAGTGCGTCGGGTCCCGTTTTCATGTTTTGCGCGCCCGGACTCATGTTCGGCGGTTACGAGGCCGTCAGGTCCTTTTTTCATGTTTTGCACGCCCGGACTCGTTTTCGATGTTACCGAGGGCGTCGGGTCGCGTTTTCATGTTTTTCGCTCCCGGACATGTTTTTGGGAGTACCGAGGGCGTCGGGTCCCGTTTTCAAGTTTTGCGTCCCGGACTCGTTTTCGGCGGCACCGAGGGCGTCGGGTCGCGTTTTCATGTTTTTCGCTCCCGGACTCGTTTTCGGCGGTACCGAGGGCGTCGGGTCCAATTTTCAAGATTTGCTCGCCCGGACTCGTTTTCGTCGGTACCGACGGCGTCAGGTCCCGTTTTCATGTTTTGCGCTCCCGGACTCGTTTTCGACGGTACCGAGGGCGTCGGGTCCCGTTTTCATGTTTTGCGCTCCCGGACACGTTTTCGACGGTACTGAGGGCGTGTGATGGAGATCAAATCATGGCAGGTTTACAAAAGAACAATCATGATCAAGGAAGCAAGTTATGGACCAGTTCTCAGTTTACAATTAATTTACGAAACAGCAGCTCTCTGGACAGATTCGTACTGGGCCAGTATTTTGGGCATAACACTCTCATAAAGGCTCGGATTTGGTTGATTCAAATTTCTGTGTTCAGATGATGAAATGGACTATCTTTTTTGTGTTTTGAGTTTCTCCAGATTCCAGAGTCTTCTTGGTCAAAACCTCGTGTCAAGTGAGCGTGGTTACTGAGGAGCCAGCCAGCATTTAGTTTCTTGGAACTTGTCTTTTGAGTCTTTCTATATTTTAATTATATTTTGGAATTAGCAGTAGTAGTTAATTTTGTTTTTATTGTGTTTTGATATTTGCAAAAATAGTAGGAAGTTTCTAGAGTTGAGTTGTATGGCTATATAAAGCCTAATTTCTGAATGTAAACTGACTTGTTGAATTATTATGAAAAAGTTTATCTTGAGTTGAGTTTATCTCCTCTTTTATCCTGCTGTGAGTTGAGAGTATCCTCCAGTTGTGATTTTATCGTTGAACGTGTGCGTGTCCTTGGATGATTCATAGCTCGAACGCTATCAGTTGGTATCAGAGCAGCAGGCGAAGGATGGTGCGACGTAGTGCTCGTGTGAATCCTCCTGAAGGCAACTAGCAAGCCGATCGAGATATTGAGTTGAACGAGTTGAGGCAGCATGTGCAACAACTCCAAGAGCGTCTAGCGCGCGTGGAGGCCGCTGGGAACAACCGCGATGATTCCTATCGTGGCTCAGATGGCGAAACTTATGGTGACAATGATGCGGAGTTCAACCCCTTCCACGACAACCACACCTTGGTGTCCAGTGATGAAGAGGCTCTCCATCAAAATCACACCCGAAGGAACCAGCAATTTCGACGGGCTTTTGATCTAAAAGCGGATATTCCGGTGTACGAAGGGCGCATACAACCCGATGAGTTCATAGATTGGCTCAATACGGTTGAACGTGTCTTTGAGTACCAAGATGTCCCTGAGGAAGAGAAGGTGAAGATTGTTGCCATCAAATTGAAGAAGCATGCATCTATTTGGTGGGAGCAGTTGAAAATGAAGCGAGCCCGTGAGGGTAAGCAAAAAATCAGAACATGGGAAAAGATGGTGAAAGAGTTACGAAAGAAGTTTCTGCCGGAAGGGTACTTGCAAGAGGCATTTTTTCAACTTCATGGCTTTGTTCAAGGTGATAAAACTGTGGCAGATTACACTGAAGAACTTGATCACCTCATGTTGAAATGTGGCGTTGTTGAGCCCGAAGAACAAACCATTGCACGATATCTTCGTGGCCTTCGCAAGGAGATTCATGATGTGGTAACTTTACAACCCTTTATCTCTTATCATGATGTGTTTAAACTTGCCACAAAAGTTGAAAAACAACTCAAGGAGAAAGAAGTCAGAAAAACAGCGAGCTTTGGTGGTAGCCGAGTTCTCAATCGAGGCCATCCAACAAGTCATGGGAGCAGTACACAATCAGCCAAACCAACATCAAGTGCAGTGGCCAACTTTTCAGCAAAAACCGCAACCGCAGGACCCTCTAAACCAGCCCCTAAAGCTGTTCAATGCTATCGGTGCAAAGGGTACGGTCACATCATGTCCGAGTGCCCAAACCAGCGGGTATTTACCATTGTTGAAGAACCCCTAGAAGAGGAACACACATATTTTGATTCTCCACCCGTGTTTGATGAGGCAGCAGATGAGGAGGATGTCATTTATGGAGATACGGGTGAGATGTTGGTGATTAGGCGTGTGCTGAATTCCAGTCCCGTTCAAGATGATGTGTGGCTCCGTAACAATATCTTCCATACACGATGCACCTCTCATGGGAAGGTATGCGATGTTATCATTGATAGCGGGAGTTGTGAGAATGTTGTTTCTGAAATTATGGTACAAAAGTTGCCGCTTAAAACTGAAAAGCACCCAAAACCGTACAAACTCTCTTGGTTGGAAAAGGGTAAATGTGTGCAAGTTGACCAGCGTTGTTTGGTTAATTTTTCTATTGGTGAGAAGTACCGAGATGAGGTATGGTGTGATGTAGTTCCTATGGATGCTTGTCATTTACTTTTGGGGAGGCCTTGGCAGTTTGATAGAAAGGTACACCATGACGGTTTTAAAAACACTTATTCTTTTGAGCTGAATGGTGCTAAGATTACATTGGGTCCTTCTAGAATGGAAATGAAATCTAAACCAGCCCTCAAGGATAGCAATTTCATTCTCTCAAAATCTGAATTTACTGAAATTTTTGAAGAATCCCAAATAGCCTTTGCATTGGTGGTGAAAGAAGTTAAGGGTGACAAAAGTACTCTAATACCCGGACCAGTGGTACCTTTACTTGAACAATTTCAGAACCTTGTTCCAGATGAAATTCCAGCAGGTTTACCTCTAATGAGGAGTGTGCAACACTGCATAGATTTTGTTCCTGGTGCAGTTTTGCCAAACAAAGCAGCCTACCGAATGAACCCAACAGAAAATGCCGAGTTATAGCGGCAAGTAGATGAGTTGTTGAGAAAGGGTTTGGTGCGTGAAAGCATGAGTCCTTGTGCAGTTCCAGCCTTGCTTGTGCCAAAGAAAGATGGTTCTTTTCGCATGTGTGTGGATAGTAGAGCGGTCAACAAGATTACTATCAAGTATCGCTTCCCTATTCCTCGTCTAGATGACATGCTAGATCAGCTCCATGGTGCTAGTGTGTTTTCAAAGATTGATCTTAGAAGTGGGTACCATCAGATTCGTATGAGGCCTGGTGATGAATGGAAGACGGCATTTAAGACCCGTGATGGATTGTTTGAGTGGTTGGTGATGCCATTCGGACTCTCTAATGCTCCTAGTACTTTTATGAGAATAATGAATTTGGTGTTTAAGTCTTTTATTGGCAGATTTGTGGTGGTCTATTTTGATGATATACTCGTGTATAGCACGGGTAAAGAAGAGCATTTGGAACACCTTCGCCAAGTCTTTGAAGTGCTAGCTGAACAGAAACTCTACATCAACCTCAAGAAGTGCGAGTTTCTAACCAGCAACTTGGTGTTTCTAGGCTATGTGGTTTCAGCTGAGGGTATTCATGTTGATCCTTCTAAGGTGGATGCAATTGTTTCATGGCCAATACCAACCAACATTCACGATGTGAGGAGTTTTCATGGACTGGCCTCATTTTATCGCCGGTTCATTCGAGATTTCAGCACTCTTGTCTCTCCAATCACCGAGTGCTTGAAAGGAGGAGTATTCAAATGGACAAAGGAAGCTGAAAAGAGCTTTCAGCTCATCAAGGAGAAGATGACAGCAACCCCAATTCTTATTTTGCCCAACTTTGAGAATATTTTTGAGCTTGAATGTGATGCATCTGGTGTAGGCATTGGTGCGGTTCTCAATCAAGAAGGTCGACCTATTGCCTTCTTTAGTGAAAAGCTTTCAGATTCACGCAAGAACTACACTACATATGACAAGGAGTTCTATGCAATTGTACGAGCTCTTGGGCATTGGAGACACTACCTCATTTCCAAGGAGTTCATTCTCTACTCCGACCATGAGGCGCTGAACTTCATAAATGGGCAGCACAAGCTCAAACCAAGGCATGCAAGGTGGGTGGAATTTTTACAAGGCTACACATTCCACATCAAGCATAAAAGTGGTGCTTCAAATCAAGTGGCGGATGCTTTAAGTAGGAGGCATTCTTTGCTGTCCACAATGAAGGTAAATGTTCTTGGGTTTGAAGTGATCAAGGAGTTGTATTCTGATGATGAGTTCTTTGGCACGATAAAAGCTGAATGTGCAAAAAGGCCATATAAAGAATTTGTGGTGAATGATGGATATATTTTCTATGGCAACCGTTTGTGCGTACCGAATTATTCTTTGAGGTGGCAGATCATTAAAGAAGTTCATGATGGTGGGTTAAGTGGTCATTTTGGACGAGATAAAACTGGTGCATTACTCCAAGACCGTTTCTATTGGCCTAAAATGATGAAGGATGTGAACCATTATATTTTGAGATGTAGAACTTGTCATCTAGCAAAAACAAAGTCTCAAAATTCTGGACTTTACACTCCCCTTCCTGTTCCTAATGCACCGTGGGAAGATGTGAGCATGGACTTTGTGATGGGATTGCCCCGAACTCAACGCAGCAAAGATTCAATCATGGTGGTGGTTGATCGGTTCTCTAAAATGGCGCACTTTGTTCCTTGTGCAAAAACGATGGATGCCACTAACATAGCTGATCTTTATTTCAAGGAGATAGTGAAGTTGCATGGCATTCCAAATACCATAACATCTGACAGAGACCCGAAGTTTGTTGGACATTTTTGGAGAACACTTTGGCGTAAGATGGGTACAAAGCTGCAGTTTAGTTCAGCCTATCATCCTCAAACCGATGGCCAAACTGAGATTGTGAATCGGAGTTTGGGCAATCTGTTGAGAAGCTTGGTGGGTGATAACATACGCCAATGGGACCTTGTTCTACCTCAAGCTGAATTCGCTTACAACAGGTCCAACAGCAAGACGACAGGTAAAAGCCCTTTTGAAGTGGTGTATGGATGCAATCCAAAGACTCCTCTTGATCTTGTGTCATTGCCAATCAGCCATAGCTATAGTGGAGATGCAGATGAGCGTGCTAAAGCAATCAAGGACTTGCATGAACAAGTCAGCAAGAGGATTGAGAAGCAAAATCAGAAGTATGAAAGACAAGCTAACAAGCACCGAAGGGCTGTGATTTTCAAAGAAGGTGATCTTGTGTGGGTGCATTTGAGCAAGGAGAGATTTCCACCTGGACGCAATGCAAAGCTCAAGCACCGTGGTGATGGACCGTTTAAAATCTTGCAGCGCATAGGTGACAATGCATACAAGGTGGAGCTTCCCGGAGATTATGGTGTTTCATCCACATTCAATGTGAAGGATCTTTCTCCATACCATGGCGAAAATGAGCCGAACTCGTGGGCGAGTTCTTTTCAACCGGGGGAGAATGATGGCGATCAAATCATGGCAGGTTTACAAAAGAACAATCATGATCAAGGAAGCAAGTTATGGACCAGTTCTCAGTTTGAAGAACCAGGCCCAAGTCATATTTACAATTAATTTACGAAACAGCAGCTCTCTGGACAGATTCATACTGGGCCAGTATTTTGGGCATAACTCTCTCATAAAGGCTCGGATTTGGTTGATTCAAATTTCTGTGTTCAGATGATGAAATGGACTATCTTTTTTGTGTTTTGTGTTTCTCCAGATTCCAGAGTCTTCTTGGTCAAAACCTCGTGTCAAGTGAGCGTGGTTACTGAGGAGCCAGCCAGCATTTAGTTTCTTGGAACTTATCTTTTGAGTCTTTCTATGTTTTAATTATATTTTGGAATTAGCAGTAGTAGTTAATTTTGTTTTTATTGTGTTTTGATATTTGCAAAAATAGTTAAGGGGTTATTAATTAGTAGGAAGTTTCTAGAGTTGAGTTGTATGGCTATATAAAGCCTAATTTCTGAATGTAAACTGACTTGTTGAATTATTATGAAAAAGTTTATCTTGAGTTGAGTTTATCTCCTCTTTTATCCTGCTGTGAGTTGAGAGTATCCTCCAGTTGTGATTTTATCGTTGAACGTGTGCGTGTCCTTGGATGATTCATAGCTCGAACGCTATCAGCGTGGTGTCCCGTTTTCATGTTTTGCGCGGCCAGACTCGTTTTCGACGGTACCGAGGGCGTCGCGTCCCGTTTTCATGTTTTCCGATCCCGGACATATTTTTGCGAGTACCGGCGGCGTCGTGTCCCGTTTTCATGTTTTGCGCACGGACTCGTTTTCGGCGGTAACGGCGGCGTCGGGTCCCGTTTTCATGTTTTGCGCGCACGGACTCATTTTCGGTTGTACCAAGGGCGTCGTTTCCCGTTTGCATGTTTTGCTCCCCGGACTCATTTTCGGCGTTACCGAGGGCGTCGGGTCCTGTTTTCTTATTTTGCGCCCCCGGACTCGTTTTCCATTGTGCCGAGGGCGTCAGGTCTCGTTTTCATGTTTTGCGCGCCAAGACTCGTTTTCAGCGGTTCCGAGGGCGTTGGGTCTTATTTTCAAGTTTTGCGTGCCCGGACTCATTTTCGGCGGTTCCGAGGGCGTCGGGTGCCGTTTTCATGTTTTGCGCAACCGGAATCGTTTTAGGCCATGCCGATGGCGTCGGGTTCCGTTTTCATGTATGCCGGACTCGTTTTCGGCGGTATCGAGGGTGTCGGGTCCTGTTTTCATGTTTTGCGCTCCCGGACTCATTTTAGGCCTTGCCGAGGGCATCGAGTTCCGTTTTCATGTATTGCACGCCAGACTCGTTTTCGGCGATATCGAGGGTGTCGGGTACCGTTTTCATGTTTTGCGCGCCCGGACTCATTTTCGGCGGTTCCGACGGCGTCGGTTCCCGTCTTCATGTTTTGCACACCATGACTCGTTTTCGTCAGTACCGAGGACGTCGGGTCCCGTTTTCATGTTTTGCGGGCCGGGACACATTTTCGACGGTACCGAGTGAGTCAGGTCCAATTTTCATGTTCTGCGCCCGGACTCGTTTTTGGCGGTACCGAGGTCGTTTGGTCCCATTTTCATGTTTTGCGCGCCCGGACTCGTTTAAGACGGTACCGAGGGCGTCGGGTCCCGTTTTCATGTTTTGCGCGCCCGGACTCGTTTTCTGCGGTACCGAGGGCGTCGGGTCCCGTTTTCATGTTTTCCGCTCCCGGACATGTTTTTGGGTGTACCGAGGGCGTCGGGACCCGATTTCATGTTTTGCTCGCCCGGACTCGTTTTCGACGGTACCGACGACGTCGGGTCCCGTTTTCATGTTTTGCGCGACCGGACTCGTTTTCGGCGGTACCGAGGTCGTCGCGTCCTGTTTTCATGTTTTGCGCGCCCGGATTCATTTTCGGCGGTACCGAGGGCGTCGGGTCCCGTTTTCTTGTATTGCGCTCCCGGACTCGTTTTCCGTTGTGCCGAGGGCGTCAGGTCTCCTTTCCATATTTTGCGCGCCCCGACTCGTTTTCGGCGGTTCCGAGGGCGTCGGGTCCCGTGTTCATGTTTTGCACGCCCGGACTCGTTTTCAGCGGTTCCGAGGGCGTGGGGTACCGTTTTCATGTTTTGCGCGCCCGGACTCGTTTTAGCCCTTGCCGAGGGCGTCGGGTTCCGTTTTCATGTAGCGAAGCCCGGACTCGTTTTCGGAGATATCGAGGGTGTCGGGTCCCGTTTTCATGTTTTGCGAGCCCGGACTCATTTTCGGAGATATCGAGGGTGTCGGGTCCCGTTTTCATGTTTTGCGAGCCCGGACTCGTTTTCGGCGGTACCGGGGGCGTCGGGTCCCGTTTTCTTGTTTTGCGCCCCCGGACTCGTTTTCCGTGGTGCTGAGAGCGTCGGGTCTCGTTTTCATGTTTTGCGCGCCCGGACACGTTTTCGGCGGTTCCGAGGGCGTCGGGTCTCGTTTTCATGTTTTGCGCGCCCGGACTCGTTTTCGTCAGTTCTGAGGGCGTCGCGTACTGTTTTCATGTTTTGCGCGTCCGGACTCATTTTTGGCCGTGCCGAGGGCGTCGGGTCCCGTGTTCTTGTTTTGCGCGCCCGGACTCGTTTTCGGCGTTTCCAAGGGCGTCGGGTCCCGTTTTCATGTTTTGCGCCTGGTCTCATTTTCGGCGGTTCCGAGGGCGTCGGGTCCCGTTTTCATGTTTTGCGCGTCCAGACTCGTTTTCGGCGGTTCCGAGGGCGTCGGGTCGCTTTTTCATATTTTGCGCGCCAGGACTCGTTTTCGGCGGTACCGAGGGCGTCGGGTCCCATTTTCATGTTTTTCGATCCCGGACATGTTTTGGGAGTACCGAGGGTGTCAGGTCCCGTTTTCATGTTTTACTCGCCCGAACTCGTTTTCGGCGGTACCGACGGTGTCGGCTCCCGTTTCCATGTTTTGCGCGCCCGGACTCGTTTTCGACGGTACCGAGGGCGTCGGGTCCCGTTTTCATGTTTTGCGCGTCGGACTCGTTTTCGGCGTTTCTAAGGGCGTCGGGTCCCGTTTTCATGTTTTGCGCGCCCGGACTCGTTTTCGGCGTTTCTAAGGGCGTCGGGTCCCGTTTTCATGTTTTGCGCGCCCGGACTCGTTTTCAGCGGTTCCGAGGGCGTCGGGACCCGTTTTCATGTTTTGCGCGCCCGGACTCGTTTTCGGTGGTTCCGAGGGCGTCGGGTCCCGTTTTCATGTTTTGAGCGCCCGTACTCGTTTTCGGCGGTTCCGAGGGCGGCGGGTCCCTTTTTCATGTTTTACGCGCCCGGACTCGTTTTCGGCGGTACCGAGGGCATCGGGTCCCTTTTTCAAGTTATGCGCCCCCGGACTCGTTTTCGGCGATACCAAGGGTGTCGGGTCCCGTTTTCATGTTTTGCTCGCCCAGACTCGTTTTCGGCGGTTCCGAGGGCGTCGGGTCCCCTTTTCATGTTTTGCGCGCCCGGAGTCATTTTCGACGGTACCGAGGGCGTCAGGTCCCGTTTTCATGTTATGCGCGCCCGTACTCGTTTTCGGCGGTTCCGAGGGCGTCGGGGCCCTTTTTCAAGTTATGCGCCCCCGGACTCGTTTTCGGCGGTACCGAGGGTGTCGGGTCCCGTTTTCATGTTTTGCTCGCCCGTACTCGTTTTCGGCGGTACCGACTGCGTCGGGTCCCGTTTCCATGTTTTGCGCGCCCGGACTCGTTTTCGACGGTACCGAGGGCGTCGGGTCCCGTTTTCATGTTTTGCGCGCACAGAGTCATTTTCGACGATACCGAGGGCGTGGGGTCCCGTTTTCATGTTTTGCATGCCCAGACTCGTTTTCGACGGTACCGAGGGCGTCGGGTCCCGTTTTGATGTTTTGCACGCCCAAACTCGTTTTCGTCAGTACTGAGGGCGTCAGATCCCGTTTTCATGTTTTGCGCGCCCGGACTCGTTTTCGTCAGTTCCGAGGGCGTCGGGTCCCGTTTTCATGTTTTGCGCGCCCGAACTCGTTTTCGTCAGTACCGAGGACCTCGGGTCCCGTTTTCATGTTTTGCGCGCCCGAACTCGTTTTCGTCTGTACCGTGGGCGTCGGGTCCCGTTTTCATGTTTTGCGCGCCCGGACTCGTTTTCGACGGTTCCGAGGGCGTCGGGTCCCGCTTTCATGTTTTGCGCGCTCGGACTCATTTTCGGCGTTTCCCAGGGCGTCGGGTCCCGTTTTCATGTTTTGCGCCCGGACTCGTTTTCGGCGGTTCCGAGGGCTTCGGGTACCGTTTTCATGTTTTGCCCGTCCGGACTCGTTTTCGGCGGTTCCGAGGGCGTCGGGTCGCTTTTTCATGTGTTGGGCGCCCGAACTCATTTTCGACGGTACCGAGGGCGTCGGGTCCCGTTTTCATGTTTTCCGCTCCCGGACATGTTTTTGGGAGTACCGAGGGCGTCTGGTCCCGTTTTCATGTTTTACTCGCCCAAACTCGTTTTCGGCGGTACCGACGGTGTCGGGTCCCGTTTCCATGTTTTGCGCGCCCGGACTCATTTTCGACGGTACCGAGGGCGTCGGGTCCCGTTTTCATGTTTTGCACGCCGGACTCGTTTTCGGCGTTTCCAAGGGCGTCGGGTCCCGTTTTCATGTTTTGCGCGCCCGGACTCATTTTCGGCGGTTCCGAGGGCGTCGGGTCCCGTTTTCATGTTTTGCGCGCCCATACTCATTTTCGGCGGTTTCGAGGGCGTTGGGTCCCTTTTTCAAGTTATGCGCCCCCGGACTCGTTTTCGGCGGTACCAAGGGTGTTAGGTCCCGTTTTCATGTTTTGCTCGCCCGGACTCGTTTTCGACGGTACCGACTGCGTCGGGTCGCGTTTCCATGTTTTGCGCGCCCGGACTCATTTTCGGCGGTTCCGAGGGCGTCGGGTCTCGTTTTCATGTTGTGCGCGCCCTGACTCGTTTTCGGTGGAACCGAGGGCGTCGGGTCACGTTTTCATGTTTTCCGCTCTCGGACATGTTTTTGGTAGTACCGAGGGCGTCGTGTCCCGTTTTCAAGTTTTGCGCTCCCGGACTCGTTTTAGGCGGTACCGAGGGCGTCGGGTCCCGTTTTCATGTTTTGATCACCCGTAATTATTTTCGGCGGTACGGAGGACCTCGGGTCCCGTTTTCATGTTTTGCGCACCCGAACTCGTTTTCGTCACTACCGTGGGCGTCGGGTCCCGTTTTCAAGTTTTGCGCGCCCGGACTCGTTTTCGTTAGTTCCGAGGGCGTCGGGTCCCGTTTTCATGTTTTGCGCACCCGGACTAGTTTTCGGCGTTTCCAAGGGCGTCGGGTCCCGTTTTCATGTTTTGCACCCGGACTCATTTTCGGCGGTTCCGAGGGCGTCGGGTCCCGTTTTCATGTTTTGCGCGTCCAGACTCGTTTTCGGCGGTTCCGAGGGCGTCAGGTCGCTTTTTCATGTTTTGCGCGCCCGAACTCGTTTTCAGCGGTACCGAGGGCGTCGGGTCCCATTTTCATGTTTTCCGCTCCCGGACATGTTTTTGGGAGTACCGAGGGCGTCGGGTCCCGTTTTCATGTTTTACTCGCCCGAACTCGTTTTCGGCGGTACCGACGGTGTCGGCTCCCGTTTCCATGTTTTGCGCGCACGGACTCGTTTTCGACGGTACCGAGGGCGTCGGGTCTTGTTTTCATGTTTTGCGCGCCGGACTCGTTTTCGGCGTTTCTAAGGGCGTCGGGTCCCGTTTTCATGTTTTGCGCGCCCGGACTCGTTTTCGGCGGTTCGAGGGCGTCGGGTCCCGTTTTCATGTTTTGCGCGCCCGTACTCGTTTTCGGCGGTTCCGAGGGCGTCGGGACCCTTTTTCATGTTTTACGCGCCCGGACTCGTTTTCGGCGGTACCGAGGGCGTCGGGTCCCTTTTTCAAGTTATGCGCCCCCGGACTCGTTTTCGGCGATACCAAGGGTGTCGGGTCCCGTTTTCATGTTTTGCTCGCCCAGACTCGTTTTCGGCGATTCCGAGGGTGTCGGGTCCCGTTTTCATGTTTTGCGCGCCCGGAGTCATTTTCGACGGTATCGAGGGCGTCAGGTCCCGTTTTCATGTTTTACGCGCCCGTACTCGTTTTCGGCGGTTCCGAGGGCGTCGGGTCCCTTTTTCAAGTTATGCGCCCCCGGACTCGTTTTCGGCGGTACCGAGGGTGTCGGGTCCCGTTTTCATGTTTTGCTCGCCCGTACTCGTTTTCGGCGGTACCGACTGCGTCGGGTCCCGTTTCCATATTTTGCGCGCCCGAACTTGTTTTCGACGGTACCGAGGGCGTCGGGTCCCGTTTTCATGTTTTGCGCGCACGGAGTCATTTTCGACGATACCGAGGGCGTGGGGTCCCGTTTTCATGTTTTGCACGCCCAAACTCGTTTTCGACGGTACCGAGGGCGTCGGGTCCCGTTTTGATGTTTTGCGCGCCCGAACTCGTTTTCGTCAGTACCGAGGGCGTCAGATCCCGTTTTCATGTTTTGCGCGCCCGGACTCGTTTTCGTCAGTTCCGAGGGCGTCGAGTCCCGTTTTCATGTTTTGCGCGCCCGAAATCGTTTTCGTCAGTACCGAGGACCTCGGGTCCCGTTTTCATGTTTTGCGCGCCCGAATTCATTTTCGTCAGTACCGTGGGCGTCGGGTCCCATTTTCATGTTTTGCGCGTCCGAACTCGTTTTCGGCGTTTCCCAGGGCATCGGGTCCCGTTTTCATGTTTTGCGCCCGGACTCGTTTTCGGCGGTTCCGAGGGCTTCGGGTCCCGTTTTCATGTTTTGCACGTCCGGACGCGTTTTCGGCGGTTCCGAGGGCGTCGGGTCGCTTTTTCATGTTTTGGGCGCCCGAACTCGTTTTCGGCGGTACCGAGGGCGTCGGGTCCCGTTTTCATGTTTTGCGCGCCGGACTCGTGTTCGGCGTTTCCAAGGGCGTCGGGTCCCGTTTTCATGTTTTGCGCGCCCGGACTCATTTTCGGCGGTTCCGAGGGCGTCGGGTCCCGTTTTCATGTTTTGCGCGCCCATACTCGTTTTCGGCGGTTCCGAGGGCGTTGGGTCCCTTTTTCCAGTTATGCGCCCCCGGACTCGTTTTCGGCGGTACCAAGGGTGTCGGGTCCCGTTTTCATGTTTTGCTCGCCCGCACTCGTTTTCGGCGGTACCGACTGCGTCGGGTCCCGTTTCCTTGTTTTGCGCGCCCGGACTAGTTTTCGACGGTACCGAAGGCGTCGGGTCCCGTTTTCATGTTTTGCGCGCCCGGACTCGTTTTCGGCCGTGCCGAGGGCGTTGGGTCCCGTTTTCATGTTTTGCGCGCCCGGACTCGTATTCGGTGGTTCCGAGTGCGTCGGGTCCCGTTTTCATGTTGTGCGCGCCCTGACTCGTTTTCGGTGGAACCGAGGGTGTAGGGTCACGTTTTCCGCTCCCGGACATGTTTTTGGGAGTACCGAGGGCGTCGTGTCCCGTTTTCAAGTTTTGCGCGCCCGGACTCGTTTTCGTCAGTTCCGAGGGCGTCGGGTCCCGTTTTCATGTTTTGCGCGCCCGGACTCGTTTTCGGCGTTTCCAAGGGCGTCGGGTCCCGTTTTCATGTTTTGCGCCCGGACTCATTTTCGGCGGTACCGAGGGCGTCGGGTCCTGTTTTCATGTTTTGCGCGTCCAGACTCGTTTTCGGCGGTTCCGAGGGCGTCGGGTCGCTTTTTCATGTTTTGCGCGCCCGAACTCGTTTTCAGCGGTACCGAGGGCGTCGGGTCCCATTTTCATGTTTTCCGCTCCCGGACATGTTTTTGGGAGTACCGAGGGCGTGGGGTCCCGTTTTCATGTTTTGCACGCCCAGACTCGTTTTCGACGGTACCGAGGGCGTCCGATCCCGTTTTCATGTTTTGCGCGCCCGGACTCGTTTTCGTCAGTTCCGAGGGCGTCGGGTCCCGTTTTCATGTTTTGCGCGCCCGAACTCGTTTTCATGTTTTGCGCGCCCGGACTCATTTTCGGCGTTTCCCAGGGCGTCGGGTCCCGTTTTCATGTTTTGCGCCCGGACTCGTTTTCGGCGGTTCCGAGGGCGTCGGGTCGCTTTTTCATGTTTTGGGCGCCCGAACTCGTTTTCGGCGGTACCGAGGGCGTCGGGTCCCGTTTTCATGTTTTCCGCTCCCGGACATGTTTTGGGGAGTACCGAGGGCGTCTGGTCCCGTTTTCATGTTTTACTCGCCCGAACTCGTTTTCGGCGGTACCGACGGTGTCGGGTCCCGTTTCCATGTTTTGCGCGCCCGGACTCATTTTCGACGGTACCGAGGGCGTCGGGTCCCGTTTTAATGTTTGCGCGCCGGACTCGTTTTCGGCGTTTCCAAGTGCGTCGGGTCCCATTTTCATGTTTTGCTCGCCCGGACTCATTTTCGGCGGTTCCGAGGGCGTCGGGTCCCTTTTTCAAGTTATGCGCCCCCAGACTCGTTTTCGGCGGTACCAAGGGTGTCGGGTCCCGTTTTCATGTTTTGCTCGCCCGCACTCGTTTTCGGCGGTAACGACTGCGTCTGGTCCCGTTTCCATGTTTTGTGCGCCCGGACTCGTTTTCGACGGTACCGAGGGCGTGGGGTCCCGTTTTCATGTTTTGCACGCCGAGACTCGTTTTCGTCAGTACCGAGGGCGTTTGGTCCCGTTTTCATGTTTTGTGCGTCCAGACTCGTTTCCTCGGTTCCGAGGGCGTCGGGTCCCGTTTTCATGTTTTGCGCGCCCGAACTCGTTTTCGTTAGTACCGAGGACCTCGGGTCCCGTTTTCATATTTTGCGCGCCCGAACTAGTGTTCGTCAGTACCGTGGGCGTCGGGTTCCGTTTTCATGTTTTGCGCGCCCGGACTCGTTTTCGACGGTTCCGAGGGCGTCGGGTCCCGTTTTCATGTTTTGCACGCCCGGACTCGTTTTCGACGTTTCCCAGGGCGTCGGGTCCCGTTTTCATGTTTTGCGCCCGGACTCGTTTTCGGCGGTTCCGAGGGCTTCGGGTCCCGTTTTCATGTTTTGCGCGTCGGGACTCGTTTTCGGCGGTTCCGAGGGCGTCGGGTCGCTTTTTCATGTTTTGGGCGCCCGAACTCGTTTTCGGCGGTACCGAGGGCGTCGGGTTCCGTTTTCATGTTTTGCGCGCCGGATTCGTTTTCGGCGTTTCCAAGAGCGTCGGGTCCCGTTTTCATGTTTTGCGCGCCCGGACTCATTTTCGGCGGTTCCGAGGGCGTCGGGTCCCGTTTTCATGTTTTGCGCCCCATACTCGTTTTCGGCGGTTCCGAGGGCGTCGGGTCCCTTTTTCAAGTTATGCGGCCCCGGACTCGTTTTCGGCGGTTCCAAGGGTGTCGGGTCCCGTTTTCATGTTTTGCTCGCCCGCACTCGTTTTCGGCGGTACCGACTGCGTCGGGTCCCGTTTTCATGTTTTGCGCGCCCGGACTCGTTTTCGACGGTACCGAGGGCGTGGGGTCCCGTTTTCATGTTTTGCACGCCGAGACTCGTTTTCGTCAGTACCGAGGGCGTCGGGTCCCGTTTTCATGTTTTGTGCGTCCAGACTCGTTTCCTCGGTTCCGAGGGCGTCGTCTCCCTTTTTCATGTTTTGCGCGCCCGGACTCGTTCTCGGCGGTACTGAGGGCGTCATCTCCTGTTTTCATGTTTTCCGCTCCGGGACATGTTTTTGGGAGTACCGAGGGCGTCGGGTCCCGTTTTCATGTTTTGCTCGCCCGGACTCATTTTCGGCGGTACCGACGGCGTCGAGTCCCGTTTTCATGTTTTGCGTGCCCGGACTCGTTCTCTGCGGTACCGAGGTCGTCGGGTCCCGTTTTCATGTTTTGCGCGCCCGGACGCATTTTCGGCGGTACCGAGGGCGTCGTTTCCCGTTTGCATGTTTTGCGCCCCCAGACTACTTTTCGGCGGTACCGAGGGCGTCGGGTCCCGTTTACATGTTTTGTGCCCCAGGACTCGTTTGCCGTGGTGCCGAGGGCGTTGTGTCTCGTTTTCATGTTTTGCGCGCTCGGACTCGTTTTCTACGGTTCCGAGGGCGTCGGGTCCCGTTTTCATGTTTTGTGCGTCCAGACTCGTTTTCGGCGGTTCCGAGGGCGTCGGGTCTCGTTTTCATGTTTTGCGCGCCCGGACTCGTTTTCGCCGGTTCAGAGGGCGTCGTCTCCCGTTTTCATGTTTTAGACCGTGCCGAGGGCGTCGGGTTCCGTTTTCATGTATTGAGCGCCCGGACTCGTTTTCGGTGGTATCGAGGGTGTCAGGTACCTTTTCATGTTTTGCGCACCCGAACTCATTTTCTGGCGTGCCGAGTGCGTCGGGTTCCATTTTGATGTTTTACGCGCCTAGACTCGTATTCGGCGGTTCCGAGGGCGTCGGGACCCTTTTTCATGTTTTGCGCGCCTGGACTCGTTTTCGGCCGTTCAGAGGGCGTCGTCAACCGTTTTCATGTTTTCCGCTACCGGACATGTTCTTGGGAGTACCGAGGGCGTCGGGTCCCGTTTTCATGTTTTGCTCGCCCGGACTCGTTTTCGACGGTACCGACGGCGTCGAGTCCCGTTTTCATGTTTTGCGCGTCCGGACTCGTTTTCGGCGGTACCGAGGTCGTCGGGTCCCGTTTTCAAGTTTTGCGTGCCCGGACTCCTTTTCGGCGGTACCGAGGGCGTCGTTTCCAGTTTGCATGTTTTGCGCCCAAGACTAATTTTCGGCGGTAACGAGGGCGTCGGGTCCCGTTTACATGTTTTGTGCCCCAGGACTCGTTTTCCGTGGTGCCGAGATCGTCGGGTACCGTTTTCATGTTTTGTGCGCCCGGACTAGTTTTAGACCATGCCGAGGGCGTCGGGTTCCGTTTTCATGTATTGAGCGCCCGAACTCGTTTTCGACGGTATCGAGGGTGTCGGGTCCCTTTTCATGCTTTGCGCGCCCGGACTCATTTTCGGGCGTGCCGAGTGCGTCTGGTCTCGTTTTCATGTTTTATGTGCCCGGACTCGTTTTCGGCGGTACCGAGGGCGTCGGGTCCCTTTTTTTAAGTTTTGCGCCCCCGGACTCGTTTTCGGCGGTACCAAGGGTGTCGGGTCCTGTTTTCATGTTTTGCTCGCCCGGACTCGTTTTCGGCGGTACCAAGGGTGTCGGGTCCCGTTTTCATGTTTTGCTCGCCCGGACTAGTTTTCGGCGGTACCGACAGAGCCGGGTCCCGTTTCCATGTTTTGCACGCCCGGACTCGTTTTCGACGGTACCGAGGGCGTCGGGTCCCGTTTTCATGTTTTGCACGCCTAGACTCGTTTTCGACTGTACCGAGGGCGTCGGGTCCCGTTTTCAATTTTTGCGCACCCGGACTCGTTTTCGGCGGTACCGACGGCGTCGTCTCCCGTTTTCATGTTTTCCTCTCCCGGACATGTTTTTGGGAGTACCGAGGGCGTCAGGTCCCGTTTTCATATTTAGCTCACCCGGACTCGTTTTCGGCGGTACCGATGGCGTCGAGTCCCGTTTTCAAGTTTTGCGCGCCCGAACTCATTTTCTGCGGTACCGAGGTCGTCGGGTCCCATTTTCATGTTTTGCGCGCCCGGACTCATATTCGGCGGTACCGAGGGCGTCGTTTCCCGTTTGCATGTTTTGCGCCCCCAGACTAATTTTCGGCGGTACCGAGGGCGTCGGGTCCCGTTTACATGTTTTGTGCCCCATGACTCGTTTTCCGCCGTTCCGAGGGCGTCTGGTTCCGTTTTCATGTTTTGCGCGCCCGGACTCGTTTTCGGCGGTTCCGAGGGCATCGTGTACCGTTTTCATGGTTTGTGCGCCCGGACTAGTTTTAGACCGTGCCGAGGGCGTCGGTTTCCGTTTTCATGTATTGAGCGCCCGGACTCGTTTTCGGTGGTATCGAGGGTGTCGGGTTCCGTTTTGATGTTTTGCGCGCCCAGACTCGTATTCGGCGGTTCCGAGGGCCTCGGGTCCCTTTTTATGTTTTGCGCGCCCGGACTCGTTTTGGGCGGTTCAGAGGTCGTCGTCTCCCGTTTTCAGGTTTTGCGCGCCCGGACTCATTTTCGGCGGTACCGAGGGCGTCGTTTCCCGTTTGTATGTTTTGCGCCCCCGGACTAATTTTCGGCGGTAACGAGGGCGTCGGGTCCCGTTTACATGTTTTGTGCCCTAGGACTCGTTTTCCGTGGTGCCGAGGGCGTCGTGTCTCGTTTTCATGGTTTGCGCGCACGGACTCATTTTCGGCGGTTCCGAGGGCGTCGGGTCCCGTTTTCATGTCTTGCGCGTCCGGACTCGTTTTCGGCGGTTCCAAGGGCGTCGGGTACCGTTTTCATGTTTTGTGCGCCCGGACTAGTTTTGGACCGTGCTGAGGGCGTCGGGTTCCGTTTTCATGTATTGAGCGCCCGAACTCGTTTTCGGCGGTATCGAGGGTGTCGGGTCCCTTTTCATGTTTTGCTCGCCCGGAATCGTTTTCGGTCGTGCCGAGTGCGTCTGGTCCCGTTTTGGTGTTTTGCGCGCCCAGACTCATATTCGGCGGTTCCGAGGGCGTTGGGTCCCTTTTTCATGTTTTGCGTGCCCGGACTCGTTTTCATCGGTACCGTGGGCGTCGGGTCCCGTTTTCATGTTTTGCGCGCCCGGACACATTTTCGACGGTACCGAGGGAGTCAGGTCCCATTTTCATGTGTTGCGCGCCTGGACTCGTTTTCGGCCGAACCGAGGTCGTCAGGTCCCGTTTTCATGTTTTGCGCCCCCGGACTCGTGTTCGGCGGTATGGAGGGCGTCAGGTGCTATTTTCATGTTTTGCGCGCCAGGACTCATTTTCGACAGTTCCGAGGGCGTCGGGTCCCGTTTCATATTTTGCGCGTCCAGACTCGTTTTCGGCGGTTCCGAGGGCGTCGGGTCCCGTTTTCATATGTTGCGCCTGGAATCGTTTTAGGCCGTGCCGAGGGCGTCGTGTCCCGTTTTCATGTATTGCGCGCACGGACTCGTTTTCGGCGGTATCGAGGGTGTCGGGTCCTGTTTTCATGTTTTGCGCGCCCCGAGTCATTTTCGACGGTACCGAGGGCGTGGGGTCCCATTTTCATGTTTTGCACGCCCAGACTCGTTTTCGACGGTACCGAGGGCGTCTGATCCCGTTTTCATGTTTTGCGCGCCCGGACTCGTTTTCGTCAGTTCCGAGGGCGTATGGCCCCGTTTTCATGTTTTGCGCGCCCGAACTCGTTTTCGTCAGTACCGAGGAGCTCGGGTCTCGTTTTCATGTTTTGCGCGCCCGGACTCGTTTTCGACGGTTCCGAGGGCGTCGGGTCCCGTTTTCATGTTTTGCGCGCCCGGACTCGTTTTCGGCGTTTCCCAGGGCGTCGGGTCCCGTTTTCATGTTTTGCGCCCGGACTCGTTTTCGGCGGTTCCGAGGGCGTCGGGTCGCTTTTTCATGTTTTGGGAGCCCGAACTCGTTTTCGGCGGTACCGAAGGCGTCGGGTCCCGTTTTCATGTTTTCCGCTCCCGGACATGTTTTGGGGAGTACCGAGGGCGTCTGGTCCCGTTTTCATCTTTTACTCGCCCAAACTCATTTTCGGCGGTACCGACGGTGTCGGGTCCTGTTTCCATGTTTTGCGCGCCCGGACTCATTTTCGACGGTACCGAGGGCGTCGGGTCCCGTTTTCATCTTTTCCGCTCCCGGAAATGTTTTGGGGAGTACCGAGGGCGTCTGGTCCCGTTTTCATCTTTTACTCGCCCGAACTCGTTTTCGGCTGGTACCGACGGTGTCGTGTCCCGTTTCCATGTTTTGCGCGCCCGGACTCATTTTCGACGGTACGGAGGGCGTCGGGTCCCGTTTTCATGTTTTGCGCGCCGAACTCGTTTTCGGCGTTTCCAAGAGCGTCGGGTCCCGTTTTCATGTTTTGCTCGCCCGGACTCATTTTCGGCGGTTCCGAGGGCGTCGGGTCCCGTTTTCATGTTTTGCGCGCCCATACTCATTTTCGGCGGTTCCGAGGGCGTCGGGTCCCTTTTTCAAGTTATGCGCCCCCGGACTCGTTTTCGGCGGTACCAAGGGTCTCGGGTCCCGTTTTCATGTTTTGCTCGCCCGCACTCGTTTTCGGCGGTACCGACTGCGTCGGGTCCCGTTTCCATGTTTTGCGTGCCCGGACTAGTTTTCGACGGTACCGAGGGCGTGGGGTCCCGTTTTCATGTTTTGCACGCCGAGACTCGTTTTCGTCAGTACCGAGGGCGTCGGGTCCCGTTTTCATGTTTTGTGCGTCCAGACTCGTTTCCTCGGTTCCGAGGGCGTCGTCGCCCTTTTTCATGTTTTGCGCGCCCGGACTCGTTCTCGGCGGTACTGAGGGCGTCGTCTCCCGTTTTCATGTTTTCCGCTCCCGGACATGTTTTTGGGAGTACCGAGGGCGTCGGGTCCCGTTTTCATGTTTTGCTCGCCCGGACTCATTTTCGGCGGTACCGACGGCGTCGAGTCCCGTTTTCATGTTTGGCGTGCCCGGACTCGTTTTCTGCGGTACCGAGGTCGTCGGGTCCCGTTTTCATGTTTTGCGCGCCCGGACTCATTTTCGGCGGTACCGAGGGCGTCGTTTCCCGTTTGCATGTTTTGCGCCCCCAGACTACTTTTCGGCGGTACCGAGGGCGTCGGGTCCCGTTTACATGTTTTGTGCCCCAGGACTCATTTTCCGTGGTGCCGAGGGCGTCGTGTCTCGTTTTCATGTTTTGCGCGCCCGGACTCGTTTTCTACGGTTCCGAGGGCGTCAGGTACCTTTTCATGTATTGCGCACCCGGACTCGTTTTCTGGCGTGCCGAGTGCGTCGGGTTCCATTTTGATGTTTTACGCGCCTAGACTCGTATTCGGCGGTTCCGAGGGCGTCGGGTCCCTTTTTCATGTTTTGAGCGCTCGGACTCGTTTTCGGCGGTTCAGAGGGCGTCGTCAACCGTTTTCATGTTTTCCGCTACCGGACATGTTCTTGGGAGTACCGAGGGCGTCGGGTCCCGTTTTCAAGTTTTGCGCGCCCGGACTCATTTTCGGCGGTACCGAGGGCGTCGTTTCCCGTTTGCATGTTTTGCTCCCCAGACTAATTTTCGGCGGTAACGAGGGCGTCGTTTCCCGTTTACATGTTTTGTGCCCCAGGTCCCGTTTTCATGTTTTACTCGCCCGGACTCGTTTTCGGCGGTACCGACGGCGTCGGGTCCCGTTTCCATGTTTTGCGAGCCCGGACTCGTTTTTGACGGTACCGACGGCGTCGGGTCCCGTTTTCATGTTTTGCGTGCCCGGACTCGTTTTCGACGGTACCGAGGGCGTCGGGTAACGTTTTCATGTTTTGCGCGCCCGAACTTGTTGTCGTCAGTACCGAGGGCATCGGGTCCCGTTTTCATGTTTTGTGCGCCCAGACTCGTTTTCGGCGGTTCCGAGGGCGTCGGGTCCCGTTTTCATGTTTTGCGCGCCCGGACTCTTTTTCAGCGGTTCCGAGGGCGTCGGGTCCCGTTTTCATGTTTTGCAAGCCCAGACTGGTTTTCGGCGGTTTAGAGGGCGTCGGGTCCCTTTTTCATGTTTTGCGCGCCCGGACTCATTTTCGGCGGTACCGAGGGCGTCGTCTCCCGTTGTCATGTTTTCCGCTCCCGGACATGTTTTTGGGAGTACCCAGGGCGTCGGGTCCCGTTTCCATGTTTTGTGCGCCCTGACTCATTTTCGGCGGTACCGAGGGCGTCGTTTCCCGTTTGCATGTTTTGCGCCCCCAGACTCATTTTCGGCGGTACCGAGGGCGTCGGGTCCCGTTTTCATGTTTTGTGCCCCAGGACTCGTTTTTCGTGGTGCCGAGGGCGTCCTGTCTCGTTTTCATATTTTGCGTGCCCGGACTCGTTTTCGGGCGTTCCGAGTGCGTCGGGTCCCGTTTTGATGTTTTGCGAACCCAAACTCGTCTTCGGCGATTCCGAGGGCGTCGGGTCTCTTTTTCATGTTTTGCGCGCCCGAACTCGTTTGCATCGGTACCGAGGGCGTCGGGTACCGTTTTCATGTTTTGCGCGCCCGGACACATTTTCGGCGGTACCGAGGGAGTCCGGTCACGTTTTCATGTTTGCGCCCCCGGACTCGTTTTCGGCGGTTCCGAGGTCGTCGGGTCCCGTTTCCATGTTTTGCGCGCCCGGACTCATTTTCGGCAGTACCGAGGGCGTCGTTTCCCGTTTGCATGTTTTGCGCCACCAGACTCATTTTCAGCGGTACCGAGGGCATCGGGTCCCGTTTTCATGTTTTGTGCCCCATGACTCATTTTTCGTGGTGCCGAGGGTGTCGTGTCTCGTTTTCATGTTTTGCGCGTCCGGACTCGTTTTCGACGGTTCCGAGGGCGTCGGTTCCCGTTTTCATGTTTTGCGCGCCCGGATTCATTTTCGGTGGTACCGAGGGCGTCAGGTCCCGTTTTCATGTTTTGTGCGCCCTGACTCATTTTCGGCGGTACCGAGGGCGTCGTTTCCCGTTTGCATGTTTTGCGCCCCCAGACTCATTTTCGGCGGTACCGAGGGCGTCGGGTCCCGTTTTCATGTTTTGTGCCCCAGGACTCGTTTTTCGTGGTGCCGAGGGCGTCCTGTCTCGTTTTCATATTTTACGTGCCCGGACTCGTTTTCGGGCGTGCCGAGTGCGTCGGGTCCCGTTTTGATGTTTTGCGAACCCAAACTCGTATTCAGCGATTCCGAGGGCGTCGGGTCTCGTTTTCATGTTTTGCGCGCCCGAACTCGTTTGCATCGGTACCGAGGGCTTCGGGTACCGTTTTCATGTTTTGCGCGCCCGGACACATTTTCGGCGGTACCGAGGGAGTCCGGTCACGTTTTCATGTTTTGCGCGCCCGCACTCATTTTCGGCGGTACCGAGGTCGTCGGTCCCGTTTTCATGTTTGCGCCCCCGGACTCGTTTTCGGCGGTTCCGAGGTCGTCGGGTCCCGTTTCCATGTTTTGCGCGCCCGGACTCATTTTCCGCAGTTCCGAGGGCGTCGTTTCCCGTTTGCATGTTTTGCGCCACCAGACTCATTTTCAGCGGTACCGAGGGCATCGGGTCCCGTCTTCATGTTTTGTGCCCCATGACTCATTTTTCGTGGTGCCGAGGGCGTCGTGTCTCGTTTTCATGTTTTGCGCGTCCGGACTCGTTTTCGACGGTTCCGAGGGCGTCGGGTCCCGTTTTCATGTTTTGCGCGCTCGGATTCATTTTCGGCGGTACCGAGGGCGTCAGGTCCCGTTTTCATGTTTTGCGCGCCCGAACTCATTTTCGGCCGTCCCGTTTTCATGTTTTCCGCTCCCGGACATGTTTTTTGGAGTATTGAGTGCGTCGGGTCCCGTCTTAATGTTTTGCGCGCCAGAACTCGTTTTCGACGGTTCCGGGGGCGTCAGGTCCCGTTTTCATGTTTTGCGCGCCCGGACTCGTTTTCTGCGGTACCGAGGGCGTCGGGTCTCTTTTTCTTGTTTGCCGAGGACATGTGTTTGGGAGTACCGACGGCATCGGGTCCCGTTTTCATGTTTTCCGCTCCCGGACATGTTTTTGGGAGTACCGAGGGCGTCGGCTCCCGTTTTCATGTTTTGCTCGCCCGGACTCGTTTTCGGCGGTACCGACGGCGTCGGGTCGCGTTTTCATATTTTGCGCGCCCGGACTCGTTTTCGACGGTTCCGAGGTCGTCGGGTACCGTTTCCATATTTTGCGCGCCCCGGACTCATTTTCGGCGGTACCGAGGGCGTCGTTTCTCGTTTGCATGTTTTGCGCCCCCAGACTCATTTTCGGCGGTACCGAGGGCGTCGGGTCCCGTTTTCATGTTTTGTGCCCCAGGACTCGTTATTCGTGATGCCGAGGGCGTCGTGCCTCGTTTTCATGTTTTGCGCGCCCGGACTCATTTTCGGCGGTTCCGAGGGCGTCGGTTACTATTTTCATGTTTTGTGCGCCTGGACTAGTTTTCGGCGGTATCGAGGGTGTCAGGTCCCTTTTCATGTTTTGCGCGCCCGGACTTGTTTTCGGGCGTGCCGAGTGCGTCGGGTCCCGTTTTGATGTTTTGCGAACCCAAACTCGTATTCGGCTGTTCCGAGGGCGTCAGGTCTCGTTTTTATGTTTTGCGCGCCCGGATTCGTTTTCATCACTACCGAGGGCGTCGGGTCCCGTTTTCATGTTTTGCCCGCCCGGACTCATTTTCGGCGGCACCGAGGTCGTCAGGTCCCGTTTTCATGTTTGCGCCCCCGGACTCGTGTTCGGTGGTATGGAGGGCGTCGGGGCCTGTTTTCATGTTTTGCGCGCCAGGACTCATTTTCGGCCATGCCGTGGGCTTCGAGTCCCGTTTTCATGTTTTGCGCTCCCGGACTCATTTTCTGCGGTTCCGAGGGCGTCGGGTCCCATTTTCATGTTTTGCGCGCCCGGACTCAATTTCTGCGGTACCGAGGGCGTCGGGTCCCGTTTTCTTATTTTCCGCTCCCGAACATGTTTTTGGGAGTACCGACGGCGTCGGGTCCCGTTTTCATGTTTTGCGCGCCCGGACTCATTTTCAGCGGTGCCGAGTGCGTCTGGTCTCGTTTTCATGTTTTGCGCGCCCGGACTCGTTTTCGGCGGTTCGGAGGGCGTCGGGTCCCGTTTCCATGTTTTGCGCGCCCGAACTCGTTTTCGGCGGTTCCGTGGGCGTCGGGTACCGTTTTCATGTTTTGTGCGACTGGACTAGTTTTCGGCGGTATCGAGGGTGTCGGGTACCTTTTCATGTTTTCCGCGCCCGGACTCGTTTTCGGGCGTGCCGAGTGCGTCGGGTCCCGTTTTGATGTTTTGCGAACCCATACTCGTTTTCGGCGGTTCCGAGGGCGTCGGGTCCCGTTTTCATGTTTTGTGCCCCAGGACTCGTTTTTCGTGGTGTCGAGGGCGTCGTGTCTCGTTTTCATGTTTTGCGCGCCCGGACTCATTTTCGGTTGTTCCGAGGGCGTCGGGTCCCGTTTTCATGTGTTGCGCGCCCGGACTCGTTTTTGGCGGTTCCGTGGGCGTCGGGTACCATTTTCATGTTTTGTGCGACTGGACTAGTTTTCGGCGGTATCGAGGGTGTCGGGTACCTTTTCATGTTTTCCGCGCCCGGACTCGTTTTCGGGCGTGCCGAGTGCGTCGGGTCCCGTTTTGATGTTTTGCGAACCCATACTCGTTTTCGGCGGTTCCGAGGGCGTCGGGTCTCGTTTTCTTGTTTTGCGCGCCCGGACTCATTTTCATCGGTACCGAGGGCGTCGGGTCCCGTTTTCATGTTTTGCGCGTCCGGACACATTTTCGGAGGTAACGAGGGAGTCCGGTCCCGTTTTCATGTTTTGCGCGCCCGGACTCGTTTTCGGCGGTACCGAGGTCGTCAGGTCCCGTTTTCATGTTTTGCGCGTCCAGACTTGTGGGTTCCCGTTTTCATATTTTGCGCCAGGACTCATTTTCGGCCATGCCGTGGGCTTCGAGTCCCGTTTTCATGTATTGTGCGCACGGACTCGTTTTCGGCGGTATCGAGGGTGTCGGGTCCTGTTTTCATGTTTTGCGGGCCCGGACTCGTTTTCGGCGTTTTCGAGGGCGTCGGGTGTCCTTTTCATGCTATGCGCGCCCGGACTCGTTTTCGGAGGTACCGAGGGCGTCAGGTCCCGTTTTCATGTTTTGCGCGCCCGAACACGTTTTCGACCGTCCCGTTTTCATATTTTCCGCTGCCGGACATGTTTTTTGGAGTACTGAGGGAGTCAGGTCCCGTTTTCATGTTTTGCGCGCCAGGACTCATTTTCGGCGGTTCCGAAGGCGTCGGGTCCCATTTTCATGTTTTGCGCGCCCGGACTCAATTTCTGCGGTACCGAGGGCGTCGGGTCCCGTTTTCTTATTTTCCGCTCCCGAACATGTTTTTGGGAGTACCGACGGCGTCGGGTCCCGTTTTCATGTTTTGCTCGCCCGGATTCGTTTTCAGCGGTGCCGAGTGCGTCTGGTCTCGTTTTCATGTTTTGCGCGCCCGGACTCGTTTTCGGCGGTTCGGAGGGCGTCGGGTCCCGTTTCCATGTTTTGCGCGCCCGAACTCGTTTTCGTCCGAACCGAGGGCGTCGGGTCCCGTTTTCATGTTTTGCGCGCCCGAACTCATTTTCGGCGGTTCTGAGGGCGTCGGGTCCCGTTTTCATGTTTTACGGGTCTCGACTCCTTTTCGGCGGTTCCGAGGGCGTCAGGTCCCTTTTTCAAGTTTTGCGCGCCCGGACTCGTTTTCGGCGGTACCGAGGGCGTTGGGTCCCGTTTTCTTGTTTTACGCTCCCGGACATGTTTTGGGGAGTACCGAGGGCGTCGGGTCCCTTTTTCAAGTTTTGCGCCCCTAGACTCATTTTCGGCGGTACCGAGGTCGTCGGGTCCCTTTTTCATGTTTTACTCGCCCGGACTCGTTTTCGGCGGTATTGATGGCGTCGGGTCCCGTTTCAATGTTTTGCGCGCCCGGACTTGTTTTCAGCGGGTCCCGTTTTCACGTTTTGCGCGCCTAGACTCGTATTTGGCGGTTCCGAGGGCGTCGAGTCCCGTTTTCATATTTTGCCCCGCCCGACTCGTATTCGGCGGTTCTGAGGGCGTCGGGTCCCTTTTCATGTTTTGCATGCCCGGACTCCTTTTCGTCCGAACCGAGGGCGTCGGGTCCCGTTTTCATGTTTTGCGCGCCTGAACTCGTTTTCGGCGGTACCAACGGCGTCGGGTCCTGTTTTCATGTTTTGCGCGCCCAGACTCGTATTCGGCGGTTCCGAGGGCGTCGGGTCCCTTTTTCATGTTTTGCGTGCCCGGACTCGTTTTCATCGGTATCGTGGGCGTCGGGTCCCGTTTTCATGTTTTGCGCGCCCAGACACATTTTCGACGGTACCGAGGGAGCCAGGTCCCGTTTTCATGTGTTGCGCGCCCGGACTCGTTTTCGACGGTACCGAGTTCGTCAGGTCTCGTTTTCATGTTTTGCGCCCCCGGACTCATGTTCGGCTGTATGGAGGGCGTCGGGTCATGTTTTCATGTTTTGCGCGCCAGGACTCATTTTCGTCCAAGTCGTGGGCGTCGGGTCCCGTTTTCATCTTTTGCGCGCCTAGACTCGTTTTCGGCGGTTCCGAGGGCGTCGGGTCCTGTTTCATATTTTGCGCGTCCAGACTCGTTTTCTGCGGTACCGAGGTCGTCTGGTCTCGTTTTCATATTCTGCGCCCGGAATCGTTTTAGGCCGTGCCGAGGGCGTCGGGTCCCGTTTTCATGTATTGCGCGCACCGACTCGTTTTCGGCGGTATCGAGGGTGTCGGGTACTGTTTTCATGTTTTGCGCGCCCAGACTCATTTTCGGCGGTTCCGAGGGCGTCGGGTGCCGTTTTCATGCTATGCGCGCCCGAACTCATTTTCGGACGTATCGAGGGCGTCAGGTCCCGTTTTCATGTTTTGCGCGCCCGAACTCGTTTTCGGCCGTCCCGTTTTCATGTTTTCCCCTCCCGGACATGTTTTTTGGAGTACTGAGTGCGTTGGGTCCCGTTTTCATGTTTTGCGCGCCAGGACCCATTTTTGGCGGTTCCGAGGGCGTCGGGTACCGTTTTCATGTTTTGCGCTTCCGGACTCGTTTTCTGCGGTACCGATGGCGTCGGGTCCCGTTTTCTTATTTTCCGCTCCCGGACCTGTTTTTGGGAGTACCGACGGCGTCGGGTCCCGTTTTCATGTTTTGCTCGCCCGGATTCGTTTTCAGCGGTGCCGAGTGCGTCGGGTCTCGTTTTCATGTTTTGCGCGCCTAGACTCGTTTTCGGCGGTTCCGAGGGCGTCGGGTCCCGTTTCCATGTTTTACGCGCCCAGACTCGTTTTTGGCAGTACCGAGGGCGTCGGGTCCCGTTTTCATGTTTTCCGCTCCTGGACATGTTTTTGGGAGTACCGAGGGCGTCAGGTCCCTTTTTCAAGTTTTGCGCCCCCGGACTCATTTTCGGCGGTACCGAGGGCGTCGGGTACCGTTTTCATGTTTTACTCGCTCAGACTCGTTTTCTGCGGTACCGAGGGGGTCGGGTCTTGTCTTCTTATTTTCCGAGGACATGTGTTTGGGAGTACCGACGGCATCGGGTCCCGTTTTCATGTTTTGCTCGCCCGGATTCGTTTTCCGCAGTGCCGAGTGCGTCGGGTCTCGTTTTCATGGTTTGTGCGCCCAGACTCGTTTTCGGCGGTTCCGAGGGTGTCGGGTCCCGTTTTCAAGTTTTGCGCGTCCAGACTCGTTTTCGGCGGTTCCGAGGGCGTGTGGTCCCGTTTTAATGTTTTGCGCGCCCGGACTCGTTTTCGGCGGTACCGAGGGCGTCGGGTCCCGTTTTCATGTTTTCCGCTCCCGGACATGTTTTTGGGAGTACCGAGGGCGTCGGGTCCCTTTTTCAAGTTTTGCGCCCGGACTAATTTTCGGCGGTACCGAGGGCGTCGGGTCCTGTTTTCATGTTTTACTCGCCCGGACTCGTTTTCGGCGGTACCGACGGCGTCGGGTCCCGTTTCCATGTTTTGCGCGCCCGGACTCGTTTTCGACGGTACCGAGGGCGTCGGGTCCTGTTTTCATGTTTTGCGCGCCCGGACTCGTTTTCGACGGTACCGAGGGTGTCGGGTCCCGTTTTCATGTTTTGCGCTTCCGAACTCGTTTTCGTCAGTACCGTGGGCTTCAGGTGCCCGTTTTCATGTTTTGTGCGCCCAGACTCATTTTCGGTGGTTCCGAGGGCGTCGGGTACCGTTTTCATGTTTTGCGCGCTCGGACTCGTTTTCGGCGGTTCCGAGGGCGTCAGGTCCCATTTTCATGTTTTGCGCGCCCCGACTCGTTTTCGGCGGTTCAGAGGGCGTCGGGTCCCTTTTTCATGTTTTGCGCGCCCGGACTCATTTTCGACGGTACCGAGGGCGTCGTCTCCCGTTTTCATGTTTTCCGCTCCCGGACATGTTTTTGGGAGTACCGAGGGCGTCGGGTCCCGTTTTCATGTTTTGCTCGCCCGGACTCGTTTTCGGCGATACCGACGGCGTCGGGTCCGGTTTTCATGTTTTGCTCGCCCGGATTCGTTTTCGGTTGTACCGAGGTCGTCGGGTCCCGTTTCCATGTTTTGCGCGCCCGGACTCATTTTCAGCGATACCGAGGGCGTCGTTTCCCGTTTGCATGTTTTGCGCCTCCAGACTCATTTTCGGCGGTACCGAGGGCGTCGGGTCCCGTTTTCATGTTTTGTGCCCCAGGACTCGTTTTTCGTGGTGTCGAGGGCGTCGTGTCTCGTTTTCATGTTTTGCGCGCCCGGACTCATTTTCGGTTGTTCCGAGGGCGTCGGGTCCCGTTTTCATGTGTTGCGCGCCCGGACTCGTTTTCGGCGGTTCCGTGGGCGTCGGGTACCATTTTCATGTTTTGTGCGACTGGACTAGTTTTCGGCGGTATCGAGGGTGTCGGGTACCTTTTCATGTTTTCCGCGCCCGGACTCGTTTTCGGGCGTGCCGAGTGCGTCGGGTCCCGTTTTGATGTTTTGCGAACCCATACTCGTTTTCGGCGGTTCCGAGGGCGTCGGGTCTCGTTTTCTTGTTTTGCGCGCCCGGACTCATTTTCATCGGTACCGAGGGCGTCGGGTCCCGTTTTCATGTTTTGCGCGTCCGGACACATTTTCGGAGGTAACGAGGGAGTCCGGTCCCGTTTTCATGTTTTGCGCGCCCGGACTCGTTTTCGGCGGTACCGAGGTCGTCAGGTCCCGTTTTCATGTTTTGCGCGTCCAGACTTGTGGGTTCCCGTTTTCATATTTTGCGCCAGGACTCATTTTCGGCCATGCCGTGGGCTTCGAGTCCCGTTTTCATGTTTTGCGCTCCCGGACTCATTTTCTGCGGTTCCGAGGGCGTCGGGTCCCGTTTCATATTTTGCGTGTCCAGACTCGTCGGGTCCCGTTTTCATATTTTGCGCCCGGACTCGTTTTAGGCCGTGCCGAGGGCGTCGGGTCCCGTTTTCATGTATTGTGCGCACGGACTCGTTTTCGGCGGTATCGAGGGTGTCGGGTCCTGTTTTCATGTTTTGCGGGCCCGGACTCGTTTTCGGCGGTTTCGAGGGCGTCGGGTGTCCTTTTCATGCTATGCGCGCCCAGACTCGTTTTCGGAGGTACCGAGGGCGTCAGGTCCCGTTTTCATGTTTTGCGCGCCCGAACACGTTTTCGACCGTCCCGTTTTCATATTTTCCGCTGCCGGACATGTTTTTTGGAGTACTGAGGGAGTCAGGTCCTGTTTTCATGTTTTGCGCGCCAGGACTCATTTTCGGCGGTTCCGAAGGCGTCGGGTCCCATTTTCATGTTTTGCGCGCCCGGACTCAATTTCTGTGGTACCGAGGGCGTCGGGTCCCATTTTCTTATTTTCCGCGCCCGAACATGTTTTTGGGAGTACCGACGGCGTCGGGTCCCGTTTTCATGTTTTGCTCGCCCGGATTCGTTTTCAGCGGTGCCGAGTGCGTCTGGTCTCGTTTTCATGTTTTGCGCGCCCGGACTCGTTTTCGGCGGTTCCGAGGGCGTCTGGTCCCGTTTCCATGTTTTGCGCGCCCGAACTCGTTTTCGTCCGAACCGAGGGCGTCGGGTCCCGTTTTCATGTTTTGCGCGCCCGAACTCATTTTCGGCGGTTCTGAGGGCGTCGGGTCCCGTTTTCATGTTTTACGTGCCTGGACTCTTTTTCGGCGGTTTCGAGGGCGTCGGGTCCCTTTTTCAAGTTTTGCGCGCCCGGACTCGTTTTCGGCGGTACCGAGGGCGTCGGGTCCCGTTTTCTTATTTTACGCTCCCGGACATGTTTTTGGTAGTACCGAGGGCGTCGGGTCCCTTTTTCAAGTTTTGCGCCCCTAGACTCATTTTCGGCGGTACCGAGGGCGTCGGGTCCCTTTTTCATGTTTTACTCGCCCGGACTCATTTTCGGCGGTATTGATGGCGTCGGGTCCCGTTTCAATGTTTTGCGCGCCCGGACTTGTTTTCAGCGGTGCCTAGTGCGTCGGGTCCCGTTTTCACGTTTTGCGCGCCTGGACTCGTATTTGGCGGTTCCGAGGGCGTCGGGTCCCGTTTTCATATTTTGCGCCGCCCGACTCGTATTCGGCGGTTCTGAGGGCGTCGGGTCCCTTTTCATGTTTTGCATGCCCGGACTCCTTTTCGTCCGAACCGAGGGCGTCGGGTCCCGTTTTCATGTTTTGCGCGCCTGAACTCGTTTTCGGCGGTACCAACGGCGTCGGGTCCCGTTTTCATGTTTTGCGCGCCCAGACTCGTATTCGGCGGTTCCGAGGGCGTCGGGTCCCGTTTTCATGTTTTGCGCGCCCAGACACATTTTCGACGGTACCGAGGGAGCCAAGTCCCGTTTTCATGTGTTGCGCGCACAGACTCGTT
This sequence comes from Schoenoplectus triqueter, assembly GCA_964058805.1. Classification (NCBI taxonomy): domain Eukaryota; kingdom Viridiplantae; phylum Streptophyta; class Magnoliopsida; order Poales; family Cyperaceae; genus Schoenoplectus; species Schoenoplectus triqueter. The sequence continues at coordinate 438,893 of CAXKVV010002149.1, forward strand.
TTCGACGGTACCGAGTTCGTCAGGTCTCGTTTTCATGTTTTGCGCCCCCGGACTCATGTTCGGCGGTATGGAGGGCGTCGGGTCATGTTTTCATGTTTTGCGCGCCAGGACTCATTTTCGTCCAAGTCGTGGGCGTCGGGTCCCGTTTTCATCTTTTGCGCGCCTAGACTCGTTTTCGGCGGTTCCGAGGGCGTCGGGTCCCGTTTCATATTTTGCGCGTCCAGACTCGTTTTCTGCGGTACCGAGGTCGTCGGGTCTCGTTTTCATATTCTGCGCCCGGAATCGTTTTAGGCCGTGCCGAGGGCGTCGGGTCCCGTTTTCATGTATTGCGCGCACCGACTCATTTTCGGCGGTATCGAGGGTGTCAGGTACTGTTTTCATGTTTTGCGCGCCCAGACTCATTTTCGGCGGTTCCGAGGGCGTCGGGTGCCGTTTTCATGCTATGCGCGCCCGGACTCATTTTCGGACGTACCGAGGGCGTCAGGTCCCGTTTTCATGTTTTGCGCGCCCGAACTCGTTTTCGGCCGTCCCGTTTTCATGTTTTCCCCTCCCGGACATGTTTTTTGGAGTACTGAGTGCGTTGGGTCCCGTTTTCATGTTTTGCGCGCCAGGACCCATTTTCGGCGGATCCGAGGGCGTCGGGTACCGTTTTCATGTTTTGCGCTTCCGGACTCGTTTTCTGTGGTACCGATGGCGTCGGGTCCCGTTTTCTTATTTTCCGCTCCCGGACATGTTTTTGGGAGTACCGACGGCGTAAGGTCCCGTTTTCATGTTTTGCTCGCCCGGATTCGTTTTCAGCGGTGCCAAGTGCGTCGGGTCTCGTTTTCATGTTTTGCGCGCCTGGACTCGTTTTCGGCGGTTCCGAGGGCGTCGGGTCCCGTTTCCATGTTTTACGCGCCAGGACTCGTTTTCGTCCGTACCGAGGGCGTCGGGTCCCGTTTTCTTTTTTTGCGCGCCCGGACTCATTTTCGTCGGTTCCGAGGGCGTCGGGTCCCGTTTTCATGTTTTGCGCGCCCAGACTCGTTTTTGGCAGTACCAAGGGCGTCGGGTCCCGTTTTCATGTTTTCCGCTCCCGGATATGTTTTTGGGAGTACCGAGGGCGTCAGGTCCCTTTTTCAAGTTTTGCGCCCCCGGACTCATTTTCGGCGGTACCGAGGGCGTCGGGTCTTGTCTTCTTATTTTCCGAGGACATGTATTTGGGAGTACCGACGGCATCGGGTCCTGTTTTCATGTTTTGCTCGCCCGGATTCGTTTTCCGCAGTGCCGAGTGCGTCGGGTCTCATTTTCATGGTTTGCGCGCCCAGACTCGTTTTCGGCAGTACCGAGGGCGTCGGGTCCCGTTTTCATGTTTTCCGCTCCCGGACATGTTTTTGGGAGTACCGATGGCGTCGGGTCCCTTTTTCAAGTTTTGCGCCCCGGACTAATTTTCGGCGGTACCGAGGGCGTCGGGTCCTGTTTTCATGTTTTACTCGCCCGGACTCGTTTTCGGCGGTACCGACGGCGTCGGGTCCCGTTTCCATGTTTTGCGCGCCCGGACTCGTTTTCGACGGTACCGAGGGCGTCGGGTCCTGTTTTCATGTTTTGCGCGCCCGGACTCGTTTTCGACGGTACCGAGGGCGTCGGGTCCCGTTTTCATGTTTTGCGCTTCCGAACTCGTTTTCGTCAGTACCGAGGGCTTCAGGTGCCCGATTTCATGTTTTGTGCGCCCAGACTCGTTTTCGGTGGTTCCGAGGGCGTCGGGTACCGTTTTCATGTTTTGCGCGCTCAGACTCGTTTTCGGCGGTTCCGAGGGCGTCAGGTCCCATTTTCATGTTTTGCGCGCCCCGACTCGTTTTCGGCGGTTCAGAGGGCGTCGGGTCCCTTTTTCATGTTTTGCGCGCCCGGACTCATTTTCGGCGGTACCGAGGGCGTCGTCTCCCATTTTCATGTTTTCCGCTCCCGGACATGTTTTTGGGAGTACCAAGGGCGTCGGGTCCCGTTTTCATGTTTTGCTCGCCCGGACTCGTTTTCGGCGATACCGACGGCGTCGCCGTTTTCATGTTTTGCTCGCCCGGATTCGTTTTCGGTGGTACCGAGGTCGTCGGGTCCCGTTTCCATGTTTTGCGCGCCCGGACTCATTTTCAGCGATACCGAGGGCGTCGTTTCCCGTTTGCATGTTTTGCGCCTCCAGTCGTTTTAGGCCGTGCCGAGGGCGTCGGGTCCCGTTTTCATGTATTGTGCGCACGGACTCGTTTTCGGCGGTATCGAGGGTGTCGGGTCCTGTTTTCATGTTTTGCGGGCCCGGACTCGTTTTCGGCGGTTTCGAGGGCGTCGGGTGTCCTTTTCATGCTATGCGCGCCCAGACTCGTTTTCGGAGGTACCGAGGGCGTCAGGTCCCGTTTTCATGTTTTGCGCGCCCGAACACGTTTTCGACCGTCCCGTTTTCATATTTTCCGCTGCCGGACATGTTTTTTGGAGTACTGAGGGAGTCAGGTCCTGTTTTCATGTTTTGCGCGCCAGGACTCATTTTCGGCGGTTCCGAAGGCGTCGGGTCCCATTTTCATGTTTTGCGCGCCCGGACTCAATTTCTGTGGTACCGAGGGCGTCGGGTCCCATTTTCTTATTTTCCGCGCCCGAACATGTTTTTGGGAGTACCGACGGCGTCGGGTCCCGTTTTCATGTTTTGCTCGCCCGGATTCGTTTTCAGCGGTGCCGAGTGCGTCTGGTCTCGTTTTCATGTTTTGCGCGCCCGGACTCGTTTTCGGCGGTTCCGAGGGCGTCTGGTCCCGTTTCCATGTTTTGCGCGCCCGAACTCGTTTTCGTCCGAACCGAGGGCGTCGGGTCCCGTTTTCATGTTTTGCGCGCCCGAACTCATTTTCGGCGGTTCTGAGGGCGTCGGGTCCCGTTTTCATGTTTTACGTGCCTGGACTCCTTTTCGGCGGTTCCGAGGGCGTCGGGTCCCTTTTTCAAGTTTTGCGCGCCCGGACTCGTTTTCGGCGGTACCGAGGGCGTCGGGTCCCGTTTTCTTGTTTTACGCTCCCGGACATGTTTTTGGTAGTACCGAGGGCGTCGGGTCCCTTTTTCAAGTTTTGCGCCCCTAGACTCATTTTCGGCGGTACCGAGGGCGTCGGGTCCCTTTTTCATGATTTACTCGCCCGGACTCATTTTCGGCGGTATTGATGGCGTCGGGTCCCGTTTCAATGTTTTGTGCGCCCGGACTTGTTTTCAGCGGTGCCTAGTGCGTCGGGTCCCGTTTTCACGTTTTGCGCGCCTGGACTCGTATTTGGCGGTTCCGAGGGCGTCGGGTCCCGTTTTCATATTTTGCGCCGCCCGACTCGTATTCGGCGGTTCTGAGGGCGTCGGGTCCCTTTTCATGTTTTGCATGCCCGGACTCCTTTTCGTCCGAACCGAGGGCGTCGGGTCCCGTTTTCATGTTTTGCGCGCCTGAACTCGTTTTCGGCGGTACCAACGGCGTCGGGTCCCGTTTTCATGTTTTGCGCGCCCAGACTCGTATTCGGCGGTTCCGAGGGCGTCGGGTCCCTTTTTCATGTTTTGCGTGCCCGGACTCGTTTTCATCGGTACCGTGGGCGTCGGGTCCCGTTTTCATGTTTTGCGCGCCCAGACACATTTTCGACGGTACCGAGGGAGCCAGGTCCCGTTTTCATGTGTTGCGCGCACGGACTCGTTTTCGACGGTACCGAGTTCGTCAGGTCTCGTTTTCATGTTTTGCGCCCCCGGACTCATGTTCGGCGGTATGGAGGGCGTCGGGTCATGTTTTCATGTTTTGCGCGCCAGGACTCATTTTCGTCCAAGTCGTGGGCGTCGGGTCCCGTTTTCATCTTTTGCGCGCCTAGACTCGTTTTCGGCGGTTCCGAGGGCGTCGGGTCCCGTTTCATATTTTGCGCGTCCAGACTCGTTTTCTGCGGTACCGAGGTCGTCGGGTCTCGTTTTCATATTCTGCGCCCGGAATCGTTTTAGGCCGTGCCGAGGGCGTCGGGTCCCGTTTTCATGTATTGCGCGCACCGACTCATTTTCGGCGGTATCGAGGGTGTCAGGTACTGTTTTCATGTTTTGCGCGCCCAGACTCATTTTCGGCGGTTCCGAGGGCGTCGGGTGCCGTTTTCATGCTATGCGCGCCCGGACTCATTTTCGGACGTACCGAGGGCGTCAGGTCCCGTTTTCATGTTTTGCGCGCCCGAACTCGTTTTCGGCCGTCCCGTTTTCATGTTTTCCCCTCCCGGACATGTTTTTTGGAGTACTGAGTGCGTTGGGTCCCGTTTTCATGTTTTGCGCGCCAGGACCCATTTTCGGCGGATCCGAGGGCGTCGGGTACCGTTTTCATGTTTTGCGCTTCCGGACTCGTTTTCTGTGGTACCGATGGCGTCGGGTCCCGTTTTCTTATTTTCCGCTCCCGGACATGTTTTTGGGAGTACCGACGGCGTCAGGTCCCGTTTTCATGTTTTGCTCGCCCGGATTCGTTTTCAGCGGTGCCGAGTGCGTCGGGTCTCGTTTTCATGTTTTGCGCGCCTGGACTCGTTTTCGGCGGTTCCGAGGGCGTCGGGTCCCGTTTCCATGTTTTACGCGCCAGGACTCGTTTTCGTCCGTACCGAGGGCGTCGGGTCCCGTTTTCTTTTTTTGCGCGCCCGGACTCATTTTCGTCGGTTCCGAGGGCGTCGGGTCCCGTTTTCATGTTTTGCGCGCCCAGACTCATTTTTGGCAGTACCAAGGGCGTCGGGTCCCGTTTTCATGTTTTCCGCTCCCGGATATGTTTTTGGGAGTACCGAGGGCGTCAGGTCCCTTTTTCAAGTTTTGCGCCCCCGGACTCATTTTCGGCGGTACCGAGGGCGTCGGGTCTTGTCTTCTTATTTTCCGAGGACATGTATTTGGGAGTACCGACGGCATCGGGTCCTGTTTTCATGTTTTGCTCGCCCGGATTCATTTTCCGCAGTGCCGAGTGCGTCGGGTCTCATTTTCATGGTTTGCGCGCCCAGACTCGTTTTCGGCAGTACCGAGGGCGTCGGGTCCCGTTTTCATGTTTTCCGCTCCCGGACATGTTTTTGGGAGTACCGAGGGCGTCGGGTCCCTTTTTCAAGTTTTGCGCCCCGGACTAATTTTCGGCGGTACCGAGGGCGTCGGGTCCTGTTTTCATGTTTTACTCGCCCGGACTCGTTTTCGGCGGTACCGACGGCGTCGGGTCCCGTTTCCATGTTTTGCGCGCCCGGACTCGTTTTCGACGGTACCGAGGGCGTCGGGTCCTGTTTTCATGTTTTGCGCGCCCGGACTCGTTTTCGACGGTACCGAGGGCGTCGGGTCCCGTTTTCATGTTTTGCGCTTCCGAACTCGTTTTCGTCAGTACCGAGGGCTTCAGGTGCCCGATTTCATGTTTTGTGCGCCCAGACTCGTTTTCGGTGGTTCCGAGGGCGTCGGGTACCGTTTTCATGTTTTGCGCGCTCAGACTCGTTTTCGGCGGTTCCGAGGGCGTCAGGTCCCATTTTCATGTTTTGCGCGCCCCGACTCGTTTTCGGCGGTTCAGAGGGCGTCGGGTCCCTTTTTCATGTTTTGCGCGCCCGGACTCATTTTCGGCGGTACCGAGGGCGTCGTCTCCCATTTTCATGTTTTCCGCTCCCGGACATGTTTTTGGGAGTACCAAGGGCGTCGGGTCCCGTTTTCATGTTTTGCTCGCCCGGACTCGTTTTCGGCGATACCGACGGCGTCGCCGTTTTCATGTTTTGCTCGCCCGGATTCGTTTTCGGTGGTACCGAGGTCGTCGGGTCCCGTTTCCATGTTTTGCGCGCCCGGACTCATTTTCAGCGATACCGAGGGCGTCGTTTCCCGTTTGCATGTTTTGCGCCTCCAGACTCATTTTCGGCGGTACCGAGGGCGTCGGGTCCCGTTTTCATGTTTTTTGCCCCAGGACTCGTTTTTCGTGGTGTCGAGGGCGTCGTGTCTCGTTTTCATGTTTTGCGCGCCCGGACTCGTTTTCGGTTGTTCCGAGGGCGTCGGGTCCCGTTTTCATGTGTTGCGCGCCCGGACTCGTTTTCGGCGGTTCCGAGGGCGTCGGGTCCCGTTTCATATTTTGCGTGTCCAGACTCGTCGGGTCCCGTTTTCATATTTTGTGCCCGGACTCGTTTTAGGCCGTGCCGAGGGCGTCGGGTCCCGTTTTCATGTATTGTGCGCACGGACTCGTTTTCGGCGGTATCGAGGGTGTCGGGTCCTGTTTTCATGTTTTGCGGGCCCGGACTCGTTTTCGGCGGTTTCGAGGGCGTCGGGTGTCCTTTTCATGCTATGCGCGCCCAGACTCGTTTTCGGAGGTACCGAGGGCGTCAGGTCCCGTTTTCATGTTTTGCGCGCCCGAACACGTTTTCGACCGTCCCGTTTTCATATTTTCCGCTGCCGGACATGTTTTTTGGAGTAATGAGGGAGTTAGGTCCTGTTTTCATGTTTTGCGCGCCAGGACTCATTTTCGGCGGTTCCGAAGGCGTCGGGTCCCATTTTCATGTTTTGCGCGCCCGGACTCAATTTCTGTGGTACCGAGGGCGTCGGGTCCCATTTTCTTATTTTCCGCGCCCGAACATGTTTTTGGGAGTACCGACGGCGTCGGGTCCCGTTTTCATGTTTTGCTCGCCCGGATTCGTTTTCAGCGGTGCCGAGTGCGTCTGGTCTCGTTTTCATGTTTTGCGCGCCCGGACTCGTTTTCGGCGGTTCCGAGGGCGTCTGGTCCCGTTTCCATGTTTTGCGCGCCCGAACTCGTTTTCGTCCGAACCGAGGGCGTCGGGTCCCGTTTTCATGTTTTGCGCGCCCGAACTCATTTTCGGCGGTTCTGAGGGCGTCGGGTCCCGTTTTCATGTTTTACGTGCCTGGACTCCTTTTCGGCGGTTCCGAGGGCGTCGGGTCCCTTTTTCAAGTTTTGCGCGCCCGGACTCGTTTTCGGCGGTACCGAGGGCGTCGGGTCCCGTTTTCTTGTTTTACGCTCCCGGACATGTTTTTGGTAGTACCGAGGGCGTCGGGTCCCTTTTTCAAGTTTTGCGCCCCTAGACTCATTTTCGGCGGTACCGAGGGCGTCGGGTCCCTTTTTCATGTTTTACTCGCCCGGACTCATTTTCGGCGGTATTGATGGCGTCGGGTCCCGTTTCAATGTTTTGTGCGCCCGGACTTGTTTTCAGCGGTGCCTAGTGCGTCGGGTCCCGTTTTCACGTTTTGCGCGCCTGGACTCGTATTTGGCGGTTCCGAGGGCGTCGGGTCCCGTTTTCATATTTTGCGCCGCCCGACTCGTATTCGGCGGTTCTGAGGGCGTCGGGTCCCTTTTCATGTTTTGCATGCCCGGACTCCTTTTCGTCCGAACCGAGGGCGTCGGGTCCCGTTTTCATGTTTTGCGCGCCTGAACTCGTTTTCGGCGGTACCAACGGCGTCGGGTCCCGTTTTCATGTTTTGCGCGCCCAGACTCGTATTCGGCGGTTCCGAGGGCGTCGGGTCCCTTTTTCATGTTTTGCGTGCCCGGACTCGTTTTCATCGGTACCGTGGGCGTCGGGTCCCGTTTTCATGTTTTGCGCGCCCAGACACATTTTCGACGGTACCGAGGGAGCCAGGTCCCGTTTTCATGTGTTGCGCGCACGGACTCGTTTTCGACGGTACCGAGTTCGTCAGGTCTCGTTTTCATGTTTTGCGCCCCCGGACTCATGTTCGGCGGTATGGAGGGCGTCGGGTCATGTTTTCATGTTTTGCGCGCCAGGACTCATTTTCGTCCAAGTCGTGGGCGTCGGGTCCCGTTTTCATCTTTTGCGCGCCTAGACTCGTTTTCGGCGGTTCCGAGGGCGTCGGGTCCCGTTTCATATTTTGCGCGTCCAGACTCGTTTTCTGCGGTACCGAGGTCGTCGGGTCTCGTTTTCATATTCTGCGCCCGGAATCGTTTTAGGCCGTGCCGAGGGCGTCGGGTCCCGTTTTCATGTATTGCGCGCACCGACTCATTTTCGGCGGTATCGAGGGTGTCAGGTACTGTTTTCATGTTTTGCGCGCCCAGACTCATTTTCGGCGGTTCCGAGGGCGTCGGGTGCCGTTTTCATGCTATGCGCGCCCGGACTCATTTTCGGACGTACCGAGGGCGTCAGGTCCCGTTTTCATGTTTTGCGCGCCCGAACTCGTTTTCGGCCGTCCCGTTTTCATGTTTTCCCCTCCCGGACATGTTTTTTGGAGTACTGAGTGCGTTGGGTCCCGTTTTCATGTTTTGCGCGCCAGGACCCATTTTCGGCGGATCCGAGGGCGTCGGGTACTGTTTTCATGTTTTGCGCTTCCGGACTCGTTTTCTGTGGTACCGATGGCGTCGGGTCCCGTTTTCTTATTTTCCGCTCCCGGACATGTTTTTGGGAGTACCGACGGCGTCAGGTCCCGTTTTCATGTTTTGCTCGCCCGGATTCGTTTTCAGCGGTGCCGAGTGCGTCGGGTCTCGTTTTCATGTTTTGCGCGCCTGGACTCGTTTTCGGCGGTTCCGAGGGCGTCGGGTCCCGTTTCCATGTTTTACGCGCCAGGACTCGTTTTCGTCCGTACCGAGGGCGTCGGGTCCCGTTTTCTTTTTTTGCGCGCCCGGACTCATTTTCGTCGGTTCCGAGGGCGTCGGGTCCCGTTTTCATGTTTTGCGCGCCCATACTCGTTTTTGGCAGTACCAAGGGCGTCGGGTCCCGTTTTCATGTTTTCCGCTCCCGGATATGTTTTTGGGAGTACCGAGGGCGTCAGGTCCCTTTTTCAAGTTTTGCGCCCCCGGACTCATTTTCGGCGGTACCGAGGGCGTCGGGTCTTGTCTTCTTATTTTCCGAGGACATGTATTTGGGAGTACCGACGGCATCGGGTCCTGTTTTCATGTTTTGCTCGCCCGGATTCGTTTTCCGCAGTGCCGAGTGCGTCGGGTCTCATTTTCATGGTTTGCGCGCCCAGACTCGTTTTCGGCAGTACCGAGGGCGTCGGGTCCCGTTTTCATGTTTTCCGCTCCCGGACATGTTTTTGGGAGTACCGAGGGCGTCGGGTCCCTTTTTCAAGTTTTGCGCCCCGGACTAATTTTCGGCGGTACCGAGGGCGTCGGGTCCTGTTTTCATGTTTTACTCGCCCGGACTCGTTTTCGGCGGTACCGACGGCGTCGGGTCCCGTTTCCATGTTTTGCGCGCCCGGACTCGTTTTCGACGGTACCGAGGGCGTCGGGTCCTGTTTTCATGTTTTGCGCGCCCGGACTCGTTTTCGACGGTACCGAGGGCGTCGGGTCCCGTTTTCATGTTTTGCGCTTCCGAACTCGTTTTCGTCAGTACCGAGGGCTTCAGGTGCCCGATTTCATGTTTTGTGCGCCCAGACTCGTTTTCGGTGGTTCCGAGGGCGTCGGGTACCGTTTTCATGTTTTGCGCGCTCAGACTCGTTTTCGGCGGTTCCGAGGGCGTCAGGTCCCATTTTCATGTTTTGCGCGCCCCGACTCGTTTTCGGCGGTTCAGAGGGCGTCGGGTCCCTTTTTCATGTTTTGCGCGCCCGGACTCATTTTCGGCGGTACCGAGGGCGTCGTCTCCCATTTTCATGTTTTCCGCTCCCGGACATGTTTTTGGGAGTACCAAGGGCGTCGGGTCCCGTTTTCATGTTTTGCTCGCCCGGACTCGTTTTCGGCGATACCGACGGCGTCGCCGTTTTCATGTTTTGCTCGCCCGGATTCGTTTTCGGTGGTACCGAGGTCGTCGGGTCCCGTTTCCATGTTTTGCGCGCCCGGACTCATTTTCAGCGATACCGAGGGCGTCGTTTCCCGTTTGCATGTTTTGCGCCTCCAGACTCATTTTCGGCGGTACCGAGGGCGTCGGGTCCCGTTTTCATGTTTTTTGCCCCAGGACTCGTTTTTCGTGGTGTCGAGGGCGTCGTGTCTCGTTTTCATGTTTTGCGCGCCCGGACTCGTTTTCGGTTGTTCCGAGGGCGTCGGGTCCCGTTTTCATGTGTTGCGCGCCCGGACTCGTTTTCGGCGGTTCCGTGGGCGTCGGGTACCATTTTCATGTTTTGTGCGACTGGACTAGTTTTCGGCGGTATCGAGGGTGTCGGGTACCTTTTCATGTTTTCCGCGCCCGGACTCGTTTTCGGGCGTGTCGAGTGCGTCGGGTCCCGTTTTGATGTTTTGCGAACCCAAACTCGTTTTCGGCGGTTCCGAGGGCGTCGGGTCTCGTTTTCATGTTTTGCGCGCCCGGACTCATTTTCATCGGTACCGAGGGCGTCGGGTCCCGTTTTCATGTTTTGCGCGCCCGGACACATTTTCGGAGGTAACGAGGGAGTCCGGTCCCGTTTTCACGTTTTGCGCGCCCGGACTCGTTTTCGGCGGTACCGAGGTCGTCAGGTCCCGTTTTCATGTTTTGCGCGTCCAGACTCGTGGGTTCCCGTTTTCATATTTTGCGCCCGGACTCGTTTTTGGCCGTGCCGAGGGCATCGGGTCCCGTTTTCATGTATTGTGCGCACGGACTCGTTTTCGACGGTATCGAGGGTGTCGGGTCTTATTTTCATGTTTTGCGGGCCCGGACTCGTTTTCAGCGGTTCCGAGGGCGTCGGGTGCCGTTTTCATGCTATGCGCGCCCGGACTCGTTTTCGGAGGTACCGAGGGCGTCAGGTCCCGTTTTCATGTTTTGCGTGCCCGAATTCGTTTTCGGCCGTCACGTTTTCATTTTTTCCGCTCCCGGACATGTTTTTTGGAGTACTGAGTGTGTCGGGTCCCGTTTTCATGTTTTGCGCGCCCGGACTCGTTTTCGACTGTACCGAGGGCGTCGGGTCCCTTTTTCACGTTTTGCACTCCCGGACTCGTTTTCGGCGGTACCGAGGGCGTCGGGTCTCTTTTGATGTTTTGCGCTACCGAACTCATTTTCGGCGGTACTTAGGGCGTCGGGTACCGTTTCCATGTTTTGCGCGCCCGGACTCATTTTCGGCGGTGCCGAGTGCGTCGGGTCCAGTTTTCATGTTTTGCCCGCCCGGACTCGTTTTCGACGGTTCCGAGGGCGTCGGGTGTCGTTTCATTATATGCCCGTCCGGACTCGTTTTCGACGGTACCGAGTGCGTCGGGCCCCGTTTTCATGTTTTACGCGCCCCGACTCGTTTTCGGTCGTGCCGAGGGCGTCGGGTCCCGTTTTCATGTTTTTCTTGCCCGGACTCGTTTTCGGCGGTACCAAGGGTGTCGGGTCCCGTTTTCATGTTTTGCGCGCCCAGACTCGCTTTCGAAGGTACCGAGGGCGTCGGTTCCCGTTTTCATGTTTTGCGCCCCTGGACTCGTTTTCGGCGGTACCTAGGGCCTCGGGTCCCGTTTTCATCTTTTGCGCGCCCAGAATCGTTTTCATCGGTAACGAGGACGTCGGGTCCAGTTTTCATGTTTTGCGCGCCCGGACTCATTTTCGGCAGTTCCGAGGGCGCCGGGTCCCGTTTTCATGTTTTGCGCGCCCGGACTCGTTTTCGGCAGTTCCGAGGGTGTCGGGTCCCGTTTTCATGTATTGCGCGCCCGGAATCGTTTTCGACGGTACCGAGGTCATTAGGTCCCATTTTCACGTTTGCGCCCCAGGACTCGTTTTCGACGGTACCGAGGGCGTCGGGTCCCTTTTTCACGTTTTGCGCGCCATGACTCTTTTTCGACGGTACCGAGGTCGTCGGGTCCCTTTTACACGTTTTGCGCTCCCAGACTCGTTTTCGGCGGTACCGAGGGCGTCGGGTCTCTTTTCATTTTTTGCGCACCCGAACTCATTTTCAGCGATACCGAGGGCGTCGGGACCCGTTTCCTTTTTTTGCGCGCCCGGACTCGTTTTCGGCGGTACCGAGGGCGTCGGGTCCCTTTTTCATGTCTTAGGAGTACTGAGGGCGGCGGGTCCCGTTTTCATGTTTTGCGCGCCCGGACTCATTTTCGACAGTTCCGAGGGCGTCGGGTGCCGTTTTCATTACATGTGCGCCCGGACTCGTTTTCGACGGTACCGAGGGAGTCGGGTCCTGTTTTCATGTTTTGCTCGCCCGGACTCGTTTTCGGCGGTACTGACGGCGTCGGGTCCCGTTTTCATGTTTTGCGCGCCCGGACTTATTTTCGACCGTACCGAGCGCGTCGGGTCCCGTTTTCATGTTTTGCGCGCCCGGACTCGCTTTCGAAGGTACCGAGGGCGTCGGTTCCCGTTTTCATATTTTGCACCCCCGGACTCGTTTTCGACGGTAACAAGGGCGTGGGGTCCCGTTTTCATATTTTGCGCGCCCGGAATCGTTTCCGTCGGTAACGAGGGTGTCTGGTCCCGTTTTCATGTTTTGCACGCCCGGACTCATTTTCGGCCGTTCCGAGGGCGTCCGGTCCCATTTTCAACTTTTGCGCGCCCGGACTCGTTTTCGGCGGTTCTGAGGGTGTCGGGTCCCGTTTTCGACGGTACCGAGTGCGTCAGGTCCCGTTTTCATGTTTTCCGCACCCGGACATGTCTTTTAGCGGTACCGAGGGCGTCGGGTCCCGTTTTCATGTTTTGCGCGCCAGGGCTCATTTTCGGCGGTACCGAGGGCGTCGGGTGCCGTTTTCATTATATGCGCGCCCGGACTCGTTTTCGACGGTACCGAGTGCGTCGGGCCCCGTTTTCATATGTTACGAGCCCGGACTCGTTTTCGACAGTACCGAGGGCGTCGTGTCCCGTTTTCAAGTTTTGCGCGCCCGGACTCGATTTCGGCGGTTCCGAGGGTGTCGGGTCCCGTTTTCATGTTTTGTGCGCCCGGACTCATTTTCGACCGTACCGAGGGATTCGGGTCCCGTTTTCATGTTTTGCGCGCCCGAACTCGCTTTTGAAGGTTCCTAGGGCGTCGGTTCCCGTTTTCATGTTTGTGCCCCCAGACTCGTGCTCGCCCGGACTCATTTCCGGCGGTACCGACGGCGTCGGGTCCCGTTTTCATGTTTTCCGCTTCCGGACATGTTTTCGACGTTACCGAGGGCGTCGGGTCCCATTTTCACGTTTTGCGCGTCCAGACTCATTTTCGACGTTACCGAGGGCGTCGGGTCCCATTTTCACGTTTTGCGCTCCTGGACTCGTTTTCGGCGGTACCGAGGGCATCGGGTCTCTTTTCATGTTTTGTGCTCCCAAACTCATTTTCGGCGGTACCGAGGGCGTCCGGTCCAGTTTCCATGTTTTGCGCGCTCGGACTAGTTTTCGGCGGTGCCGAGTGCGTCGGGTCCCGTTTTCATGTTTTGCGCGCCCGGACTCGTTTTCGACGGTACCGAGGGCGTCGGGTCCCATTTTCATATTTTACGCGCCCACACTCGTTTTCGGCGGTACCGAGGGCGTCGGGTCCCATTTTCATATTTTACGCGCCCACACTCGTTTTCGGCGGTACCGACGGCGTCGGGTCCTGTTTTCATGTTTTACGTTCCCGGACTCATTTTCGACGGTACCGAGGGCGTCGGGTCCCAATTTCATATTTTACGCGCCCACACTCGTTTTCGGCGGTACCGCCGTCTGGTCCCGTTTTCATGTTTTGCGCGCCCGGACCCATTTTCGACCGTACCGAGGGCGTCAGGTCCCGTTTTCATGTTTTGCGCGCCCGGACTTGCTTTCGAAGGTACCGAGGGCGTTGGTTCCCGTTTTCATATTTTGCGCCCCCGGACTCGTTTTCGGCGGTTCCGAGGGCGTCAGGTCCCGTTTTCAAGTTTTGCGCGCCCGGACTCGATTTCGGCGGTTCCGAGGGTGTCGGGTCCCGTTTTCATGTTTTGCGTGCCCGGACTCATTTTCGGCGGTACCGAGGGCGTCGGGTCCCGTTTTCATGTTTTACGATCCCGAACTCGTTTTCAGCGGTGCCGAGTGCGTCAGGTCCCGTTTTCATGTTTTGCCCACACAGACTCGTTTTCGGCGGTTCCGAGGGCGTCGGGTGCCGTTTTCATTATATGCGCGCCCGGACTCGTTTTCGACGGTACTGAGTGCGTCGGGCCCCGTTTTCATCTTTTACGCGCTCGGACTCGTTTTTGACCGTGTCGAGGGCGTCGGGTCCCGTTTTCATATTTTGCGAGCCCGGAATCGTTTTCGCCGTTAACGAGGACGTCGGATCCCATTTTCATGTTTTGCGCGCCCGAACTCGTTTTCGGCGGTTCCGAGGGCGTCGGGTCCCGTTTTCATGTTTTTCGCGCCCGGACTCATTTTCGGCAGTTCCGAGGGTGTCGGGTCCCGTTTTCATGTTTTGTGCGCCCGGACTCGTTTTCGGCGGTACCGACGGCGTCGGGTCCCGTTTTCATGATTTCCGCTCCCGGACATGTTTTTGGGGGTACCAAGGGCGTCGGGTCCCGTTTTCATGTTCTGCTCGCCCAGACTCGTTTTCGGCGATACCGACGGCGTCGGGTCCCGTTTTCATGTTTTGCGCGTCCAGACTCGTTTTCGACGGTACCGAGGGCGTCGGGTCCCTTTTTCACGTTTTGCGCTCCCGGACTCGTTTTCGGCGGTACCGAGGGTGTCGGGTCTCTTTTCATGTTTTGCGCTCCGGAACTCATTTTCAACGGTACCGAGGGCGTCAAGTCCCGTTTCCATGTTTTGCGCGCCCGGACTCGTTTTCGGCGGTACCGAGGGCGTCGGGTCCCGTTTTCATATTTTACGATCCCGGACTCATTTTCAGCGGTGCCGAGTGCGTCGGGTCCCGTTTTCATGTTTTGCGCGCCCGGACTCATTTTCGGCGGTTCCGAGGGCGTCGGGTGCCGTTTTCATTACATGCGCACCCGGACTCGTTTTCGACGGTACCGAGGGCGTCGGGACCCGTTTTCATGTTTTACGCGCCCGGACTCATTTTCGACCGTGCCGAGGGCGTCGGGTCCCGTTTTCATGTTTTACTCGCCCAGACTCGTTTTCGGCGGTACCGACGGCGTCGGGTCCCGTTTTCATGTTTTGCGCGCCCGGACACATTTTCGACCGTACCGAGGGCGTCGGGTCCCGTTTTCATGTTTTGCGCGCCCGGACTCATTTTCGGCGGTACCGAGGGTGTCGTTTCCCGTTTTCAAGTTTTGTGCCCCAGGACTCGTTTTCCGTGGTGCCGAGGGCGTCGTGTCTCGTTTTCATGTTTTGCGCGCCCGGACTCGTTTTCGGCGGTTCCGAGGGCGTCAGGTATCGTTTTCATGTTTTGTGCGCCCAGACTAGGTTTAGACCGTGCCGAGGGCGTCGGGTTCCGTTTTCGGCGGTATCGAGGGTGTCGGGTCCCTTTTCATGTTTTGCGCGCTCATTTTCGGCGGTACCGAGGGCGTCGGGTCCCGTTTTCATGTTTTGCGCGCTCGGACTCATTTTTGGCGGTACCGAGGTCGTCAGCTCCTGTTTTCACGTTTTGCACGTCCGAACTCATTTTCGGCGGTATCGAAGGTGTCGGGTCCCGTTTGCATGTTTTCGCTCCCGGACACGTTTTCGGCGGTGCGAAGGGCATCGGGTCTCGTTTTAATGTTTTGCGCGCCCGAACTCATTTTCGGCGGTACTTAGGGCGTCGGGTCCTGTTTTCATGTTTTGCGCTCTCGGACTCGTTTTCGGCTGTTCCGAGGGCGTCGAGTCCCGTTTTCATGTTTTGCGTCCCCGCACTCGTTTTCGGCAGTATAGAGGGCGTCGGTTCCCGTTTTCATGTTTTGCGCTCCCGGACTCATTTGAATTTTTGACGGTGTCGAGGTCGTCGGGTCCCTATTTCATGATTTGCTCTCCCGGACTCATTTTTGGCGGTACCGAGGGCGTTGGGTCCCGTATTAATGTTTTGCGCGCCCGAACTTGTTTTCGGCAGTACCGAGGGCGTCGAGTCACGTTTCCATGTTTTGCGCTCCCGGACTTATTTTCGGCGGTACCGAGGACGTCGGGTCCCATTTTCATGTTTTGCGCGCCCGAATTCGTTTTCGGCGGTACCGAGGGCGTCGGCTCCCGTTTTCATGTTTTGCACGCCCGGACTCATTTTCGGCGGTACCGAGGGCGTCGGGTCCCGTTTTCTTGTTTTACGCTCCCGGACACGTTTTCGACGATGCGGAGGGCGTCGGGTCTCGTTTTAATGTTTTGTGCACCCGGACTCGTTTTTGGCGGTACCGAGGGCGTCGGGTCCCATTTTCATATTTTGCGCTCCTAGACTCTTTTTCAGCGGGACCTAGGGCGTCAGGTCCCGTTTTCATGTTTTGCGCGCCCGGACTCGTTTTCGGCGGCACCGGGAGTGGCGGGTCCCTTTTTCATGTTTTGCGCTCCCGTACTCATTTTCGACGGTACCGGGTGCGACGTGTCCCGTTTTCATGTTTTGCAATCCCACACTCATTTTTTGCGGTACCGAGGGCGTCGAGTCCCGTTTTAATGATTTGCACGCACAGATTCATTTTCGGCGGTACAGAGGGCGTCGGGTCCCGTTTTCATGTTTTGCGCTCCCAGACTTGTTTTCGGAGGTACCGAGGGCATCGGGTCCAGTTTTTATGTTTTGCGCTCCCATACTTGTTTCCCGAGGTACCGAGGGCATCGGGTCCCGATTTCTTGTGTTTCGCTCCCGGACTCGTTTTCGACGGTAACGAGGGCATCAGGTCTCGTTTTCTTGTTTTGTGCGTCCGGACTCATTTTCGGCGGTACCGAGGGCGTCGGCTCCCGTTTTCATGTTTTGCACGCTTGAACTCGTTTTCGGCGGTACCGACGGCGTCGGGTCCCGTTTTCATGTTTTCGCTCCCGGATACGTTTTCGGCGGTGCGGAGGGCGTCGGGTCCCGTTTTAATGTTTTGCGTGCCGGACTCATTTTCGGCGGTACCGAGAGTGTTGGGTCCCGTTTTAATGTTTTGCGCTCCCGGACTCGTTTTGGATCATGATAACATAATTTATGTTTGGAGTTCACTAGAGGATCACGGCCATAAAGTAAAAATTCTAACATGGAAATGAATGTAAGTTATTCTGTTTGGATATGAATATAAGTTATTAATGAAGTATTAAAATAATATTGGTTCGATAACCATTGTTAAATTTGATCCACAACAGTTATCAAATAGATCTTTTGTTATAGTGTCTGGATAAATGCATGCCGCTTTTGATGGTTGGTGGAAATAGAATACTTCATCCAAGAGGTAAGTTTCTAAGCGTTCGTATTTCTTCATAATTTTTTATGAAGTGTCCTCTTTACTTCAGTAAAACTAATAATGACACTGGTGCAATTGATCATGCGGTTTGAGTATGCTGGCCTGATTTTGATGCTTGCTGATGTAAGTATGAATTATGGAAAAAGCAGCAATTGCTAGTGCTTGCTGTGTTCATTTGATGTTGATGCATATGCCTTGTCTAAAGATCCAACTACATATAAATATTCCCTGTCAAACTTTAAGTATGTTGGCAAAATTGTCAGTCACAGACTCACAGTTAATATTTATTTTTCTGGGAAGATTACAAAATGACAAAAATATTGAAGTTTGTCAAACTATTAAAACTGACATCTTTTCTTCATCAACAGAAGCTATGATGTTCTTGTAGAAGCATATCCCGACCTAAACTGCAATCACAATATTAATTCTGCCCCATTTGAAAATAAACGAAAATTAACAAAACAGTCGCAAGTTGCCTAAATTTTGAAATTTGAAAAACCTAAATGTTTTCCTAAAATAGAATTACTAAAAGAAGATATGAAACCAGACGAATTGGTAGCCATAGGATATGATAAAATTATTCTTAACCGTTTGATTAAGAATATTTTGGACATTAAATTGGTTTGAAGAAAATGACAAAAAATGAAAATCTCCTATTGTTGGCTATTTTATATAATAGTATAGATTAATTAAAATTTAAAAAAATATATATATATGATTGTTTTTATGTTTACGAGTGCTAAATTCGTAGCGAAGCGTGAGTTTCAACTCTAATTACCAAGAACAAGTTATAAATGGTGAAAATCAGGACTAAGTCTATAATATATTTAGATTATTTTGTGGCCCGATGATAAATTAATCCATATAATAAGGCCCAGACTGTTCCACGGATCAAGCTGTCAAATATCATTCCAAGATCACATGGTATCATAGGAAAAAAATGTTAAATTTGAAATCTCCAGTCTTTAGTTTTAGATCAATGCTTGAATAGATATCTTAAGTGCTTGCATGCTATCTCTATATCATCAGTAATTGACACATCAACGATAGATGCATTTTACTTTTAAATTCATACTATAAATGAAAAGGATTTAATGCTCATAATCATCTGTATTTATTAGGCCAAGTTTCCAATTTTCACTTAAATTATCCCAAAAGAAAGCTATATGCATATAAATACATGCAGAATTTTAACAATGTTTCGGTAGCCATTTAAAGATGGTTAAATTGCAAATTTTTGTACAATGATTTTGTTACTGTTTGGTAATATTGAAATAAAATTAAATTAATATATTTTGGGTACACACATAACATTTTATATACAAGATATCTATAAATTAATTTTATGATTAGAGAACTTAAAGTCAATTTTGTGAGTTTTAATTTTATTGACATCGATGTATGATACTGTTAATTTAGGACATTGGATTCAGTTTCTACTTAAAAGCATGTACAAAACACTTAATGAATTAATATGTTATTTAAGATTTTAGAAATAATTATTTAAAAACTTGTATAGTTAGCAGTTGGCAATAAGCACTGATGTGACAAGGCTAGGGCAGTAGCAGATTTAGAAAAGAATATAAATCTGAACACAATATAGTTGGATACGATGATCCAAATTGAAGTCTACATCATCTAATTTCTCAACCCAACAATAATTAAGCCTAGGTACCACTATAAAATAATATTTATTTTAGAAGTCTTCAAAAGAAAAATTACTTGTATTTTACTGAATTTTGAAATTTAAGTTCATACTGTCCGCACAGGCCACTTGGCTGGGGTTTGTATTCTCTGTTGCACATCACCATGCAACATAGCGTTCAGTAACCAGTACGCAGGGCATGAGGCAACGCAATGCTCAGCAGCAAAAGATCAGGGGATCTGCTGGGGCTTAATGTCTTGCATCTTTGAGAAATTGCTTCGTACAACCTCAGGAATACAAAACCAATTGAATGACAAACAGCACCCAACCGTAACCAATATTCTTTCGTTCTTTTGTTCGTTCACTTCATTCATGATTCAATTGTTCCGAAGAAAAACAAGGAGAAGAATCTCACTACTAAGATAAGAGGCCTAAATGGGACCAAGAACTCGGCTTGTACTTTGAGAAACACGGTTCTATGCTAGCACATGCGTGCTAAGATTGGGATATAAATGCTTATTTCACTGTTCGTGCATGAGATTGAAAAGAGATGATGGAAGAAATTAAGGATGCTTCTCTTTTTATGAAAGAGACGGAGGAACTACTCCAGCTGTACAAGAAGACCTAGATTCAATCCCCTCAGCAACACATTTTTGACAGCTAAAACTAAAAGCGAGGCGGGCTCTATCTAATATTTGGCAACTGGTACAAATGATCATAGTAACTTAAATGGAAGCTAATTAAAATGATCTTAAAGAGGTTATGAGTTCAAACCTTTATAAATGTAAAATAAAATTTATGAGTTAGACTCTCATCTTTCTTTTAAAAAATATATATATATTTTGCAACTGTTGATTTTGACGCTTTTTTGTTTAATCAACTTGTGCAATGAAACTCTAGCACTCAAAACACAAGTGTATTATTATCTCTCACAATAAGCCATAAGAAACCACGGAAAATTAATTTCACAGCATCTCATTAATCATGGTTTATGCAAATTTATCATTTAAAAATATTATTTTCAAGTTAGTTGATTTTTTTTTTTAAAATAAGTGTGGAATTCTAATCAACAATGTGTAAAGCATTTGCATATATAAATACATTACCTATTTTCCATACATGCAGAAAATTTAGCAGCTAGAGATACAAATAATTTGTAGTTTCCTAAAAAAATACATATCCGGGCTACCTTTGTCAGTATATGCATCTCTATTTCTCATCTTGCTTTTAGTTTTCACTAAAATTGATGTATTTTATTTTTATATACCTGCCATCTGTTTTATATGTGTCTGTAATTTTCCTAAATTTTTTACATTTTTTTATTTGATTATTTTTGTACTCGTAGAATTGTCAATTATTCATTTTAGAAACGTGTCCTGTATCCATATGCGTTTTTATCGACTATCAATTCACCTCTAGTGCGGATTTGATTTTGAAGACATCTGTTTAATACCTCGATTTATCCGTAGATATATAGGCCCAATGAGGCAATGACTTAAGAAACATATAAAACTAATTATCTTTTGAATATGCTCTTTGTGCACCTTTCATCATCGAATTTGTTGACAAGTACTACATATATGCTTGCAATTATTTTAATTAAATTTGCAACTGTAGTAAAATCTGTGGCACGGATACAACCTTTGTTTGATGCGTCCCATTCAATACCCATGGCCGAAAGATCCAAAAGCTGAAAGGCATGGAATCCAATGAAAATGATTTACAAAGATCAGGGATGTCAATAAGGTTTGTTCGGCTCGGATAATTCTTATTTAATTAATAAAATGATTTATTAATTATTTTATATAATTTTAATCAATTTAAGGAAGAAAAGACAATTTTGAGTGACTATTTTCCGTTCTAAATGAGAAAATAAAAATAAAAAATTGAGCTGCAAACGACCAAAACTAAGCCAAGCTTGTAAGCGGCTCGTCAACATAATGAATCGAACTACCTGGTTAACAACTTTGATTTGAGCCAGAATACTGAATTAACTCATTAAAAACTCATTTTATAGTTAACAACATTTTACATAATATTTTTGACCAAAATTATACAACGTATTAACAAAAATACTAATAAATCGATTAAATTTTACATAAGTTCCATACAACAATTAAATACAAATCAAACTTTTAAATTATGTAACACACTAAAAATAATAATTGCACAATATAACAAGAAGTAATAATTTAACAAGTCGAACCAGCAGAGCAGAGTCAAGCTCTTTATCCACTCATTAACTTAACAAATCTAATAAGCTGGCTTATAAACAACTATGTTTATTAACGAGACAGCCAATCTAATCAGGCTGCTTCTGTGCTGATTTCAAGTGGATCATGAGTCTCAAGTTTTTCTTATAGGCCGTAACTTGCAATTAATGCTGTAAAAATAAATTTCGTTCCTAATTAAAGTTACTTGGTCCAAGGAAGAGGCCGGAATCCAACGAATTTGCAAAAATCCTTGTCATGGCCCTTGATGGTTAGTGGTTACTGATAACCAACTAAAATGGCGTTAACAAGGTTCATGCCTTCATGGCATGTGTCTTTCTTTGCACACTGTACCTCACGATTTCTTTTCTTCTCTCTTCTTCACTGCATATCGTTTCTTCTTTTTTTTCATTTTCTGGCTTTTTGTTTTCAGCTATGGTGATGAAGAGGAGGAGGATGATGATGCTGATGAAGAGGAGGACGATGATGATGATATGATGAAGAGATGTAAAATACTAGGATGTTATAAGCTATGAAGAAGAGGGCAGGCTCTCCTTTCATCCTCACTTGGTCACCTCTCTACAAATCTAGTGATGCCAAAATATCTGACGACATTACATTTTTGACATGTAATTGATGTGATGTGCGATGGTTTTTGGATTGATTTTAATTTTGAAAAAAAAAAAGAATGAGCAAGAGAGAGAGCCTAATAAGATTGGATTTCTGACTGAGATATTGTGTTTTTCTATACCCTTCTTTGTACTTACCTATTCTGTATCTAATTGGACCTGAGTAAATTTTCCGTTGTGTTGTTGTTTCTTCTTGGGCCGAGGGAATGGGCTAGAATGGAAACAAATCTGGGTTTTTCATTTTTTTTTAAAAGTTAAAATAAATCCCAAAATAACAAAAACATAATTAGTGATGCAATAAGAAAATTGTCAGATGTAATCTTTGCCACTGAATCAATCGTTCAAGAGCTTCATTCTGATTTCCCCTACTCTTAACATGTTTGTGAAGGGTCCACCAAATCATCTACATGCTTGTCATTATTTTTATAACTAGGGCTATAACTCGGGATTCGCCCTGATAATATAGTTCTCAAATAAATAATTAATAATATAAAATTTTTAAATATATTTAACAAAATTTCACCTAAAAGAAAATTTGGACACAATATTTTTAAATACTAAGTAATAATAATTATTATCATAATAATTATATTAACAATGAATAATATAAATAAACACATAATAATCTATAAATGATCATATAAAAAAGTTCAATCATTTTAAAAGTTAAGTTTCACCTTAAGTATATTATACATATTATTTTAAATGAGTATAGAGAAACTATTTTATATAAATCTTTAGATTTAAGAAGATGAAAAGATTTAAACAAAATCAATGGTGAAAAAAAATAATAATGTGATATGTTTGAAAATTTTAAAAGTTTAACTACCTTTATATATTAAGAATTGATCTAAACACATTGAATATACTCATACTAAACTGGTAACTTGTACCATATGATCTCACATCTGCTCTACCCTCGATGCACAGTGCCCCCTTTAATGTTTCAACAAGACGAAAGTAATGGATTAAATGGCAACTCATGACGATGGGATCATTGTTTTCTCATATGGGGGACATCAGGTTAAGCATTATTTACACGCTACACTAATACACGACCCACATACTGTGCTGAAGCTTCAATTACTAATTCTAACCCATATGAGAAAACTCGTTTCTTCAGAACTCTTTATGACTTCTTTGTTATCAGTGTTGTTCAGTTAAATGAGTGTGAATTAATGGATATGTCTACCTCTTAGCTTTTCAGTTCCAACTTGTTGTAGCTACAATCACATTATAACAGTGGAGTATGTTCAATGTTCAGAATCATCTTATTCCACGTCGACATGAATGCATTAGATAATAATTGCTTTTTAGGATAATCATATGTATTACAAATACATATATGATGCGGCGTTTCCTCAGAAAAAAAAAAACAAAAAGTATGATGACTGTCTTTTTCATGTGTCATATAAATATTAATATTTGCTTAATTGTTAATTAAAATTACTTAATTATTAATTGAAATTGCTTATTTGTTAATTGAAAATCCAACCACTATATCTCACATGATCTTTTTTTCTCTCACCTTAGAGCATTTACTTTGCTGATGATTGTCAAAAGTAAAATTTCATTTCACATCATAAAATTGACAATATTTTTCAAGAGTGGCATCTCTGAATATAATGAAATTGTCAAAATGACACTGTCGTAATTAATTTTCTACTTCTCCGCTGACGTGGCTTGTCAAATATACTGTCAAATTTAGATAATTATTTAATTTTATTTAGCATCAGCATCTCTAAAATTCAAATGACAATTATCAAATAAAATTTAATAATTAATTTAACAATGATATATGAATTCTCTAAGGGTTTGTTTGACAAATCAAGGAATAAATTTAGAATAGTGGTAATTTTGGAAGAGTGATAGAATAGTGTCTTTTTGGAAGAGTGGTATTCTTGACTATTCGGAAGAGCGAAAATATTGTTAATCAGAATAGTTAAAATATGGATAATTATGATACTAACAATGATGATGATAATAAAAATAATAGTAAAATAATAATAATAATAATAATAATAATTCATAATCATAATAAATAATAATATTCATAGTTGTAATCATAATAATATAATAAAAATAAAAATATATAATTATAATCATAATTATAATCATAATCATAATAATAATAAATAATTTTAATTTTATAATCATAATATAATAATATAATAATATAATATAACATAATTTAATAATAATCATAATCATAGTCGTAATTAAAATAATATAATAATAAAAAATTATAATCATTATAATATAATAATAATATAATCATCACTATAATAATAATATAATAATATAATGATAATATAACCATAATTAAAATATAATAATAATATAATAAATAACCATAATAATATCATAATAATAAAAAATCATAATTATAATAATATAGTAATAAAATAAACATAATAATAATATCATAATAATAAATAATCATACTTATAATAATATAATAATAAAATAATCATATTTATATTCATAATATAATAATATAATACTAAAATTATATTATTATAATATAATAATAATAATAATAAAGAGTAAAATAAATAATATTATAATACTAACGATGATGATAAAAAATAATAATCATAATATAATATAATAATATAATACAAATAAATCATAATCATAATCATAATCATAAGCATAATATAATAATATAATACAACGTAATCAAATAATAATCGCTATTCCGATGAGAGCTAATTCGGTATACCACCTATAACTTGGTATACCGGATTAGCACTCTTCTGCACTCTTCTACTTAGTCTAAAATTCGTTTGACAAATTAATTCATTGAAATAACAATTCTATTCTAACTTTTTGCTATTCCATTAAGTGTCAACCCTAAAAATAAGGACCACCCTTTTGAAAAGAACAGTATTTCACACTGCACGATGCAAAGGATATGAATTCCATGAGGGGCTCCTAACTTTAGCAGTCTCGTCCACTTCTTCAACGGGCCAACCAGACCTCAGACCTCCAAATTTGGGCCTTTGAATTTTCAGAAACTGCGGGTTCCGTAAATTCCGCAGAAAAATTACACTCATTCATTAATTTGAAGGCTCTTTTGCTATTTTTAGTTTTACAGCACATCTGAAGTTGATATGTTTTCCAGGGGAATCTCAAGCCCTCATGCGTCAGACAACTTAAGTTTCGGAATTTGGGTGAATCAACTAAGATGACTGTGGATTTATTTCAACTTTGAATAACCGCAATATTTTTTTAATCAAATTTCGGATTTACAACCTCATATATAAAAAAAAGGTTATCTAAATCATAAATAAAAAATAATTGGTTTCATGATAATTCAGATTGTTAATTAAATACTTGAACTCCCATAAATTTTAAACTACAGATTATGTCTTTGTAAAAATTAAATTCGAAGTCTGTCTTGGACTTGTCCCTCTCCTCTTGGACGAGATATTCCTATAAAATATTGTCAATTACTTTCACCCAGCGTGGGACCTCTCTAAACACAATTTAGTGAAAAGAAAATTAAATTTATAGGTTTTCAGCAGGGCTAGTCTGTGCATCGTTTTGATCAATAACGATGTAATATTTTTGTATTAAATGTTGTAAGTATATAATTTAAAAGAAAACAACTTTTTACAAATTTTTAAAGTTGGATGACTTAAGCCTTATTTTATTTTTTATTTTAAAAAAAAAAAGAAAAATGCATTTCTCCCATGTCATTTTCTTCTCGATTAATTTCAGATTAGTGTTCTGAGAATAAAAGTAAACTGCGATCATGTCTATGCCAAACTTTACTGCAAAATAGAATCCAATTTATCGCTCTGGTTGTAAATGCATGAATTTATTTTTAAGAATTTTTGGATTCAAGTGAAGTGAACACAACACGAAAAAATGTTTATGTGATTTTTACACGAAAAAATGTTTATGAGATTTTTTTTCATCAACTAGATGTAAACCAAAAAAAAATAGAAAGAAATATTGAACACTTGGATTTTGAAGAAATACATTTCGCAAGGCCAAAAATGCTAAAAATTATAACTAAAAAAATTACAAAATGTCAATAAAAACTCAATAACTTTTTATTTGACCTCCATTTGAAGTTGAACAGCGTAAATCCGCCTTTAAATACAAGAAACCACACAAAAGGACCATATTTTAATTGGGAAAAATCTTTGGCACCTTTTAAGAATTCCTGCATTAAGAAATTGCAAACAGATCAGCAGCCCAACCAGGACGTCAACGTCTTCCCATATTTAAAAGATGTTATGTATTTTCTTTTTGTGGGCCTGTACTCTTGCTTAAAAAAAAAATGTTCCTTGAGCATCTTGCCTTCTTGTGATGTCTCTAATTTGCATCCTATTGGACGATGTGCATCATATATCAATCAATTATTTCTCATCATTGGCATCAATTAATATTTAGAGTTGAGTACGTGTCTATGAAAAATACAAGTGAGATTTACAATATCTTATTTTATTCGATCGCATGGTTTTGTATACGACTAGCATCATTAACTGATAACAAGCTGTTTCTCTTTATAGAAAGATGGCACATGGCACCAAATAATTATTGTAGAATTTTTGCGAATTTCAGTGCAAAAGTTAACCTATACAGTTTATCAGAAAAACTTGTGTAGATAATTTACTTATGTTTTTAATTTGTTAATAGTTGGTGGTGAAACAAAGTAGAAGTTAGTGTAAGAAACAAAAATGTCCTATATAATTAGGGATATGTTGGTCTCCAAGAATATATTAATTAGGTAAGTAAATTAATGAACGTTCCGAGGTGGAATAAATTTGGTAAAGTTAAGATAGAGTGAAATCATTCCATGCGACAGATGGCTTATCTCTTAATCGCAAATTATAAAGTATGATTGAGACTTAATCTAACTTTCTATGACAAACAGAAAGCAGTAGGTCAACAACTCTGACCTTATATATAAGATGCATTCCATCGTTGCATGTATAATTGTATAACATGCATATGTACGTTCGGAAGGGGGTTAAAACAATGAAATTAACAATTCCGTTAATTGTGGGTTCCACTCAACCTTTAGTCGGAAGTTCTGACAAAATTGCGTCCTCTTCCATTACAAAATTTCCATGCTTCCATCACTATTCACTGGTCTGTCAATTCATTTTTGACTTATTGGGCACATATTAAAAGCGACGAAAAATAACTATCAAATGTCAATTGAAAGACTGTAATTGATTCCGATCGATGCAATTAGAAAGACATTTTCTGTGGTACATCACATTTTCAGATACGTTTATTAATATCGTCATCAATATGGCCTTAACTATGCACAATATATGAGTTATTATGTATCTTAATAACTATATTATATCACTCATTTTATACACTACTGTTATTATACACATAAAATGAGTTATTAATCATATTAACAGTATCAACTAAGTACCATCAAATGAGTTATTAATCATATTAACATTATCAACCAAGTATTATATAGAATAAATAATATAAGAACGTCCTAAAATATGCAAAATAACTTTACATAATATATATATATATATATATTTATATATATATATATATAGAGAGAGAGAGAGAGAGAGAGAGAGTCTGACTATGGTGCTTTGCAAAGTACGGAGGCGTTGTATGCTTTGCGCTCTATTTTTAATTTCAAGTCAGAAATAATCGATCTGAACCGTTCAATCTAATCTTCATATAAAAATCTATTAGTAAACCAAATTTTATATTTTTTTAGAATTTTTTTGCTATTTTTACTGATAAGGAGAAAAATGACTTGATCTGAGAATTCCGGTTCATCTAAAAATGATGGTTTTCCCCCTATCCAAAAAAATAGTAAATAAATTCTAAAAAAATATAAAATTTGGTTTGCAAATAGATTTTGATATGGAGATTAGATTGAGCGGTTTGGATCAATTATTTTTGACTTAAAATTAAAAATAGAGCGCAAAGCACACAACGTTTTTGTACTTTGCAAAGCACCATAGCCTAATTCTATATATATATATATATATATATATATATATATATATATATATATATATATATATATATATATATCGATGATGATATCAGCAAGTGTATCCCTAAAACATTTTCTTTTCTGTATAGCATCTCCTATGTAACAGTAGTGATTATTACATATATAATAGGTGGCAATTTAGGAAAAAAGAAAAAGAGAGCAGAAATTGGACTGTAATTTTTTTTATCCCGATTTTGCTTTCGTATTTTCCACAATTCAATAATGACTCTGTCTGACACAGTTCAAAATGAGTGAAATATCTAAAAAATAGTAAAAATATTTTAAAAATATAAATTTAGTCTCCAACCATATTTTCATATGAAGATTATTTTTGAGCAGCTCGGATCAATCAATTTGACTTTAAGAATCGAAGAAATAATCCATAGCATTGTGACGATTAGTGTTATGCATAGTATTATAGTCCAACTCTTAATTTATTATGAATTGTAAATATGAAATTGCTTCAAATTAGATACACACTCATGAATTTATTTTTCAATGATATTTTATCAAAATTTTATTAAATGAGTTTTGTTTTTAATTGAGCTAAAGAGTGTACAAGCTTTCAGCCAAGGAATTAATTTCTATTGATATTAAATTCTCTTGATCTGTTATGGTCGACAAAGTTATTATGAAATAGTATGCCTGTCCTCTGTAATTGATTATGTACATACTTTGGTATATATTCAAAACCTATTGATCGGCCAATTTCTTCAATACTATCGGGAATTAAATGATTTTATAGTAAATCTAGTGATTAAGTTCATTAAATTTCTTTATTCAGATGTTTATTTTTTTCAGCATGTTGTTTTTATTTAAATTCAGTTTCCAATGGTTTCAAATTTGCTATTATTCTTGCTCAATTGTAAGTCCCCTTTTTTCATCCCTTATCCACCGCTAGTTGACAAATAATGGTTCAGATTTCATGCTTTCTATTTAGATATATTATGTATTTCTCCCTATTATTTATGGTATTTTTATTTGGCCCTGATACATACTTATGTTTAATGAAAATGTTTCATGTATATGTTATTATTATTTTTTTAACAAATGATATGAATCTTTATTAACAGAGATATTTAATGCAAAACAAAAGGTTCATCTTTCATTACCACAAGAAATAATTCTTATTATGAAAGAGTATAAAATGAAAATTAGGAAATTTTTGTATGAAAAATATATATTGTTGAAATTGAGATAAATTTTTAATTCGGTTTGTTTTTTTTTATTTGGTATAGAATTTTTTTAGATATCTTAAGAAAGAAAGTTTCAAATTTATTTTAAATATAATGCTTAACAAGATTTTCAACACTGATACTTTCTAATTTTGGCCTTCAAGTTTTGATAAATTAAAACAATTTTTATGAACTTCATTGTACATATTAACAATACAATATTATACATAAATCATGACTTATTATACAATATACTAATACATATCAAAGAAGCGTGAGGTATTGCTTATGAAGGATAATGATAAATTTTCTGGAAAGGAAAGTTAAGGACGGTGGTAAATTTTTAAAAGAAAATGTATATAAATCTCAATCTTTTTTGTAAATAAAGATTAAAAGTAACGTCCTGCGGTTGACCAAGAATAATAGCAGACTAGGACCCGTTTTCTATATATTTCATTATTTCGTCAAACATTCAATAAGAATTTCTTTTCTTTATATAAGAATAAAACGAGAAGCTACACTTTTTTTTCTTCCTCTTTTTTTCTGAATTAGGAGCTATCTCATAATCATTCATGGCCTCATGGGTATGGTCTTCTCTCTCCCAGATTTTAGTAATAATATGATTTATTAAATTAATATTATTAAAAATAAGAGTGAGAAACGTAAAATTTCAAATATACGAATGGCAGCGCGCCACTGGCAGTGGCGCGCTGTTTGAATTTACGAAACGCGCCACTGTCAGTGGCGCGTTTCATTTTTTTTTTTTTTTACGAAACGCGCCACTGCCAGTGGCGCGTTTCCGTTTTTTTTTTTTTTTACGAAACGCGCCACTGCCAGTGGCGCGTTTCGTTTTTTTTTTTTTTTTTTTTTTTTTTTTTTACGAAACGCGCCACTGGCAGTGGCGCGTTTCCTTCTTATATATACAAAACGCACGCAGGCGCAAGTGAGATGGAGGCGTTTCATTATTTTTTTGAAACGCGCCACTGCCAGTGGCGCGTTTCGTCCGCGCCACTGACAGTGGCGCGCTGCCATTCGTATATTTGAAATTTTACGGTTTTGAGTCTTATTTTTAACAATATTAATTTAATAATACTTATTAATAATAAAAACTGTCTCTCTCCTCACGTGAGGCGTATAAGACAAGGCTACAGAGCAAGACCAAATATAAACTTTGCATTGGGATTTTCTCGTGCCTTGAAATCACGTCTGACAGTCTAATTTGTTTTTCTTGGCTAATCTCAGCAATCTTCACCTCTGCGTACAAATTTCACGGATTTTTTTATAGTAATTAAAATAAAAAAAATGAAATGATATGATTACATTGGAGTTGTGCACTGATAGTCAGATTTGAATTTCAAATTTGATCCAAATTTTTAAAAAATAAATTTACAAAAAAATTATATTTTTATTAATTATCTTATTATATTTAATTATTTATTTAATGATTTGGGAAAAAATAGTTAGAAAAATAATATGTTAAATAAGATAATATTTTGTATTAAAAAATAACATCTAGTTAAAAAATCACGAGAGAAAAATTATAAAAAATAAATTAGAATAAATATACATTCAGTAAAAAAATTATTAACTAGTAAAAATATACATATTTATTATATATTCAATAATAACTATATATGATGAACATAATAAACTAGAATATATACAATTTCTACTTACAAATCAAAAAAATAATAAAAAAATAAATTATCAAAACTTCAAATGATTTTTTTGGCGTTGAAAATTATCGTATTAGCGTCAGATATCTTTGTGAGCTTTTTGTGGCTGCGTATCACATCTCAATCAGAGTTTCTTATCAAAAATTATGGTCATATGAAGATCATGTGCTTGGATTTCGATTCTCCACTCATTCGACCGGGGACGTCAGATGGAATAAAAACATTATAAAAATTAAATAATTAATTAATCAAAACAGAATAATTTTATAAAAAAATGCAAAAGGCAATAATTTATTTTTTATTATTGTTGTAATATTTTATTATTATAATATTATGTCTTTGACTATTGTTTCATATTAAGTTTTTCGCTTATCGTAATATTATATCTTTTATTAATGTAACATTCTAATTTTATTTTTATCCCTTGATAAATATAATTACATAATTACACATAAAAAATTTAATAAATAAATATTTTAAAAAATTGAATCAAAAATAAATATTTAAATATAATAAATAATTAATTAATCAAAATAGAATAATTTTGTAAAAATAAGCTGAACCGAATTTCAAATTCTATTTTAACTATGGAGTACACAACTCGAGTGTAATTATACTATTTTTCTCTTTTTTTTTATTTTGATGACTAAAAAAAATGCAAATTTCATGTCTCTATTTGGTTTCTCAGAGATCAAGACCGAGAGAGACGCCAGGAAAACGACTCCCTGCGATTTTTTTTTACTGATATGAAGGAATTCGGCAATATTTGAGTTAAATTTGAAACTAGAAAAATATTAGTTTTTCAAGAACCTACAGTGCGTCAAAATTGGAAGATGCGTTTCATCATACGTACCAGCCCATTTTAAATACTGTTGAGGGTGTAGACTGTAGACTGCTATAATTGACTACTAAATATAAATATGATGAGGCAAGGGACGAAATAATCGTAATACTTTTTTGTTTGCAATACTACCTTGAGTTTGCATTTTTTTTGAGCCGTTGTAATAATATAAAAAACTAGATGTAACTCGAATTTCACACCGATAAATAGTTCTCAAATAAATAATTAACATTATAAGTTTTTAAATATATTTAATAAAATTTCACATTAAAAAAATAGACACAATATTTTTAAATATTGAATAATAATAATAAATAATAATAATATAGTTAAACACATGATAATTTATAAAGAAATATATAAAAAAATAAATTATTTTAAGAGTTATGTTTCGGTTTAAGTATATTAAACACATTATTTTAAATGAGGAGAGAGAAAAGGTAAGACTCAAGTATATGAAAAAATTAAATAAAATCAATGATGGAGAAAAATGATGATGTGATATACTTAAAAAGTTTAGAAATTTTATCCATTAAAAATTATATATTAATATTTTAGAACAAATACATAGTTATGAAAAGTGTAAATATTGTTGGATTTGTATCATGTAAAAGATGCTAAATTATCAATTTGCTGTTTTTCTTTGTGTAAATTTTCCGTGGGAGATTATCAGTTTGTTGTTGATATCAATGAATACTGTAAAGACGATATATATTAGTATATATTTTGAAATATTACTATTCTAAGAAAGAATCTTCATATATTTTACAGTTTGCAAACCATGAAACATCAGTTTTTTACACTGAAAATGGGTACACCGTTGATTTTTATTTTATTTTACAATACACATTTAGTTGTCTTATTAACAAAAGCATTTGTTAATTGTTCATTATATGTAAATAACTTGTATTTTGTCATGTTATATCGTAATTAAGGTGACTGCAATAATAGAGATATTACCAACTTAATTAAGTATTCTAGAGAACAATGATTCGAAGATATAAAGAACATTTGGGAAGACATGCACAGTGAGAGAATCTCACTCAGTTCAAAACAAGGTGCCAAGAAAATAGTATAATCCCTCACCACACACCACACGACACACTTTCTGCGGTGCAGCCTACTCCATAACCACCCACGTGATTCCACCTCCTGTTTATTTTTATTTCTTTTTGTTGACGCACGCACATAATTATAAGGTGTTACATCTTACAACGATTAAATATTTGTTTTCTATGAATCATATACGTACGCCGGTTCGTAGGACTACTGTTCTTCACAACATAGGTCTTCACCAAATAGAAAATTATTGGATGTTCTGCACTTAATTGAATGATGTCTTCTTCTTTTCTGCTTTCAGCTAGCCAATTGGCTTTCTTTTTTTTAAATATTGGACGCTCTGCTATTAATTCTTAATTTTCAAACTAGTGTCCAAATGTATGCTCAAATTAAATATAGTTGATCTTCACCTCGAAAAAATTATAACAGCGTGCTTCAAATTTGCTCATGTTGCCTTTATAGAGTATTTTGCCAAAATGAAAATAAAAATGAAATACTGAAAATTAATGAAAATGAAATATGAAAATTCGTTAATGAAAATGAAATATTGAAAATTAATTAAAGAATTTCTATCGTGAATGTTAAGTTTAATAATTAGAAAATAAGAAATAAGAAATAATTTAGGGAATAGACCTTAAAGCTTGTAGCTATTTCATCATTGGTCTATTTTTTTATATAAAAAAAAAAAGAGGGAGCAATATGTAAAATTCCACTTCGAATATTTTTTCTTAAGTTACCGTTACAGTACCGTTAAAGGTACCAATATATATGTATACCAATGTATCAATGGTACAAGATAATAAAAAATCATTCTTTCATCATCCAAAAGTCCTCAAGCATCAGTTCTTATTTTTTCTAAAAAAAGGACATTACGTAAAATTTCTCCAAATTTGGATCAATTTATTTTGGACGTTAAATATATGGAAAGAAACTGCAACCTTAAATTATGAACAAAAGGTGAATATCCTTTTTTAGCAGATGCAAACAATTAGATTCTTTGGAACCAATCAACTCGCAAGTTGCGTACAGTTATATGAATAATTGCATGTTTGCAGCTAATAAGATTTAGTTATACATAGCAATGTGAAGCGCGGGATTTGGATATTTACAGTGCAATTAAAATCGGACCGGATATCATAAATCCATATATAAATTATGACAGAAAAATTATGGCATATTTTCAGCAGTCCACTGGAACATATTTCCATTAATGCAAGTCCAGAGCTAGTTTCGATTAGCTTTCTGTCAGACTATCAAAACATAGGTTTCATCCATACAAAAATTTGTATCTATGTTGACCAAACGGACATAAAGACCTTGCTAAATTGTAACCGTATGACCAGTGGCGGATCCAGATTCCAGACCATCGAGGAATCGTAGGCACAATGAAAAAACACCTGCTAATATAAATAAACAATTATGTATATAAACTAATCGTATATTCTGCTATGGTTTTTAAACCATCCGAATTCTTATATACTTTAAACTTAATAATTATCTTATATACTTTAAACTTAAATTTAATTATTGGTAATTTTTTATGGGTCCCATTATCAATAGAGTGAATTCCAGTAAAAAAAACTTAGTGAAAAATAATAACATTATAATTTTAGCCTTTTACTATATTTTTTTTTAATTTTATAATTATTCGCCCAAAAGTCTTAAAAAATGATAAAAAGTATTAAAAATAATTTGCGATGTTACCTATACATGATAATAACTATCTATGAACCTACATTAGTACTAAATAAAATAAAATTTTGATAAAAAGAACTCAATTTTATATTTTCAAAGAAACGAAAGGACTCACTTTATAAATAGAAAATAAAATACAAAAACCAATTTCATAAGATTTTTGAAGAAAATCACGAATTCTCTACTTTTGTATGGCCCTGTATCAGGCCATAATCTTTTTTTTTTTTCTTTTGAATGCATCATTAACCCTTCATGCGAGACTGGGGACAATCATTGAGAGAAAGATGCATGACAAAGAAATTAGATGTTCAATATTTACATATATTTTTTATTCCTTTCAACTATTTTACTGAATTTTTATAACAAATACAGAAGGGCTCTCTTTGAGAAAAGCACGTGGTAAAAAAATACTTCACGTGGCAAGGAGAAGTGCATGCTTACTCTTCACATAGACGTGGTTTAAAATTTTTCCAAAAAAGCCAAGGCACAAATCCACTGGAAGGAATTAAGCTCAGGCACGAATATCTTATGATATACAAAATAGATCAAATTCAAAGAATAAAATCAAGAACGTAACACTTTTATCAAATTAAGCTCAGACACTAGCCTGAGCTTGCCCCTGAAGAGCTCCGCCCCTGCGTCTGACCGTTTTGGATTTCGTATCTCTGTAGTCCAGATAGGCATATATATATATATATATATATATATGCTAGTGTGTAAAGTTATATATTCTGTTATACCTGAAACGATCTGGCACTGGTCTTTGTGTTCTTTCTTTCAGATTAATTCATCGAAGCATAATTTGTAATCTATTTTTCATTTCACAATAGTAAAACCTATAAACTCATAGCTCTTAATTAATCTATTCTTATCCCATCTAAACTATTAAACCATTCAATGGTCTGGATATGTAATTATCTGATCTGCCGATCCGGGCGGTCCATTCTTGAGTTCTACTTCGGAAGAGATTCCTTCTATTATTCCCTTTTTGCTTCTCCTGTGCTTCCACTTCCTAACTTCTACTCGATTTGGTGGCCTTTAATGTCTCTTTCAGTGTGTGTAGAGGTGGTAATCGGACGATTCAGATTAGGTTCAGATTTGATTTTCTGAAAGAAAATGAGTTGGGTTGTGTTAAAGTTGGATTGGGTAAGGATTAGATTGGATTGGAACAATTTATATATTGATTTTTTAGATTTTGAATTTATTTTGATTGGATTGCAGATCAATTGATCTCACATCGAGTAGGGACAAATCGGATCAGATTAGCTTGATTTTTTTTGTAAAAGTGTTAGATAGCATAAGTTTGACTTTTTAAAAAAAAGTGTCGGATCGGATTGAAATCCGAACCAGACGAATTTCTCAGACCGGGTCGGATTTTGCCACCTCAAACTGTGTGCGCCGTTTGGTTTTTTTTTACCAAAATTATTACAAAATCAATACAAATCCGTTAAATAAATTACTATTTATATTAATAATATTTGAGTTTGAATAATATAAACACATTACAAAATAAGTTGCATCATAACTCATCTAACGTTTATAATAATTCCATATAAATTTTGATATTTAATGTGAAATATAATTCCGTCGCATAGATTTTAGTACCCATTTTTATATCTCCATAACATTTTGCCCTTCGTTTTTTTTAACTTTCTCGGATTCTTTGGTACTATTTTCCATGTCATCGGTCTAGCTATTTTCGTATACATTATTCAATGATGACAATGTTGGTCTCTGATATTAGTAAATATATATACGAATAATAAGTCAATTATATATATGGTTGTGACTTGACTGGATGTTTGCATCCTCTCTAACGCAATATCATCCATATCCTACATTTAAAGATAAGAAGACCTCAATTAAGGAGATTAGGACTTTAGGAAAATCCACGGTACGTTATCTCATCTACTTTTATTTTATGATTTATTATTACTAAATAGGACCTAATTCTTAATTATACAAGCAACTAAAACATACACTACCAGAAAAAAAAAGAATTAAAACCGGTTTTATAAACAATTTAGCATCGGTTATAAACCGGTTTTAAAAGTAAGTGGTACTAAATGTTTATAACCGGTGTTAAAATGAAATATTTAAAACCGGTTTAATAAAACCGGTGCTATTTTAGTTGGAACAATTAAAACCGGTTATTGAATAACCGGTTCTATTTTATTTCAATTAAAACCGGTTCTAATCTATTTTAGAATTAAAACCGGTTATGGTTATAACCGGTTCTAATAAAATAAAACAATACAACCGGTTTCTTTAAATAACCGGCTCTAAATATATTATTTTTTTTAATAAATTTTCTATTTTCTGTGACTGGTCCATATACCAGCCATATATATAATCAAACACATATAAAAATATAACACAAATAAACTGATATAACTCACTAAATAACTGATCAATATCATATAAGTAACTAAATATTATAAATAACAGGAAAAAAAATATAAAACAAATTATCAAATATTAGATGCAATATAATTTACAACCATCTCCTTAATTTCTTTGATATCTTCCAGTGAATAAGATTGAGGAGCTGGGTTGATAGCCTATTAAAAAAATAAATTTTCATTAGTTTGATTAAGCAAACAAATATGTAAAAGAATTAAAGATTAATATGAAGTTTATTTTTTATACCTGTGGTAAATTTTTGTTGCTAGAATATGTAGTTATTATATTATGCATCGATTTCATAACATAATAACCGCACACTTTACCGCTTGGCTGGTTTGGACTCTAAAATGTTGCAAGAAAAAAAATAAAATAATAGTGTAAGGCCTTATATAACAATCATTTAAAGTTTGGAATTACACACCTGAAAAAAATCAAATCATTTAAAGTTTTGAATTACACACCTGAATCGTTTTTCAAGTGAACTTGTGTTTTTTTTCTTGAGCGAATTGTTTTTCAATCCAATAATAGCGTAAGGCCCTTATATAACAATGATATGAGTTATCAATTACAGTACATACTAAATTATCGAAGATAATAGAAAAAACTTACGTATTTAATACTGATTGGATAATATATATTTCATCTTTACGATTCAATGAGTCCACGACGTAAACAACATAGGGTTTGAGCCGCACAATCAAAATAATCCAATGCCCCCTATAATTTATACGTATTAATATGGAGATTAAGCAATTAAGCAATTAAGCAATAAATAAATAAGCAAATGAATTAAGTTTTGAAGTTCTAACTTTTCAATGTACGGAAGAAACATGTAGGAGTTTGGATTCTCGCATTTAACAAAGTATTGCCCCAAATAATTGACTGTGCGCTCGATATCACTTTGAATTTGTGTTTCCGTGCAAATATTGATCGATAAATTTACAATTGTCAATTAAGAAACTCTTGCACGTATCGTGGGAAACCCTACAATATATACAATAATTAGTCTTAAAATAATTATTAAAATGCTAAAAGAAATATTATGATTATATTCTTACATGCAGAAAATCTGTAGAATCGAGACATTGAGCCATTCATCCTTAAAAAACTCGATGATATCCGTCACGTATACATAAGCATCACCATCGTAGAAGAATAGCTCCGAAAATGCGATAGAAAAATAAGTCGTACTGACGGACTGCATCATGATCATCTTATATAGAAATAATGAACGTCTAGAAAGACGTTGTAAGGTGTCATCATCAAGAAGCGCCTCTCTACGAGATTTTAAAATTGGGTCTGGCTCGAATGTTTTTTTCTTGTTGGACATAGATTTTTTTGATGTATTATCCTGCATTTAAACATATTAGTGAACAAATAAATTATGAATTTTAAAATTATAGAGATAAATAAAAATACCTCACAAAACTCGATAAGGTGTATGGGTCATTTGATAAAGAATCCAACAATCTCACCGAGCCACTCCGGTCCATTTGGCGGCGGAAATGGAACACAAATGTGGTAAAATCGGGGACTATTCGGGATTATATGTTCACTATCCTAAATGAGACAAAGTATTCAAAAAGCAGTCCCAAATCGGGGACTATTCGGGATTAATTCCTATTGGATTAATCCCGAACGAGTATGTGTAGGGATTTGGAATGCCCAAATCCCGTTAATGCTCAAGCTGCGGAAAGACCGTAGAACAAAAATTTTACTTCTACTTAAGTTAGGGATTAAAGTATGTCGGATAATAACCGAGAGTTACAGACATTTAATCCTTTACAAAAGACGGTAAAATATTATTTTACTTCTAACTTAAGCTTAGGGTTAAAGTGATGTGTCGGATGATTACCGAGAGATACACACCTCTTTAAACCTTTATTGATCTACTCCATGATTGATTTCTAAAATATTAATCTACTTAACAATTAAATAGATTAATATAAGATGTTATACCTCGCTTCCAAATTTCAATTGGAATGAAAATCGGCTTGTCTCGGAGCACCAAACGTCTGATGCCTCTGTAGGTTATCCACCAGGACTGACCAGAGAGCGGTTTATTTCTTTTGCCAGAAATACCGTAAACCGCGGTTTTTCGCAAAAACACTATTCACCTGAGAAAAGACGAAATAGTACTATTCACGACTCGCAGTAATTCTGTTTCACAAATGTGCAGAAATACCGCAACTTTCGTAAAAACACTATTCACCGATCCCGTGAATTCTGAAACAACCGTATACCGAGAGAGAGAAAGTAGAACTGATTTGGTGGAAATTTTTCTCTCACCCTACCCCTCTATTTATAGAAAAAGTGGAGTTGCCAAATTACCAAAATGCCCTCGTGAATAGTAGGGAGGTTTCAAAGTGAAAAGACCAAAATACCCTTAAAGTTCATCCAATTTACCAAAACGCCATTGGGCTTTTTGGCCAAATTACCGAAATACCCTTGGGCTTTTGGACAAATTACCAAAATACCCTTGGAGGTCGTCATGGGCTTTTCATGGGCCTTTTTGGGCTTTTCAGATTTTGGGCTTTTTCAATTTTGGGCTTTTTGGGCTTTTCTGATTTTGGGCTTTTAATTATTAATTAAGACTTTAATTATAAATGGGCTTTGGCCCATAATTCAAATCCATAATTAACATTTAAAATCCAAATCACATATATATAATTGTCATCTACAATTATATTTTTCTCGGTTGTTGTTTCGGCGAATTTATACGACGTGTCCAACACGTTATAAATTCAATCTGATTTTTGCTTCTTGTCATCTCTATGACAAATATAATTATATCATATATAATTAATTATAACCATCTTATTATTAATTATAAACAATTTATAATTAATCAATAAGATTCTCCGATTAACTCCTATACGGTGTGACCCGACAGGATCCGTGTTATGTTGGTAAATAGAGTTAAAACCGTTTTAACTTCTATAATCATAGGAGGCATCTGGCAGAATGCACTATGACCATCCAATTACACAGATGATGATGTACTGTACAATATCATGATCCAGTAAACTATTTACTTGTGTTTAATTCTTTTGTCTCATAGCTATCAGATCAGTTTCAAGGTAGGTATGTGTCATCCTTGCAAACTTAATCTTTTCTTGATCCTGAGTAAATTATCAAATATAATTACTCTTGTAATTATACTGCTAGCAGATAATCTTACTCTATCAAGGGGCCCAGTGATGCTATAACTCGTATAGAAATACGAGGGACAATAGTACTTTTGGCAAACCATCTCTTCCTCCGCATAAGTTATGTATACCGAAGAGCTACCTTTATAGCCACCTTTTATGGATAACGTTTGGTAGAAATCACACACATACATATCTTATGTAGGAAAGATGAATACCTCATACTTTAGAATTTAATACTGAACGAAAACATTAATGACACGAACACAATTCCATTTAATGTTTCATTCGGGGTCTATCAAATACGATGTTCCTTGAACATCTATCTATGTGATTAAAATGACAACTCTTTGTCTATGGTCTGTAAAACTTGACCATCATTTAATCCACATACTAACCTGATAATGGTTAATTAGTGTTCCTGCTAATTACCTTGGTTAGTGACTTTTAAGAGTATATTCTATATTATGAAGTTTCACAATTCCAGTCATGAACTCGGAATGATTCATAAATTCAATAATACTCAAGGAAACAAAATATCGTTTAAATATTCAATTCATGAACAAAGCTTTATATAACAAATTTATCGTATTATTGACTTCAAGATTATTACAAACTAACAATCTCCCACTTAAGCTTGGAGTCAATCATATTGAGCCATGCCTTATATAAATCTCTTTATTCTATAAATCTCTCAGATTTAAAGGAAAATCTCACAGCCAATCTCCTATGTGTCTCAAACCCATAGAAGATATGTGCAACTAGTGCTTGGCTTGAGGTAGAGATCTTACAAGTGGATCAGCTGTGTTGCTGACGGTGTCAATTTTACAAATCTTTACGTCGCCTCTATTTATGATTTTTCATATGAGGTGATAACGTCTGTGTAACCACTTACCACGAGCTCCGAGTCAACACCGTAGATGAGAAATATATCCTTAGTTCTTCTTAAGTACTTAAGGATGTTCTTTACAGCATTCCAGTGCTCCTAGCCTGGATTAGCCTGATATCTACTCGTCACACTCCAAGCGTACAAGACATCAGGGCGAGTGCACAACATGGGATAACTCTACTCATTATGCTTTGCTCATCAGTTGTCAAAGGACACTGAGTCTTGCTAAGCTGTGCACCATGATTCATTGACAGAAATCTTTTCTTAGAATTCTGCATGCTGAACCGATTCAACACTTTATCAATGAATGTATGTGCTTTGACTTAATCCAATAAGTCTCTTAGATCTATCTCTATGGATCTTTATGCCTAGTATATAGACAGTCTCGCCCAAATCTTCCATTGAGAACACTTTCTTTAATGAAGATTTGGCTAATTGCAATAAGGGAATATTATTTCCCATTAAGAGTATATCGTCCAC
Source organism: Schoenoplectus triqueter (assembly GCA_964058805.1). Lineage (NCBI taxonomy): Eukaryota > Viridiplantae > Streptophyta > Magnoliopsida > Poales > Cyperaceae > Schoenoplectus > Schoenoplectus triqueter. Next base: position 479,765 of record CAXKVV010002149.1, read on the forward strand.
ATAGAGGATTAAAATAGCGATGACACTCCCACTAGTTTTCCTGTATACACAAGGTTCTTCTTCGCATCTGACGAAGTCAAACTGTTTGACTTCTTCGTCAAATCAAAGATTCCAACTCCGTGATGCTTGCTTCAATCCATAATGGATCTGAGAAGCTTGCATACCTTCCCAGCATTCTTTGGATCCTCAAAACTTATGGGCTGTATCATATACACGTCCTCTTCCAAATTTCCATTTAGGAAGACGGTTTTGACATCCATCTGCCATATTTCATAATCATGAAATACGACAATTGCTAGGAGCATCCGAATTGACTTAAACATAGCTACGGGCGAAAAAGTTTCATCATAATCTACGCCGAGAATTTGTTTGAAACCTTTCGCTACTAGCCGTGCTTTGTAAAGAGTCATATTACCATCCATGTCTATTTTTCTTTTAAAAACCCACTTGTTAGCTATGGGTTTTACCCCAACATGTGGTGCAACCAGGTTCCAAACCATGTTGTCATACATGGATTGTATTTCGGATCTCATGGCCTCCAGCCATTTGTCAGAGTCGGGTCTATCCACTGCTTCCGCATAGGTCAGAGGATCTTCAGCATCAAATACCGAGACTTCATGCAGTCCCATGTACCTTTCAGGTGCACGGACTGTCCTATGTGACCTTCATAGCACTTGTTCTTCAGGCTGTCGAACTTCATCCACATCAGTATGCGGATTTAGTTCTATTTCAACTTGCGTTGAAGTAGATGAGCTCGGGACTAGAACTTCTTTCACAACTATTTGTAGATTTGGTTCTTCCAAATGCTCATTAGCCGAAGAATCAAGTGGTGGGTTTATCTGATCAGTATCAGATATTGTATTGTGTGATGTATCTTGAATTTCTTCAAGTATTACATTACTCCCACTACTTCCTTTTGCGAGAAACTCTTTCTCAAAAAATATACCATGACGAGCAACAATTATCTTGTTCTCGGACTGATAATAGAAGTAATATCCTTTCGTTTCCTTAGGATACCCTACGAAAAAGCATTTGTCAGCTTTGGGTCCAAGTTTGTCAGAAGTCGAACGTTTGACAAATACCTTGGGACCCCAAATTTTAAGATAAGACATATTTGGTACCTTACCAAACCATAACTCATATGGAGTCTTTTCTACTAACTTGGATGAAACCCTATTTATTGTTAGTGCAGCAGTTTCTAGTGCGTGCTCCCAAAACATTTTTAGGAGTGTGATATTACTCATCATGGAACGAACCATGTCTAACAGAGTTCGATTCCTCCTCTCAGAAACACCATTCCATTGTGGCGTTCCCGGAGGTGTGAGTTGTGAGACTATCCCACATTCTTTTAAGTACATTATAAACTCATAACTTAAGTATTTGCCTCCACGGTCTGACCGTAAGGCCTTAATACTTTTATTCAGTTGATTTTCTACTTCAGTCTTGAATTCCTTGAACTTTTCAAAAGATTCAGACTTATGTCTCATCAAGTAGACATAACCATATTTACTGTAATCATCAATAAATGTGATAAAGTAGTGATCACCGTTTCTTGTACAAGTACTCATTGGTCCGCATACATCTGTGTGTATAAGGGCTAATAAGTCACTTGTCCTTTCGCCCTTCTTGGAGAAAGACAATTTGGTCATTTTTCACGTAAACAAGATTCACAATATTAAAATTACCAAGAAGTCCAACTTCATGTAACTTTTGATGTGTTTCTCATTTATATGACCAAGGCGATAATGCCATATGAAAGTCATACTTTCATGAGATGTTTTGAGTCGTTTATTGATGTTAAATATAGGTTTGTCTATTTCCAGTATATAAAGATCATTCATCATAAAAGAAGATCCATAATATAACTCATCTTTGTATATAGAACAACCATTGTCCTTTATAACAAAAGAGAAACCATTCATTTCTAAACATGAGATTGAAATGATGTTTCTGAAAATACTTGGAACAAAATATACATTTTCAAGTTCCATTATAAACCCGTCAGGCAAATACAACTCTATACTTCCGACTGTTACGGCTGCAACTTGTGCTCCGTTTCTAACTCGGAGTTGTATTTCCTTGTTGCGTAGTTTTCTCCTATTCTTTAGTGCCTACATATTTAAACAAATATGAGCACATGATCCAGTATCCAATACTCAATCATGAATAGAGGTAACAACGTTAACTTCAACAATAAAAATATCTTAAGTTGAAGTCTTGGGAACCTTTCCCATCCTTACATCTCCAGATACTTAGGACAGTTCCTCTTCCAATGACCCTTACTTTGATAGTAAAAGCAGTCAGAGGTAGAAGCGACTTTTGCTTTGGGAGTGTTCTGATTAGGAACCATCTTCCCTTTATCCTTGTACTTAGGTGCCACTTTAGGAGTCATTTTGCGTTTCATCTTTTTAATCTTCCTCGTACCTTCTTGGATCACGAGGATAGAAGAACTCTTCTTCATCTCCCCATCAGTGATCCTCAACATCCCTTGGAGCTCCTGCAAGCTCTTGTCCATTCCCAGCATATAATAATTCCTGATGAAATTAGAATAGCTAGGAGGGAGAGAGTTCAGGATAACATCCGTAACAAACTCTTTGCTCAACGGACTGTTAAGCTTCTCCAACTGCTCAACATCGCTCGTCATACGGACCATGTGAGTGTCAAGAGAGCTGCCCTCAGTCATCTTATGACTGAGGAAAGATTTAGTCACCTTAAATTTCTTAACCAAGAAACTTTGTATATCAAGCTCATCTTCTTTGTGCTTGTTGTACCTGATGACTTCTTTGCTGTGCAGCCTACTACAGGCTGTGCAGGGATTGGTGTGTTAAGGACGTACTCGAGTTTCTCATGTCTTAGTATGAGCGCACGGAACGTATTAGTAAGAGTTTCTTTAGCCATGTGCTACAACGTAAAATGTAAAGATTTTTAGCTTTGTTCATGTAATGTTTTATTCCAAATAAAACTCCCACTACAAATTTGTTCTATTCCCGTTTGTAGTTAGGACCAAGATCCCTATTTTCACTGATAATCAAGTTATCGTTGAATAACTCGTTTATTAATTATCTTAGGTAAGCAACTCTTTGCTAATCACATCTCTATGTGATTCTTGGTTTCGCTAAACATCATATGTTTTAACGAAACTTTGCCCCAAGCCCAAAACTGTTTTGGAAATCATTGGTAAGTAACCTCACTCTATTTGGTTCGTTATGTCGGACATAACCCTCGAAAACCAAAGGTAAAAGGTGACGCCTACTGAGTAGGTCACGTCTGCCAATGAACAATGATATGCGAGGACAGAGCAGGTAGGGCATATTACTTAATTTTTCGGGTTTAACATCGTAAGCAGTCAGTTTGTTAAACTAACTTTAAACAGACTTACGAACACGTAAAAAATGTCTGTCAGAAAGACCACTGAAAGTTCCTTTTCCAGTCTTTCTTTGACACAACCTTCCTTCACGTTTTAAAAATGATAAATCTAATTTACACATTTATAATTAGTCAGTTTATTAAGCTGACTTTAAACAGACTTATGAACACGTGAAAAGACGTCTGCCAGAAAGACCATTGAAAGTTCCTTTTCCAGTCTTTCTTTGACATAACATTCTTTCACGGTTCCTTAAAAATGATAAATCTAATTTACTCATTTATTATCAAAGCGGTAAATCCAATTTACCAGCTCATACAAACATTTTGTATATATATGTGAATCAGTCACGTATATAACTACTATCTATCCAATAAAAGTAGCTTTACATCTATGATAAGATATATTTCATATCAAAGCAGTAAATCTAATTTACCTGCTCATACAAACATTTTGTATATATACGTGAATCAGTCACGTATATAACTACTATCTATCCAATAGAAGTAGCTTTACATCTATGATAAGATACATTTCATATCAAAGCAGTAAATCTAATTTACCTGCTCATACAAACATTTTGTATATATATATACGTGAATCAGTCACATATATAACTATCAGTTCTCAATTCTTTATTTTGCAACTACATCTTTGTTCTTTATTTATACCGTAAAAAGCATATAAACATTTTATATGATTTCAAAATAGTTAATTCCTTCTGGTACGATAAAGTAATTTGATAACGTGACAAAGTTCCTTTTCGGCCAGTTATCAGGACACGTAAAAGGGGCTCCCAGGAAAGATCGGGGTCACGAGGACCACTTTAAATTCAATCTTTCCTAGACAGAACCATCTCTTTCGGGTGTGGAGATCAACAGCTCTTACTCAGGTACTTTATTGCTTCATCACATTCATAGATATACTTCTCATAACCAAAAGTTTTCGAAAAAGCAAAAGAGTTACATTTGCCATGCTTCGAAAGCGTAAAAGTAATTTGATAACGTGACAAAGTTCCTTTTGGGCCAGTTATCAGGACACGTAAAAGGGCATGTCAGAAAGAATACCGAAGGTATCCACTTCCATCTTTCTTTTACATCACCTTATCTTTTATGTGTGGAGATCAACAGCTCTTACTTAGGTACTTTATTGCTTCATCACATTCTTAAATATACTTTAACACAATCGAAAGTTTTTGAAAAGAAAGCGTAAAGAAAGCATAAAGAAAGCTTAAATCTAATTTAACTTTCTTAGTCGACAGAGCCGAACCAAGAAAATCCAATTTTACCTGGTTTGGATTTTAAGCTGCAAATCTAAGAATTAAACCGATACAGGGTATATACATCTTATTTGCATAAGATATAACCTTTTAGAAAATCAATCAGCGGGAGAGCCTTTGCTCTGATACCACTGTAGGGATTTGGAATGCCCAAATCCCGTTAATGCTCAAGCTGCGGAAAGACCGTAGAACAAAAATTTTACTTCTACTTAAGTTAGGGATTAAAGTATGTCGGATAATAACCGAGAGTTACAGACATTTAATCCTTTACAAAAGACGGTAAAATATTATTTTACTTCTAACTTAAGCTTAGGGTTAAAGTGATGTGTCGGATGATTACCGAGAGATACACACCTCTTTAAACCTTTATTGATCTACTCCATGATTGATTTCTAAAATATTAATCTACTTAACAATTAAATAGATTAATATAAGATGTTATACCTCGCTTCCAAATTTCAATTGGAATGAAAATCGGCTTGTCTCGGAGCACCAAACGTCTGATGCCTCTGTAGGTTATCCACCAGGACTGACCAGAGAGCGGTTTATTTCTTTTGCCAGAAATACCGTAAACCGCGGTTTTTCGCAAAAACACTATTCACCTGAGAAAAGACGAAATAGTACTATTCACGACTCGCAGTAATTCTGTTTCACAAATGTGCAGAAATACCGCAACTTTCGTAAAAACACTATTCACCGATCCCGTGAATTCTGAAACAACCGTATACCGAGAGAGAGAAAGTAGAACTGATTTGGTGGAAATTTTTCTCTCACCCTACCCCTCTATTTATAGAAAAAGTGGAGTTGCCAAATTACCAAAATGCCCTCGTGAATAGTAGGGAGGTTTCAAAGTGAAAAGACCAAAATACCCTTAAAGTTCATCCAATTTACCAAAACGCCATTGGGCTTTTTGGCCAAATTACCGAAATACCCTTGGGCTTTTGGACAAATTACCAAAATACCCTTGGAGGTCGTCATGGGCTTTTCATGGGCCTTTTTGGGCTTTTCAGATTTTGGGCTTTTTCAATTTTGGGCTTTTTGGGCTTTTCTGATTTTGGGCTTTTAATTATTAATTAAGACTTTAATTATAAATGGGCTTTGGCCCATAATTCAAATCCATAATTAACATTTAAAATCCAAATCACATATATATAATTGTCATCTACAATTATATTTTTCTCGGTTGTTGTTTCGGCGAATTTATACGACGTGTCCAACACGTTATAAATTCAATCTGATTTTTGCTTCTTGTCATCTCTATGACAAATATAATTATATCATATATAATTAATTATAACCATCTTATTATTAATTATAAACAATTTATAATTAATCAATAAGATTCTCCGATTAACTCCTATACGGTGTGACCCGACAGGATCCGTGTTATGTTGGTAAATAGAGTTAAAACCGTTTTAACTTCTATAATCATAGGAGGCATCTGGCAGAATGCACTATGACCATCCAATTACACAGATGATGATGTACTGTACAATATCATGATCCAGTAAACTATTTACTTGTGTTTAATTCTTTTGTCTCATAGCTATCAGATCAGTTTCAAGGTAGGTATGTGTCATCCTTGCAAACTTAATCTTTTCTTGATCCTGAGTAAATTATCAAATATAATTACTCTTGTAATTATACTGCTAGCAGATAATCTTACTCTATCAAGGGGCCCAGTGATGCTATAACTCGTATAGAAATACGAGGGACAATAGTACTTTTGGCAAACCATCTCTTCCTCCGCATAAGTTATGTATACCGAAGAGCTACCTTTATAGCCACCTTTTATGGATAACGTTTGGTAGAAATCACACACATACATATCTTATGTAGGAAAGATGAATACCTCATACTTTAGAATTTAATACTGAACGAAAACATTAATGACACGAACACAATTCCATTTAATGTTTCATTCGGGGTCTATCAAATACGATGTTCCTTGAACATCTATCTATGTGATTAAAATGACAACTCTTTGTCTATGGTCTGTAAAACTTGACCATCATTTAATCCACATACTAACCTGATAACGGTTAATTAGTGTTCCTGCTAATTATCTTGGTTAGTGACTTTTAAGAGTATATTCTATATTATGAAGTTTCACAATTCCAGTCATGAACTCGGAATGATTCATAAATTCAATAATACTCAAGGAAACAAAATATCGTTTAAATATTCAATTCATGAACAAAGCTTTATATAACAAATTTATCGTATTATTGACTTCAAGATTATTACAAACTAACAGTATGGACCTAAATTTATAAAAATTCCGATAGTTTGGTCTTATATGACAATACTATCAATTACACATATATAATTTTATTTATATATATGTAATCAATTTATGCAATAATTATATAAATTAATGGGTGTTAAAATTAACAAGGATGTACTTAAATAAGAAAATAAGAAAATGAACTTAAATTTAAATTATGTACAGAAAAATTACCTTTAAGAGATCTAAAAATATTAATCACTAAGTGGATGTTGTTGCAGCTGGGAACAGATGGAACATAGAGTTTCTAATGGTGAATAGTGAAAATGATGATGAAAGAGCGGCGATGTGAGAGGAAGTGTGATAAATAACCCTAATCTTAATTTAGAATCGATTTTTTGAAATGGGAATAATTTGTTTTTCAATTAAAACCGGTTTTGTTCAAAACCGGTTTTAAAATAAAAATTATAGAACCGATTTTTATAAAACCAGTTCTAAAATTATTGTTTTAAAACCGATTTTAATAAAATCGGTTCTAAAACAAAAATTTTAGAACCGGTTTTCTTACAACCGATTTTAATAATATGAAATAGAACCGGTTATTATAAAACCGATTTTAATAAAAAAAACTTATAACCGGTTGTTAAACAAAACCGGTTCTAATAATTTTAATAAAATATACAAATATACCACTCTCACCTTTTAACACTTGTTTTTTTAAAAACCGGTTCTAAATAGGCGGTTCTAAATTAAATTTTTCTTGTAGTGATATAAAGTTTACTAAGTCAAGCCCATCTCCGTTTTTCATTTTTTCTCTTTAAAATTGCCAATCTTGCTACATCAAATTTTTTTTGCCAATCTTCTAAAAAGCAATTGTTCAAGAATACAATGGCCTCCCGAAGAATTTGGGAAAACTTCAAGAACTGATCTTAGTTCTTGCTTCTTGTGCTTCTTGTGCCGTCAAAAAATGATGCAATGTGCTATACGACTTTCAGATGTTGTGGCATTGCCCATCAATTATAGTTGTACGTGAATCATACTCTTAAAAGACGACGAAAGAATAGCTTAGGGATTAATACGATCTTCTTCTTGTTGTTATACTAATAATAAGAGAATAGTATAAGAGGATGGTTTAAATGCCTCATTTTTTTTGTCTAAAGTATGTATTCACATTTAAATTTTTAATTACTCAAAATTCAAAATTAAAATATCAAATAAAATCATTAAATTTGATCTAGTTATTTTATTTATGTACTGAATAAAAATTATGATATTTAAATATTATTTTTTATGGACATCAAGCTCTTTAAAAAATACTATTAATTTTAAAAAATATACTAATTTTTTTTGTGAAAGAATCTCTCTCATTCGCTTTCGGTGACCACTATACTTTCTAAAATACTCTAAAATAGAGGTGCAAGAAAATACATAATTCATAATTTTTTCAATGTTCAATTTGATTTTTGTTGGTGTTTCAATCATTCAATTAGTTTTATCCATAATTTCGGTTCGAGTTCACTTCGATAATTTTTTTAACAAATTAGTTCAAATTTGATACATAATAATTCCATATGTAATTATTTGCATATAATTGTACTATTTAGTCAAATATATATAATAATATAATTATGTTCGAGTTTACTTAGCTCAAATTTAATTAGTTGGAATTGATTTTAATTTAATTCGATTTAACTCAAATTTAATTTAATTCAATTCATTTGCACCACTACTCTAAAGCATATTCATCCTCGTCAGAATGCCTCGTCATTTTTAAAACTCCCTGCCACGGAGGGCCCGGACAGCCGGACCCCGGTTTAGCTCATAGCCTAACAACACCAATTAGCCACAGCAGATATTCACAAACCCCGATGCACCTATAAATCCAACTTAAAATCTGAGCCACTATTTTTTTTTCAACTTCAATGTGGTAAAAGAGACAAACCATGACAGAGGTTGGAAAAATCGTAATAGTTTTGTCTCTCTGATGCAAGTTATTTTTTTAATCAAATAAAAAAAATAAGAAAATAGTATGATTTCAATGAAAATATATATTCATAGTCAGATTTAAATTTTAAATTCGATCTCATCTAGCTGGGATCAAATTTAAAATTAGATCTCAGTTTTTTTTAATTTTAATGTTTTGATTAAAAATATTTTCATTTTTTTTCAAACTCGGTCACAAAAAATTAACAAGCAAGGCCTATCTGCACAACAAAAGTTATTACAAATTAGTACAGGACGTAAATACTAGTATTTTATTCTATATGCAATTCATGATTTCCAGATGATATAAATATATTTTAAAAATTATTTTCTTATTTTTATTACATAAATAATATAATATAATATTAATATTTTAATAAAAAATAAAAAATATATATTTTTTATGAATAATACAAAAAAAATCATATTATTTATAAATTTTTGCAAAACCATAAATTAGATAGAAATGTGGGCAAAAATATTCAGAAAATCTTGCTAGTTTGTATGGATTAAAATAAGAAGGAAGTAGGAACAGTGCTACTTTTTTTTTAAATCATCATTGTAATAATATATTTTCAAAAAAATAAAACTATATACATATTTATATAATTATATTATATATCAAATACTTATTTATATTTAATCAACAAATATACTTACATTTACATGTTATTCAACTATATGTTTAAATTTAAAAATTATACTAATGAATTATTTTTTTATTAGTCAGTTTCTTAGCTTAATATATTGACAGTAATTCAATCCATTCTTGCTTGGATGGCTTGACCATTACTTTACTACAAGAAAAAAAAATATAAATACACTAATTAACCATTAAATAAACTGTATATAATAATATGAAAAATTATTAAGAAGAACCATCAAAATTTTAATTAATTATTAAGTATATAATAATATGCTTAATAATCAAACATTTAAGTATTTTGATCAAAATATTTCACTTAAAAACCATCAAAATATTTTGATCAAAATACTTAATAATTAAGTAGGAACAGTGTTTGAAAAAGTTTCAAAAAAAAATTAATCAAAAATCAAAATTTTGTAAAAATAAAAAAATTGAGACCGAGTATTAAATTCAGTTTCAATTAGCTGAGACCAAATTTCAAACTCAAATCAGCGCACATTTTTACTGAAATTATATCATTTTTTCTTTATTTTATTTGCCAAAAAAAATCTGCTGATGCAGCGGTAGCGTTTTGCCGGACTAATTAAATGCAGCTAATGAACGCCCCTCTACAATTCTTTACCAATGCATATATATATATATATATATATATATATAAAGATCAAACAGAAAACGACAGAGTATGATTTCATGCCATCTGGCATCTGCCATGAGAGATTTCTACTCGTGCACTTTTCGTTATAGATAGATACAATTATGCAAATGTTCTATAATCCAAACTAGAGAATCAGATAATCCAAAATCGTAGTCAAAAGATCTGTACTGCGTATTATTACTGAACAGATTCCGGGGGGAGTTGCTGAAAACTGAATGTCGTAAAAAGCGAGGTGATGTCCTTCCCTGTGCACTGATAGCACAAAACACTTACACAAGCTTTGAATGCCTAGAAAGAGCACCCTAAAAAACAATGCCTAGAGAGAGAAGAAAGCTTGTACGGTACACACAGCATAACATAAGTACATAACGAGCAGACATCATTTCATATTTCTCTCATAAATTATAAATAACAAAATAATGCACACAAGAAATATAAGCCAATAAAATTACTACCTCTTTGACCTAGGCACCTCTATCTTTTAGAACATGTACTGTCAATTGTCTTTTCATCTCACAAACAAACACACAATCCCACAGAAAACAAAGCAAAATGTAATAAAAAGAAAAGAAAAATATAATATATGCATATCACATGATGTTGAATAAAAACATCAGAACAAGAACCTCTCCTGATTTTGAGTCTTAATGCTTGTATTGCGTGTATCTTCACTTGCATTGTAAGTGAAGTTGCACCCATTGGTTCCTCCGGCACAAGGTTTCATCTCAACATATCCAGTGCTATTACAATATTCCATCAAAGGAGGCGCGTGATCAGTGAGTAAAAGCTTTTGGCTTTCTTCAAGTCCACCAAAGAGATAATTCTCAAACCCTAATTGTTCTCCAGCTATTATATTGCTCATATCAAACTCCACACCTTTACCATAATTGACATCTGATGTACTGCAACTATAATCACCACCAAATACTAGCATGCTTCCCGTCTCCTTGGGAGCAAATCCATGAGATGATAAAATGGTGGAACTGTTACTAATGTTGAAGTGGAATGGTGAGATGGGAATACCCTCAAGGCTTAGAGGGGAAGACATAAAAGCAGAGATAGAAGCGGTCGTGTCAGGGGTCGATGAAAAGAAGTGAGTTTGCGGGGTTTGCTTTTGCAACAATTGGGATTGCATTGTTTTGGATGATCTGTGAGTGGAAGGGAGCCCAAGGATCTTTTTCTTCAGCTTTGTGTTCCAGTAGTTCTTTATGTCGTTGTCTGTTCTTCCCGGCAACTGAGCGGCTATGATCGACCACCTGCTTGTGCAACCATGAAAAATAAACAAACTTTATGTTGATTGTGGATATTTGCTCACTAAACTGTAATGCATGATTTAACTCAACTGCTAGACTAGAATTGCTTCTAAAAAAAGTTTGAACTAGTTAGTTGAGAAAAGACTAGCAAAGTAACGTGTTTTTAGAAAGCAAACTGTGGGCAGTTAAAGTTGTGGAACTTGTCTTGCCATTTTTAGGGGTATTTATGCTTGGTGTAAAAAGGGTTACTAATAAAAAGGAGCTAAACAAAGTGCAAAGAAAAACGAAAATAGATACTAGCGCAGCTCGAAGAAGAGTTTACTAGTCTGGGAAAAACTGTTTGTTTTCGTTTTACTAAAACTTACGAGGCAGTTGTATATGGATCACAGATCTTGTCTCTGCCCTTTTAAGGGTTAAGGCTATATATGCTTGGATAGAGAACAGTTGGCGACAAGGGATAACACGTCAAAATAATAAAAGAAACCATAAAAGGAGAAAAAAGAGAAGAAAAGGTTGTGATTAAAGTCAAACGCTAAAAGTATGCTTTAGTTTACCTGCTTCCAATGCTAGCAAAGAGGTTGCAAATAATTCTGTCCTCATCATCCGAGAAATCGCCATGCTTCAAATTTGGCCTCAGATAATTCAGCCATCTCAGCCTACAGCTCTTGCCACACCTCTTCAAACCTATATCCATAGAAGAAAAGACACACAAGTACTAAAATCTCAGTCCAATCAAGAAGAGATCAGTAACAAAACTAGATAATGGTTGTCCACTTGTCCTAGTTCAGCATATGGTTTCTAGAGATTAAATCCATTGCAGTTCTTTAGCGAATAAAATTAATTAATAAACAAAACAATAATTTCTAATCTAGTACTTGTAGCACCAAAAACTGAAGTTAAAGATCAAATTTCTCCCAACAAATGAATAGGTCAAATTTTCTTTTTACCACCTCTATTAAAAGATCCCTCATTTACAAGGTATAAATAAAAAAATAATTAGAAGAATACATTTAGTGAACAAATAAAACGATATCGAAGTGTTTTTAGCACAGTTAATTAACTACCTGCTTTCTGAGGTAAAGCAATCCAATTGCCACCGGTGCCATATTTTTCGATGTATTCTTTGAGTTTCCTGTCTTCCTCAGGCGACCACGGTCCTTTCTTCACATTAGCTTTGTCGCAACACGGTGCTCTCCCCATCCTCTACTCTGTTCTCTTTAACTCTTTCTCTTACCTCAAGTGCACTCAGTTGCCTTGTAAGTATTCTATATATCTATGTTGTTTGGTATAAGAGGAACGGAGAGGGGGAGGCTAGAAGACCGGGATGAGAGAAGCAAAGTCTATTTGAAAAGAAAGGAGATGGATAGAGATGTGAGATGTTAAAAAATAAGTCAAAGGAGATGGATAGCCTGTCTAGTTCCAATCAGTTGCTTTGCTGGCCCCTCCTCTCTCTCTCTCTATCTCAGTTCTGAACTACAGAGCACAATCTAATCTCTCCAACCCCAAATTTTTTTCTTGTTAGTAATTTAAATAAAAAAGTGAGAAATAGTATAATTACAGTCGAAATGTGCATTGATAATTAGATTCGATTTTCAAATTCAGTTTCAGCTTGAAACTCGGTCTCAATTTTTTTCCAAAATTTTGATGTTTTAATTAAATTTTTTCAAACACTTTAACAATGTGCATTGTATCGGTACTTTTTTTAATATAAAAAATTAGATAAAGTGAAACAACTAATGTGAGTGCATTAATAACTGAGAAAGGATAACTTGACAATGGTTATCTTGACAATAGTTTTTTAAAATAAATACAAAAAAAATCTTAAAAATAGAAAAGAATTATAGATATGTTATTCTACTTAGAGATTGATGGTAATTCAAATATCATGTTATTTTATTATCGTTTAATAGTTCATTAAAAACCGTTAAATTAAAATCGTTGTAAAGTGCATAACATTTTAATGGTCTTTAATGGACTAGCAAACAATAATAAAATTACATAAAAATTTAATCACTGTCAATCTATAAGTAGAAAAATATATCTATATTTTTTTTTTTCTATTTTTAAGATTTTTTCATATTTATTTGGAGATCCATTGTCAAGGATCCCTTCCCTTAATAACTGGGGAGGGATGGCTTGGCAATGGTTATTTTGTTAGTTTTGATAATGAATAGTTAATACTTATATGATATCATTTTATTATATATCAAATACTTATTTATATTTGATCGATAAATATACTTATATGTACATATTCTTTAACTATTTGTTTAAATTTAAAAGTTATATCAATAAATTGATTTCTTTATCATCCAGCTCCTTAGCTTAATTTATTAACGGTCATTCGCTCCATCCTTGCTTGGATGGCTTGACCATTACTTTGCTACAAGAAAAAAAATAAGTGCACTAATTAACCATAAAGAAAAAGTACATAACAATATGTTTGTATCCTATACTACACTCATTTATCTTCCAACTTCATCCATCATCATACCATTTCCTTTAAAGTGTTTGAAAAAGCTTAAAAAAATTAATCAAAATATTAAAAAAAATTTCAAAAAAAAACTAGGACCGCGTTTCAAATTCGGTCCCAACTAACTAGGATTAAATTTGAAACTCAAAACTTACTATTAATACACATTTCGACTGTGATCTACCATTTTCCTCTTTTTTCTATTTGAATTACTAAAAATAAAAAAAAATTGCCCCATCCTTCTACCTTGGGGAAGAAAAATGCCACATGCCCGCAAATATTTAGCCTGTTTTGTCATTGATGATGAGGAAATAGACCCCCAACGATCATCCTAGGCATTTAATTTAATTTATCATATTTAACTTGAATGTATTAACAGTTCAACACACTTTTATAATTTTATGCGCAATATTCGTTGAGCAAATTTAATGCTTTATGGACCTGTTTTATTTAAAGACGATAAGAAAGGAATGTCCGACAAAAATTATGACATTAAAACTATCATGAATTTCAAACTAAATTTATATTCTTCCAAAAAATGAAAATTTTTAATAGAAAAAATCATTGAATTTTTTGTGTTTCTTTATTTTGTGTCTTCAATTAGTTGATAAGTCCTTTTTTATGCAAGTAGGCAAATTGCCTAATTAAGGAATTTTATTTATAATTGAAAAAAAAGGTATTTACAGAGTTTGTGAAGCTAGAATATACAAGAGAGAAGAGGGGGGATAGAAGAGCATCCTATTATTCTATGCCGAATGATATCAAAGTTTAAAATCCCTTGTTATATTATCTATTACCCCGAACACCGTATGTGTCTTATGTTGAAAAATGCGGCGGTTGTGCTCTTTCTATAGGTTCCAAAACATTGCGAGCAGCATGATGTCCAGCTTTTTGTGAATGGCTCGATTAGTTGAAGCTCTTAATGTAAATCACGCTGAGATCGAAATGTTATTAGAAGATGTCGGCAGCAGGGCCATCAAAACTCAATGTGCGAAGTTGCACTGCACAAATAGATTATTAGCAGTTTCGATTATATGTTGGGAGCATAGAGCACATCGATCTGATGCCGGCCAGGTCCATTTGTGCCGATTATTCGGAGGGGGGAGGGGCCGCCGTCCCCCTATTCGGAAAATTTTTCAAAAATACACATATAATAATATGTATTTTCAAAAAAATAAAATAGAAACATATGTTTATACTGAAGAAAATTTTCAAAAAAAAAAATAGAAACATCACTACAGGAGAGCGTCGCACTAACATCTGACAGATCAGATGCAATAAACACCATTTACGTCAGTAGGCTTATGATAAAAATCTTTAGCATCCGAAAGCTGATGCAAAGCGCAGATGTAAATACGCTTGATGGTGATAATCAATTGCATCCGATTTTTTATTTGCATCAGCATTTTATTACATCAGGAAATACAGATGCAAGATTCATTGTCATTTTCATTTGTTCCCTGAAGTAAATATTAATTTTTTGCAGGCATAATACTGATGTAATTATTGATATAAGCATCTGTTAATATAATGATTTTTTTTTTATTTGCATCTAATAAAAGATGATGTCTTTCATTATTTTTTTTAATAACAGATGATGTTTTCCATTTCTATAACAAACACTAAACCCACCATTTATACCAAGATTTTTCAAAAACTCAATATTCATACCACGATTTAAACCTAATAGATCTGATATTAATAATAAATTTTCTCAAAATATTCACACCAACATTCACCAAGATTCAACATGCATATTCAGACAAATATAATCCAGATCAGAAAATAGTATACAATTAAAAATTTTCACACATTGACAAATCTTCTTCAGTGATGTCAATATAACAAAATAGATATAAATATAAAATTACTAAACAGAAGTAATTTTGTAACAACATTGCAATTAAGTAATAATTAACCACCATGACACTTAAGTAATAATTAACCACCATATTGTTGAGTGCTAGAATAGATCCATGCCTCTGCTTCCGTCACTACCCCGGCGAGGCTGTGATCTCTTGTTCTCTTGGTTGTACTAGTTGCTGTAAAAACGTTATTCATTAACCAAGGCAGATAACTAAATGGCTGCTTATTTCGCAAACCATGGCAGAAGAAGAGAGTTGCCTTTACATTCGGTCTATCGTTTTAGATCCTCCTTTTTGTCAACTAGACTCAAACTATACATATTTCCCTTTGTTTCCCAAAAAAAAAAGAAGAAAAGAAATAAGACTGATCACCTTGAATAACACATGAGGAAGATGGAGTGTCCCAATACTAGAGGAAGATGGAGTCGCGCGCCTCGATGGAGCAGTGGAGTGTGCCGACTGCCTGCGCTGATGGAGTGAGAGCGATCACCTTAGAGAGAGGAGAGATCGCGAGAGACTCAGAGAGATCGCGGATCGCCAGAGCCTAGAGGAGAGATCGCGATTCGCGCAGGATGAGAGGCGATATCGTGAGAGGCGCC
This sequence comes from Schoenoplectus triqueter, assembly GCA_964058805.1. Classification (NCBI taxonomy): domain Eukaryota; kingdom Viridiplantae; phylum Streptophyta; class Magnoliopsida; order Poales; family Cyperaceae; genus Schoenoplectus; species Schoenoplectus triqueter. Next base: position 496,109 of record CAXKVV010002149.1, read on the forward strand.
GCTGAGAAGTGAGAACGCAAATAGGGTTTGGGACTTTGGGGTCTGAGGTTATATCTAATGGTCAGATTAACGGATCAGATTAATCTTAGTTATATCCAACGATTCAGCGATAACTGGAGGGAATTTTTTGGTTTTTCTACGCCAACTGGAGGGAATTTATTTGCATCTGTTAAGCTGATGAAAAAATATTATATTTATTTACATCCGCGAGAACTGATGTAGTACTGATGTGCATCAGCATTTTAGTGCGCCCCCTCCAATTCATTTTCAGAAAAAAAAAATAACTACACTTACTTGCATCTGCAAAATAGATACAAATATATAGTTACATCAGCATTACTAATGCAATATGTTCAAATCAAAATTTCGCGGTCAGAATTTTTTTTTTGCTGATGCTAATAAAAAAGTGCCGATGCAATTGACCATTTCCAGATGCAAATACGACACTTTCCTGTAGTGCATATATATGTTTATACTGAAGAAAAATTTTCAAAATTTGTCCCCTTAAAAAAGTTTTGATTATTCTCAGTCAGCAACCTGTTACGAGCGAGAAGCCAGCTGAAGATCATTATTTTCTCCAGCACCTTTACCTTCCATAAGATTTCTGCAATGAAGGATCGCGTGCCAACATCAATGAGGAAGTTATAAGCAAATGAGGTAGTGAAGTTCCCATCATTACTGTCAACGAGAGCGGATGTGTGATATATGCCGAGCAGTTTATGCAAGTCTTTGAGAAAGAAGGAAGAGGTCAGGTGCAGTTGTATTTGCGTCACATAACATGCTTGAAGGAACATTTTCTGAAAATGCGTATAAAATGTATATATGCCACAATAATTTACCGAGAGTATGATTTTAAGTTTTCACTTGCTGAACATTTCTAGCTTATACAATGCATGATTTTGATCCCCATGCAATAAGCTGTGTTTTATTAAAAACATGTTCACCAATATGAGCTAAAGCAAGCAAATAAGGTCTGACGACCAAAACATAAATCTTTATCTTCTTTTCTTCTCTGTTTTTCTCTCTTCTTTTTTTCCCTCACGTCTACTACTTTCCAGGGCGGACGAAAAAGTAAAGATTTTACATTAGGGAAGGAATCCCTTGACAATGAGTTATCTAAAGGGACGTCTTCCCAATACATTGGTAAATTTTTCTAATTTACCAGCTAACGACAAAATGCATCAGGGAAAAAGAAGTGAGAAGAGCAAGGGTGTAGGGGTCCAAATCTAAAGGGACGTCTTCCCAACCCCATAGGTCTCTATGTTTTTTTACTATTTATTATTAATCGCTATATGCTAAATATATAGAATTTTAGATAGTGTAATAGCCTTTTATCATTCATGGATTTTGTCGTTAGCTTGTAAATTAGAAAAATAGGGACTACCCTATAACACCTTAGAAATAGGCGCTTTGGCATTTCTGAGAAAGATTCCTTGATAAAAAAAAATATAAGAACAGTAACAGAGTTAAATATTATTTATACATGGAAAAATATATAGCACACTTGCATATACGGATGGAAGTGAGAATGGAAATAAAATGCTTCTATTAGCAACTGGTGGAGAATCGGAAATATAAACAGTGGCCATCTTTTCATGGCAAACATTATAGCTTCTGTTGGATAATCAGGCTATATTTATGTACAGTGGAAGACAAAAGTTAGGCTAGAGATTCATCCAATTCCACTATTTTCACACCAAAAAAAAAACTGTGAATTATTTCAGCCGGTGACTCACCCTTTATATGGCGGCTTGTGCCTGAGAAAATTATTTTTTTTGTTCAAATTAACAGTGAAATATCTGTTTGAGGTAAAATTTTACCAACTTGTTTGGGCCTTTGGGGGGCACTTAGCTCGAGTTGCACACAAGTACTAACAAACTAGAAGTTGGGCCAAATTAAAAATATTATAAGTGAAATATTAATTTTAGACAATATGAGACCCCACACTCATGGCTTACGCCATCGAAAAGTACCTTTTTTGTAGGCCTCAAATTGCCTAAACCACGTTGGTTGAAAATAATTCTGAAATAAGAAGAGAAAATGAAATATATATCGTCGAAGGAGAGCAAGGACAGCAACCCCTGAACCCCCTCAGTAGGGTCTAATCCAAATATGGTTGTTGCTTACATCCTATGTCAAACCGTTTAGTTTTCTGTGGCGTTCCAATTGTGTCCTACATGTGAATCAATTAAATTGTGTAGACATCAATGATGTTAATTAATTATGATTTCTTTTATTTTTGGGGAAAATATAATATTTTCATGTGAAAGGTCTAATAAAAACTTTGAATTTATAAAAATATTTTATTCAAATTTTTTTATGTGTACAGGGAAAGTACTGTATTAATTTATTCCTAATTGAATAGACTACAATAAAATCAAAATGAATTAGGTGTTTCAAAACTATAATAATTTAATTAAGAGTAAATAACATAATCTCAATTTATAACATACAAGCCTTCACTAGGGAATTTTTTTTTTGGCGAATTGCATCAGCCCATCACTTAAGCGCAATCCTTGTATAGTTCTATATTTGCATGTAATTTAATTTTTAGACAACGACTATGTCAATGCCAGAATCCCCCACATCTTAGCGCAAAGGAGATGAACAAGAACAAAGAGCAACACGGGTTTATAACTTGTGATGTGACACAGGGAAACATCAACAGAACGGTTAGAAAATGTGGTACATACTTTGACCCTTGCAATATGACAAATGATCTCAAACAAAAGTCGCCACCATCCAAGTATTAAAGTGACATGAAGTAGCTTTTGCTTTCCTGGAACCTTTGTGAGTGTCTCCAATGAAATTTTATTTTATTGGGATGAAATAAAGAGAACTCTGTTTTGCTTCAAATTCTTGCAAGGGCTCTGAACTGTGGAACTGGAATCACATGCATTTTCTACAATTAAAATTAAAACATAATTGACTATTTTTTAGAATAAAAATGAGAATAGAAGCTATTCAATTTTTAATTTTTCATACAAATTTCATCTGAATTTTAAATTAATCATAATTGTTTTTAACAAAGTGAGTTAATGACAAATAATGGCACATAAAATTGACCGCATTAAACATCCTCATCAATATATCAGTCAGTATAACCTCCTCATCATTATATCATTGTCAGTACTTCTAAAATAGTGTACAATTTTATCTTGTGCAAATTCCAATAATTCAAGAAAAACATTCGTTATGGAGCAAAAATTCGATTAATTATGACGATGCTCCGACGAGTTCGTAAGTTAATTTTTATGGCGTTCTGACGAAATTACAACGGTTCATTTCATAACACCCCTTGGAAATTAAAATATTATGAAGTAATTTTATTATGCCCAAAGTAAAATTTAAATCAAGAAAAGTTGAATGAAAATATGCCTGAAGTGAATTTTAAACGAGTTAATAAGCGGATAAAAATTACCGAGGTCACTTAAATTCATATTTTATCTGATCACTGAATTTCTTATTATTCATTGTTAATCATTGAATTTGTATTATTATCTAGATTTGATCACCCGTCAATTTTTCATCCAAAACTCTAATGAAAGTTGGCGTGGCATCTGACATGGACTATGTATATTACATATTAGGGCAGCATAAAAAAACTCGGTCTCGATTCAGGTTCGAGCTAATCTGACTCGAGCTAATCTGACTCAAACTAATTTGGCTCGAGTTAATCTAGTTCGACAGTTAAATTAGCTGAGTTTGAGTTAGGATTGTTTCGACTCATCTCGAATAACAATAACTTATATTTTTTTTTCTGCCAAACTCTAATACGATGATTCATCTCTCTTTATCTCTCACCATATCACTATCTCTACAGCTTAATGACGACTCCTATTCGCTCGCAACTCGACTCGTATATCTGACTCAATAGTTTTTTATCTGTTCATCTGTTCAAATTAGTGCAGTAAATATATCATTGAAAATGTAATTGTTGATATACTAATTTTGTACCAACTCTTGTACCAATCTTGTAGATACATTAACCTCATATTTTATAGATGTAATAAATCTAAATATCAAACAGAGTCAACACACATGTATTTGTTTGTGAGCCAGCTTGCGAGCTAGCTCGAATAGTGATGAGCCCAGCATGAGCTAGATCTTTCAGCTCGAAATATTTCACGAGCTCGATTCGACTCAACTTGAATTTTCATGAGCTGAATTTGAGCTAAGGCCGGCTCGCTCGAACGCGACTTGTTTGCAACCCTATGGACGATTATAAATGTTTAAAATTCAAATTTCTATGTATCTTTTTTTTTTCAATTCTTATGCTGTTGAAAAAACATAGTACCAAAAGACTCGTGCATTTTAAAAAAAATGACATCGTATTTATATGCATTTATTTTATTTATTGTATCTTAAAAAATCATATATGTTTATTACAATGAATTATCAAAATTTTCTTACTCGATTATTACATGAGGAAGAGGAAAGTAATTTTTGATGCAGAACTTTTTTCACCCTCATTAAAAACGAAGATATTTCCAGTTTTTAGAGTCAATATTGGCAAACAAAATGTTTATGTTTGTATGTGAGTTGAGATATAGGGTTGTAAGGTTATTATTGGAGGTTGACACTTTCTGGAGATTGATATATCAGTATTTTCAGGAGATGACATGATGGTTGCTATTGAAGATGCAACACCAAATCGTATTTTGTGATTTGGAGAACAACCAAAATTAGCAAGGCGGAAAGGAGAAACTTTCTCCATAAATTTATGTACTCAATTTTTTTTTTGGATTTAATTCCAAAAATGGAGAAAGATTCGTTCCTTACTTTTATCCGATGGAGAAGCTAACAGACATTCATGTAATTATTAATACAATCTAGATAATATTTAAACGTGCATAATGCATGTCAGATAATCGTAGATGATCTAGTATAGTAAAATAAATATATATAGAGAGAGAGAGTGGAGATACCGTGAGCTTAAGATCACGGAGTGCTTCCGTGAGATTAACTCAAAAAATATATTAAATCATCTCAAAATTTTAATTTATCATTCTCATTAAATTCTTTATATAAAGATCTTCTGGGATGCAAAAATTTGAAGTGTTTTGAGCTTTTTAAGTCATCATTTTTAATTTTTTAAAATGATGTTCAAGTATTGAATATATTATTATAATTATTAGAGCTGATTTTCAAAAATTAAAAACCACAATTCAAAAATCTTATGAAATTGGTGTTTGTATTTTATTTTCTATTTATAAAGTGAGTTCTTTCGTTTCTTTGAAAATATAAAATTGAGTTCATTTTATCAAAATTTTATTTTATTTAGCACTAATGTCGGTCAGTTCATAGATAGTTATTATCATGTATAGGTAACATTGCAAATTGTTTTTTAATACTTTTTGTCATTTTCTTTTTTAAGACTTTTGATCGAATAATTATAAAATTAAAAAAAAAATAGTAAAAGGCTAACTAATGCGATCCCCATTTTCAATAGGACAGCTAGATAATGCAAAAATATTTTATTTTAACAATCGATCCTGATGAGTTATTTTTGTTATTAAAAATATTTAAAGTGAGAAGACTCGACCATCATCTTAATTTATTTAACAAAAATGCACAGTCTGCTAAACAGAGAAAATTTTCTTCGTCATTTTGTAAATCTGATTATTTTTTGTTCTAGGTTGACATTTTCTTTGTGACAAAGAAGTTCACTAATAATTAAGCTTAAATAAATTAGAAGCATTCACTACAAAGCAGGAAAGGTATTCAATGATAAGCATGTTCATTTTAAGCAAATTTAAATCACACTGATTTTTTAATATAATAATTAGATTAATTATATTATTAATAATAATAATAATAATAATAATAATAAAATTCTAAAAGTAAAAATGACAGTGTATCACTGTTAGTGGCGCGTTGAAAATGCGCCACTGACGTTGGGGTTTTTTTTATTATATTTTATAATTATATAAAAAAAAAAAAGTACACCAGTGGGAATAATGCACTCAAACTGGCAAAAATATTTCACAATTGCATCATATCTTATAATATCAAGATGAAGAATGAAGACGAGGAGGGAAAAAAGGAAGACGTCACTGGGAGTGGCATCTGTCTAAATGCGTCAGTCTCAGTGGCGCATATTTTATGTGCTAGTCGCAATGATGCACTGTCATTCTTAGTATTAAAATTTATTTTTTTCGTTATTATTATTAATAATATGATTAATCTAATTATTATATTAAAAATCAGTGTTTAAATCAAGCCAACATTTTGTTTAATAGTTACTCTATGTCTTCAACTAAAACAAATGACCCGGCGAGAATCTTTTTTTCCGTCGGCATTTTTTTTTCTAGAGAGGACCCCCAATGATTATTAACTAACCCCTTTAAAAATTATTTGAAATTTATTTTAAGGATGTTGATAGCTTAACTAATGATCTTGATGAGAGAAATAAGCGTTTCATCCTTGCAAGTATCAAATCTTAAATTATATATATTTTTGAAATTATTTATTTTTACTATATTGAAAAAGTTTGAAATCTGATTTCAGATTTTCTTGTGCATATTCTAAGTTAATATGTTTTGATTTTGTCTTTTATTTAACAAAAGGACGTCTTTCATCAAATTTACATCGAAGAAGGGCTTGAGGATCATTATATGTACGGACTATTTGACGTTTACACGGTGTGCAAATTTAATATTGCATACTCGTGCATCTCAACGCCATTTTTTTTTCATTTGCAATACCAATAACATTTCAGTAAAACGAAGCTAGCAGTTGTCTGAAAATTTCGTCTTTTCTTCTGTTAAGCCTGTACACTGAATTTTCCAATTTCTAACAAGGTTAATATCGTATTTACCTTCAACACTTATTCTATTTCATATTTACTCATCAACTATTTTAATATATCATACATATTTACCATCATGTTTTTAAATTTTTCATATTTACTGATATACTCTTTAATATATTTAATATTCTCTTGAACTTTTTTAAATTCTGTCATAATTATCCAAATTCAAATATATGACATAAAATATATTCATATATACCCAATAATTATTGAGAATATCTTCTTCTATTTAACTCTTTAGATCTTTCCATATTTATTCATAATTTTTTTTTTAAATATGATTCAGTATGTATTAATTATTTTTCTTGATCTGACCCAAAATCAGACCGTACAAGTCACACAGATCAGAAAATAATTGAATGATATTGATCCAAATCAATTTAAATAAATTTAGTTTTATGCATTTAATGATATATTTGAGATTTCATTGGTAAATATGAAAATTTTCAAGTGTTTAACGATATAATAGATATGCTAATGAGTATATATGGGTACATATAAAATAATTCATTGATTAATGGATAAATATGATATATTAGAGATTAGGGGTAAATATGTAATAGATGAAGAGTTAAATGACAAATATGATATTATATTACTAACCCTTCTAACAACTACTTAGACTTTATGAGCTACAAATACATTTTAAGTTTTGCAGCTCATCTAAATCCATTTCACATCAATAATAACACCTTTCCACCGAAGTCGTAGGGAAGTTTTTTTTTGTCAATCTTATAAGCGAATAGATGAAATAAACATTTTTTTTAAATAGACAAAAGTTAAAAATATTCTCATATAATCGCATGATTGGAGGGTTTTTTTTCTATCTGATAGCATGGCCCGAGATAATTTTTCGGATCAAGGTTGATGGTCCGGAAAAAAATTTGGACCACATATTTTTCCTTTTTTTGCCCAGCAGTGCCATGGTCCAAAAAAATAATCGGACCATCAACCTTGGTACACAAAATTATCTCGGGCCATCGATTCTTCTAATTAATATTAATTATAAATTTTGAAAAGTTTATTATTGTTTAAATTAGATTTTCACTATTTGAAAAAAGAAAATTTTGATTAGAGCTTTCCATACAAATATATTATTTATCTTGTAACATATATTTTAAAAATTGTATGGAAAAAAAATCAATTTTCATTCAGCTTCAATACCATTTGATGTTACACCAAATATCAATCTTTCTAAATTGCATGACATTTAATAAATGATAAATTTAGTAAGTATAACTTTGATAAATGGTTATTTGGATGAGATTCTTATTGATATATATATATATATAGCAATTCATTGTCATAGCTCATTTTTATAGTAAAATATGATTCAACAACATTGATATATGCCAATCAAGTAAATTGCTAAACAAAATTATGATGGTAATATCATCATTTTGAACTATTTAATCTACACAGTTAATTCCTAACGATTAACTTATTTTTAGTTAAAAATATCAACAATCGCAAACAATTGAAAACTTATTTTTAATTATAATTCATGAATATATTTAAACAATAACAAACTTATCAACTTTATTTAAACAATAATAAACTTATCAAAATTTATAATTAACATTAATTGGAAAAAACGATGGCCCGAGATAAAATTTCGGACCAAGTCTAATGGCCCGAATTATTTTTTTCGGACCATGGCGCTGCTAGGCAAAAAAAAAATCATGCAATTATATGCGACATATTTTTAAAATTTTCTATTTTGTAAAAAAATTGCTCAATAAAATTAATATTTGAGGGAATTTCGAAAAAAAAACTCCAAGAACAGCATTTTTTTAAAGTAAATAAAAATAAAGTAATGGTTTCGATCGTTCAGAAACTTTTGTCTAGATTTCATCCAATATATGATCAACTATTTGTTACTGAGTGAGTCGTGTACGATATGATCAGCTATTTCAACAAATTTTATTATAGAAAAACATAAGTAACAATAAGTTCAAATGGAAATATATATATATAAATTAAAAGACACTATAAAAACAAGTAACAATAAAAAATGAATTTTTAATTAAAAAATTAAAATTAAAAATATTGTATAATTTTAATATTGATATTATTATTGTACATTGATCAAAATAATTATTAAAAAAAATAACATGCAATGGTCGAATTGAGTTCTACTCGTGCTTTTTTCAACTAAGGTCCATATCTAATTATCGGATTGTTTAAAAATTGATCGATAACATCTAATTAATTTATGAATTTTTATTTTTCAGATTGCATCCTGACATGTAAATCAGGTTGATCTGATTTAATGAGTTGGACGTACATAACATCGGTTCAAAATTGCAGAACCAAACCATTCTTTATCAATCGATGTTTATCTAAAATGTTTATTTTTTTAAGAGAAACATGAGAGTCTACCTCTTAAAATTTTTTTTGTGTTCATAAAAATTTGAACTCATAACGTCTTAAAAATTATCTAAATTTGTTATTAATTGTTGTGACTAAATTACATTTTTTTTACCGAAAAGATGGTTTAGTAATCAAGTGACTAAAACATACACACCTATGTTTATGGATTAACGTAAGCTTAACCGGTAGAAAAAAAATAGATTAATGTAACACATCAAGACAGTTGTTTGGATGGGACAGTAGTCATATTCTTATTTGATTCCAGAATCTTTAAATAAATCTGAGTTGGGACTGTACTTGTCTACCAGGGCACAGTATTATACTAATTAATTCATTAATTACGAAAATTTATGTAAAGAGTTATGGTACTTCTCTCCATCATTTCACTTTTATTTGATCCCTAACAATTAATAGCGACACTTGACGACAAAAGGACAGGCTTAGGTTAAGGTGCATGTTGAAATATATTTTTGGCAGTGCATTGACTAAAGTGTGCTCTTAAGTCTTGACTATTCTTTTATGTATGTCCATTCATCGGGTTACTTTTATATATAAAAAATAAATTAATTAAAATTATAAAAAAACTATTTAAAAAAATTATAAAACAACGGCCGCAAAACTGAGCTGATCTGTGGCCTAGCTGTCGAACGACATCATTTTTTTTATAATTTCGACATTATGATGCTACAATATACGTGCTTGGATTACGACCTCGAAAATAAGAATATTGTACTTTAAAGTCGTATATTTCACACTACAAGTACATATTATTTTTATATTATATGATATACGATGATTTTGATATTTTACATTACATAAATGTGAATTCAAAAGCTAAATTCTGAACAAGAGGAAAGATAAATCATCCTCATTTTTTCCCCTATTCTTAAAAATTCGTGGAATAATACATTGTTTTGCTACTGTTTCGTATTTTTTGCAATTTTTTTAAATAATTTCTTCTTTTATAATTATATTTTTATTTTTATTTTTTTATATAAAAAATAACCCCATTAAAAATTTCACAAAATGTATTTTTTTGTGAAATAATATCAAGATAATCCCCACATCTTGAATACGCTCAGGTTTTAGATTCTTATTTTATATATGAGGAGAGATCAAATTACCATAGTTGTTGGTGCCACATCATGCCATAAAATTAAATATCAAATAACTATTATTTAAGAATTAAATAATAAAACTAATTGAAAGTATATTTTATAAATATAATTTTATATATGTAACAAAAAATTATATCATTTCAATATGATTTATATATGCAACAAGTTTTAATAAAATCAACGGACTAAATTTTATGATTTAGCAGCCTTACTTAATTACCATTGAAATGAAGTTAAAATTTTATGATTTTTCATATACATATTATTAAGATGATGTGGAATACATTCAATAGTTCATTATTATAAATTTATACATAAATAAGTACATAGACACCATGGATACCAATGACCATGGTCATTGGATCCCTCCCCTTTATATTTATTAGTGTTTATTATGTTTAACATCTAAAATTGGAAATTCATTTTTCATATTAAAGATGCATTTTTCTATACAGTAACAGAAACGTCGCTTTTGTTTTATTTGAAAATAAGGAAACCGTAGATATAGCTCAAAAAATTATCAAAGAGAACAAAATTAATTTGAACAGTGTTGTTTTCTAACTTGGTAAATCATCTAAATAAAAAGAACAACTTTAGCACCTTATTTGAATGGATAGTAGAGAAAGAGAGAGAACTGAAAGAAAAAAAAATTATTATTCTTTTTATTTGATTGAAAATTTAATAAGAGGTTAAGGTTAACAAGGATTACTTATTTAACCTTCTGTAACATTTTAAAGCTTATATTCATTACTCTCAAATTAGAGTGTAACGGCGATTAATAATATGAATTAAATAAGATAATATAAATATTATAATTTTCTTTTCCATTCCTTTCTCTTTTATCTACATTTCTTCTCCTTTGATGTTATCCAAACATAGTATTGAAGGTTCAATTGAAAAAAAAATGGCAAAAATCTATATATACAAGGTCGAGTTCATATCTACTATTATTGTTGTATAAAAGGAGGGTCCGCTTTTTATCATGTAGACCGTAAAAATTGTATTAAGATGCGAACGGTTAAGATGGTGTCTTTGAGATTCAAACTATAAAAGCTTTCGAGCCGTTAAATGTGAGTAGAGCACAATAATAATAATTAATAGCAGATTAGAATCCATACAAATCATTGCAATAGTTCAGAGAAAATCCAGAGAAGTTCCAGGTCGTATCTCTGTGGAGTGTTAGTTAGGAGAAAAAAAAACTGAAAAAGTATCCGTACGGAGTCCCATTAAATTATTATCTGCTCCTTTGACTCTGCATGCAAACACAAGTATCTATTCGTTCTCTGGTTAGGCATACCTACCTGTTTATTAGAGAGAAGGGGGCAGCTATGGAACGAAATCTGCTGTTTGTTTTTTAAGCAAGCAGCATCCTGTTCGTAAGATCAGACACTTCAAAATTACAGAAGAGAAGATCGCTGTAGCGCAAAGTCGACGACATTCGTTGGATACTTTATGAGCAGGATGATGTTCGTTGAAATTACGAGCAACTGATTTCGTCGCGGGAGCTATGGGCACAAAAGAAATTAGTTCGGACTGAGAGATTCAGAGAGACTCATTCAATTATAATTTTTCGACATAAGTGCCCTTTAATTGAATATCGCTACTAATAAATGCCTTGCGAACCAAAATGGTTTTTATTCGATTATTGCCATTTATTATCTGTTGTTAATTATAACCGCTCCATTTCCTCCGATAGACAGTCTCCATTTGCACATATATAAACTATGGGAAGGCATTCAAGAATAAGCAGATGTATCATACAACTAGTTTGAGTCATGAATAATTCTGAAATGTTTGGAAATATTTTTCATATCCTTTTTATTCATTCATTTGTCTGAGTGCCTGAAAAATAAATCATGAATAATTCATAAATTATGTAAGAGCCTTGTAAAAAGCCGTCTATTTAATAAAATAAAATTTAACCTGAAAACAAAGATAACTGTATTTGATTGTTTTTTTAACTAGATTAATATTTTTATAAGATACTTGCTGTAAAAAAAATGCATTTGATAAAATTCTGAAATGTTTGGAATTATGTTTCAACTCAATTTCTCTTTTTCCCCTGACCTAAAATGGACAAGCAGCGGCTGATACCAACTTATATGGTAAAGTAAAACACTTTTTCTTTGAACTTGACAGCTTATACTTCCCAAAAGTTTGACTGCATTGAACAGTAGCTCCCAAGACGCGACAAATTAATCAGGGTCATATCCGTCTTTTCGATAAAAAGATGAATTAAGATCCGGCTTGTGCCATATCAAACTCTCTGCCCCCATAGTCTTCAGTCTTCATTAGGGTCTTGAAACGGGTGATCTGGGAAGATCAGGTTCAAATTTCTCATGACGGGTCACGGATGAAGAATAAGCGCGGGTGGGACAGGACGGGTTAGTGTGGTTCAATAATAAAAAAATCTTGATCTAATTTATATTGAACCCCTACGGATAGAACTTTCACAGATCGGAACGGGTGGGTCAAAGAACGGTGCGGGAGGGCCAAGAGAGTAAGAACGGTTTTTTTTTTGGCAATTTCATCAATAAACATAAAAACTCTAAAAATTTGGAGTGTTTTGAGTTTTTTAAGTCACCATTTTTAATTTTTTAAAATAATATTCAAATATTGAATATTTATTTATTATTTGAGGAAATCTTTTTGTACCCCATCTTTAATCCCCCGATTCCGTCCCCGAAATTTCACGCGCTATTTTCTCCGCGTTTCCACACCACTCTGACTCCCCCGTGATCAAAAGAATTACTTTCGAATTTCTATTTGCCTGCTGCATTTACTTGGAGAGTTGATCTCCATTTTTTTCTAATGGAGTCGTCCATTTATCTACTTGTTCAATGCACGCTTCAAATAGTTTACGTACGCATATATATACATGCTTAGTCAATGAAACAATTAAAAAGTAAATTGAAAGTGCAAAATAATCAACTCTGTACACATAAGTTGGCTGATGGACCAGGGTGTTTTAGAGAAAATTGTATCTTGTATTGTATGCAAAATGACAAGCCACTCAAAGCAAAAGATGTCAATTGCATCAACTCTTCTCGCCTACATGCATGATAAAAATGATTTACTGAACAATTCATGTTTGGTGTTGTAAAAACAATAAATCATTGGTCGTCATCAGCAAATATTTTTTTTTGTTATGTATTATAGCACCACTTTTTATTCCTAAATTGATGCCTTATTTGTGTACTTTTATAGAGTTATAAGAGGTGGATGTCGCCGATAAATGGCCTTGCAAGCTTGAAGCATCCCTAAAGCTCTTTGTTTCGACCTGAAAGCAAAATATAAATATCTGGAATTAAAATATAAATACTTAAAAGAAAAATATAAACACCTAAAAATCAAGATACAAACACCTAAATTCAATATATAAATACCTAAAATCAAGATATAAATATCTGAAATCAAATATAAAAATATGAAATCAAATTATAAACACTTAAAATCAATATATAAATACCTAAAAATAAAATATAACACATGGAATCAAAATATAAACACCTGAAATTAAGATATAAGTATCTGCTATCAAGTTATAAATATCTGAAAATAAAATATAAACATCTAAATACATAATATAAATACATAAAAGTAAAATACGAACACTTAAAATCTAGTTGACAGAAAAATGTACGTGGTAAGCATTCCATTTTTATAAAATATAAACACTAGATTGTAAAATATGAACACCAATAAGCAATTTATAACCATGGTATAAACATCCAATTATCCACATAAAAGTGCGTTATTATTTTTAATGAAAAGTATGTACATAGGGTAGCGTAGGTATATGACGCTGAGGAAACTAATGAACGTTTTTCCCTGAAATTTCCATTTTTCGTTCGTGGATGATTAATTGGCTTTCCTTATTTAAAAAGTTAGTTAGGGGGACAAAGATGGGGGATTTGACTCCGGGTACTATTAGCATGACCCTTATTATTTTTAGAGCTCATTTTCAAAATTCAAAAATCATGATTTAATAAATCTCAAAACACTCCAAATTTTTGCATCCCACAAGATTTTCATATATAGAATTTAATGAGCATGATAAATTAAAATTTGGAGATGATTTGATGTATTTTTTAGTTAAACTCATGAAAGGCCTCAATGAAATTAAGCTCACGTTATCTTTACTCATATTTTATATAATATTTTAAATATTAATATTTATAAAAATTATAACTTATAAAATATATTTTATATAAAATTTTGAACATATTTAATTATTTTTTGGGTATATTTTAGAGGTCAATTAGTTTTTATTTAAAATTTATCTATTGGAGGGGCCCAATCCGGGCGACGGGTTGGCATGGGTCGAGAGGCCGATTTGGACCGATCCAAGAGTAAGGACAGGTCAGATTAGAGGGGGCTAAAATCAGTTGAGGGATGAACCGGAGCTAAGGGGAGAAAGGGTTAGCCACGAATTTGACCTCGGTCGGGGTTGCGGCCACTTAGTAAGCCCGGCCGGCGAGGGTTTTACCTCTAATTTTCACCACAGAAAGAGCTCGGAATTAAAGGGAACTCGGGTAAGACACGATTTTTTCTTTTTAAAAAAGATACTTTTTTCGAGTTTTATTCAACCGTGATCACCTGAATAAACAATATCCATAGCAATAAACCTCGCAGAAATAACACAAAATTCATGTATATTAATGCAAAAAATATCTCATTTGCAGGCAAGAACTTCAAACGACTGATGTATGTCTTCTCTTTTATAAACCATCAATTCAAGCAACTGAATATATTCTGCGTGAAAAAATTATAGATGATCAAATTTTAATGCAGTTATGTGTTTATTTTTGTGAGTTGTTTTAAGATGAATCTAAAATAATAAGAACGAAAAATGTTTCCAAATGAAATAAATTTTAAATAATAAGAATGAGAAATGTTTGCAAATGAAATAACTTTATATATTTTGAAAATATGAAAAAATTTAACAGAAAATTTCTAAAAATAAAAAAATGATTTTCTGAAAAAAAATTATATTAACATTGATCAACTTGGATCAATCATGCCAAAAAATAATTATATTTGATTGTCCTCTCCAGTACAGGCACAGTGTATTAGTGTGCCAAAGGGCTAAATGAAGATGGAGTGCCGATGTGTTGTGATCTTAGAACGTGAAGTGCCCCCTTTCCGGGGTATAAATAATGTTTCTATTTACAGACTCTTCAAGTACACCCATAAAATATTGCACAACTTCTGAAATGAGACTATTATTGAACTTAAAATAGTGTTACGTTTTTTTTTATCTTGGAATAAGGATCTATACCACCTACTACTTCCTTTATAGAAAATTAATGCAAGAAGCATCATAATAACTGTATAGTATATAACTATATATTGTGAATTGCAGGAAATCCTCATGATGACAATTTGTTGGGCTTTATTTTTTCTTCAAGGACAAATGTCACATGGGTGAGTCGTAGGTGAAACTGCTTAAATAAAAATACTAGCAACAGAACTTGCGCGAAAATTACTGTACTTTATATTTGAGTATGTTTTGCGAGAGTTCTTTATGTTTTATTTTTATTATTAATTTGTCACTTTAATTTCATTCGTTTCTCCATAATTATTAACTTTCTATTTATTTCAACTACGTCACTCTATTAAAGTGTTCATCTCAAATAATAATAATGATAATATTATTCATTTATATATCACTCATTATATTTTTAAAATATTTTATATCCTATAGAATTTAAACTAATTTTCTTCACTATGCATCAATTAGTTATTTAATATTTATTAAAGGGATTCTATATTTTTAATTAATATTATATTATGTAAGAGTTGAAGATATTTAAAAATTAAAATCCCGACATTTCGAATACTCAAGTAGTTTATGATTTTTTTATCTAATTCTTACTTATCTATTATATAAATGGAGTTGATTGAAATAAATAAAATGTTTAGTAGTTATGAAGGGATAAATCAAAATTAAATGACCAATTTGTAACGAAAAGCAAATTTGAGAGACCTCCCGCGAAATTTACCTTTTATATTTTAATATGTCTTATGATTAATTTATTGAACATAATACAGAAGCATCATAAACAATGACCAATCATTATGCAATAATGATGCATTAATTTATTTGTTGTTCTCGATTGGAGAGTGCAAATTGCATGGATAATATCAATTCTTTGTAATTAAGCAATTCTCCAATCTAGTGGGGACAACCAAGAAATCACAGAAGCAGCAGCTTCTGATTGTTTTTTTCTTTTTCCCGGTTTAAATGGACGTCAATCTATATATAAACTCTTCTTTTGGAACTTCATCAGAAACAATATATTTAGGAATTGTCTACAGGAAATCAATTGCACTGGAGAATCACATCTGACATAGTTTTCCGTGTAAGCATAATTTCCATTGAAAATGTTTTGAGATTCGTGACCCCGTATCGTTCCTAGAATCCTAGTAAAAGAAAAGGGGGGAAATGAAGAAGACCAATTCTAATATTTAGATATTTTTCTTTTATCAAGAAACTATGATGGGAAGCTGCTATATTTTCTTTTCCTATTAAATTTATTTAGACGGATGAGATTTAATAATAGAGATAATTTTTATTTATGAGCCCACTGTCATTGACACAAAAAACTATAACAGTGAATTTCCTAAAAAAAATATGACAGAGGATCCATTTCTGCGAGCAAATCTCTATTTATCATGGAAAAAAAAATAACTTGCAAAGTTCAAACTCCAACCACACTTCAACAATATGTTTGTTTTTAAATACCATATTTTCTCTGAAAAATGATGCCCCATTTCAGTATATAGTAAACCGAGCCCTTCTCGTTTTAAACAATTATGGAATTCGTTAATTACTTCAATACATTGCTGTTTAACTGTCTTAATTATGATGTTCTCTTTTTTCACTGCACAACTAGTCGAATACTCGGATGAATAACATGCCAATAAACCGAACCCTTCTCAGTTTAAATTTTGCACGTCCCTGTAAATTCGGTCTGCAAGGAGTTAAAGTTTATGGCAAAAATGTCGTCTCCCTAAAAAGAAGGAAATACAGGTCATGTCATGCACAGTTCAGGTTTTCCATTTACCTGGAACTCAAAACACATGCAACCATGTTTACGGAATGAAATGTCTGCCAGTCTGCACCTCCTGCCAGGTTCAATAAAATAAAGACAATATTTTACTCCAAAAATTATGTGGCAACAAGAACTGTGTCGCTTGGACATTGGTCCAACAAACATGCTGAGTCTGTCAGTGAGATCTGAGTTTGGTATCTGTGCCAGATTGCTACCTTAAGCACACGTCATCCTCCAAGACTTATTTTTCTTTTTGGAAATTGTGTGCATCGAGTCTGTACAAATTTTTTTGTCAATGTTTTCAAAAATTCTTATTAGGTTGTTCTGGTACCAACTCCAAGTATATGAAATTTACAAATTATGAATCAGTATTCAGTACCCGTATCTCCTCTGCAAAGCATTCTGGCTGGGCAGGTAAGGAGGAATTTGTGTTCCTTCTACTAGAGGAAAGCTTCATGTTCCATGGCAGATTAAGTGGATGACAATGTATTTTAAATTTTTAGTCATTACGCACTTTCGTCTTAAGAGAAAAAAATGTGTTCTTGTTGGATGGAGGGTTATATCTCACGTCTGTTTTTTCAAAGAGGAGGGATCCTTGACAATGAATTTTTAAGTAAATATCAAAAAATCTTAAAAATAGAAAATTATTTATAGATATTTTTTTTACTTATATACTAATAATATTTAAAATTTTATATAATTTTATTATTATTTGATAGTCCATCAAAGAATTAAATATAAACCATTACAAATTATATAAAATTTTAATAGTCTTTAATGAACTATCATATAATAATGAAATTACATGAAATTTATAACACTATCAATCTATGAGTAAAAGAACATATCTATAATTGATTTTCTATTTTTTTAAAAATTTATATTTATTTAAAAATACATTGCCAAGATGATCAAAATAACCCATTGTCAAGGGATATCCCTCCCCTTTTACAATATGACATGCCTATAGTTTACCCTCGGGACAGAATATAATCATCAGGACTGAGTTACTTTAAAATAAAACTCCCCAAAAGTTTTAAAAGTAATATTGAAGTTGATCACACATTTCATGATCATTATGACAAACAGGTATCCATTTCCTTCACGGCAGCAGATGTGAACTCACACAATATGCTCCAGGTAATTAATCATATTTATTTTCTGGAAACACTACTAAGTTGTGCCAGGTATCAGCTTAGGGTAGGCAGTGCAATCACTATACAATAGCCTACAGGAAGCTAGGAGGGGTTGATTGTTTTTTTTCCTCCAGTGCCTTTATATTGAATAACTAATGTTAATACAAAAAAATCCATTCGTCAATAATTTGTACAGGATGACTGAATGTTAATGCAGGTGGAATCATGTTGGGTTCAAAGTTCAAACAGTTAGCAGGTTTAGGCTCAAACCTGTTGATCCATGTCAGACCAAATAACAAATTCGATGTTGTTCCGATAAGTTGATAATATTGACTGAGAATCTCAGCTTTCAAACAAATTGAAATGAACAGGTCCGTTGTGAAAACAACCTAATGCTCTAATATGGACCGGCCCATTTCTGTACAGATTAGTTAAGCTCCTCTCCGGAAATATGTTGTTAGAGCCTCATCTAATCATTCTCCATGCATATGGATCCAACTTGAAACACTTACAAATACGAAATTAGTACGGATTGGAAGGGGCAATATTATATCAGTATGAGGCAGTGGCAATAACAGTTTAAGCACTGAACTCCACATAATGTGGAATGTATCATGAAATACAAATTGACAACTGTATATGTTCATTCTGCTTTTAGATTAAAAACCACTACAAAGCACACACATTTGTGTTTCATCGTGACAGTATTTTCTCTTTTCATTTTAATTCAAAGTGGGTTGTTAAACTTTCTCATTCCTTGGAAATAATACATTAAAACCCATAAATTTTGTTACATTGTACAAGAGCAGGAAAAGAGAAAACTAATAAGCAGCAGTGACTTCGGTTTTAGCACAAACCTCACCAATCTTTTTCAGAACCAGAAACACTTGTGCCAAAATAACAAATGTGAAGAAGAACAAAAGGCCTGGGACGCGTAATGGATCTTGAAGAACTAGTATAACAAAAAGTCCAAAAAGAAATTAAAAAACAAAAGTGATTGGATTTTTATACTATAGAATCTATAGAATCTATACTCTAGAATTTATACTTATGCGAGAACCGTACTCCTTTATTACAATTCCCGAACTATCTTGTTGTGGTCAAATCAAGATCGAAGTCATGAAGCTGAATATTTGCTGTATGAATTGAGAAACTTGAACAGCAAATGAAAAAGCCGAGACAGGTTGTCTTTCCCATTAGAGCTGATATTAAACAGTGCTTAACAAACAAGAAAATGTATCAAGAGTGATGTACCCTTGGATCCTGCTTTAGGTTTTATCTGGGCAACTCAAATGAAGGTAGAAGTAGGACAATGGAACTCTTGAACTCTAGAAAAGAGATGCATGGCGTGGCAACTGTTCAAAATGCAAGGAACAGCATCACACAAATTAAGTAGAAACATAACAAGAATAAATAGAAAGAAGGATGTTTCACAAGTAATAGAAGGGATGCGTAACAACCATATGGAAAAGAAACAGCAGCAGCATCATAACTATTCCAAAAGAAATGTGGAAGCAGCAAAATATAAAGAGGGGCGCCTCAGAACTAACAAAAAGCACTGGTGGAATCACTGGAACTTGTGATACCAATTCTTTAAGGTTATTACCCAAGAATTGCCACAAGTCTACACAACTAGAGAGCATGTCAAAAATTATATAAAGAAAGTATATGACGTATTATCAATTATACCACTTTGGTTTTACCCATCTGCCACAAATCAACAAGAATAATATGTTGGATCGAAGCTAGAACTGGTGAACTGGGCTGGGTACCAATACCATCAGCTTAGGTTGGAGCCTGCTTCACAACTGGGCTGGTTCATTGTAATAACTGAAAACCCAAACATAAACTGAAAACTGCAGACTATGATCAAGTTGCAACAACCGAAACGTATCATATTAGAATTGACATAATCCAACCTGAACCCGAGATTTGACAATAAAACCCAGTTTTTTTTAGAACCAAATCATGCTAACCAAGCCCAATCATAACCAGAATCCCAACATTGCAAGACCTAAATAGACCTGAACTATCAAATTCAGTCCCATTCCATGATTTCAAAAGTAACTCGGGACCAGAAGTTAAACTCTATTCCAATATCTATATGACCCAAACAACTGAATCAAATTCAGTCCCATTCCATGATTCCAGGATCAACATTAAACATGGCTACAAGTTTATTCAACCAAAACAAGGAAAACGCTATGCCAACATGCACACAAGACCTAATTTCTCAAGACAAAAGGGTTATTAGAACAAAGGAACAGGACTAGGAAACAAAATTTCCAAGGAAAGAGGTAATAATAACTACAACAGCATACCCAAAAACAAAAAAACACTCTGAAGTGTTAGACAAGTGCAATCACATATTTCTTTGCACTGTAAAAAGGGCATAGAAACAAAAACATACAAAAGACCCAAGAGAAATAGAGCAGAACACAAAATCAGCTCATTAATATGCACAAAGAATTTCACTCAAACAAACTGAGAATAGATTGACCTGACAAATCCCAATTCCAGACAAAATCATCCTCAAAGTTGTGTGTACCTGCTAAACTCTGGCATAACAAAATTAAGCAAGGTAGCTTACATATCCTAAGATCAAATTAACTTAAAAACGTAGGATTAACATTACTCCAAGATAGACCTGCCAGCTACTGAGAAGCTAGAACAGTTAGAGAATTGTTGATACATGAAAGCTCACACATCTGCTGAAAATCTCGTGCTTTTATAATCACATATTCTGGCACTCTGATCCATCGGGAGGCAGGAGAGTAGAAACAGCTCATCTTCCACTTATTCGTCTTCATCACTTTCGTCACTGAAGTAGCTAGCTCTCTTTTCTCTCTTCTCTTTCTTCACCTGCTCTCCTCTCTCCCTCATACCAGCTGCCATCTCATCATCTCCTCTTGTATCCACCACCGAAGCCCAGCCATCCATCTCAAAACCCTCCATCTCATCCCCACCATCAGATTCATCACCTCCCTTCTTCTGAGCCCCACGCCTTGATTTCTTATTTGATACTGGCCGCTCTCTTGGCCCCAATTGATTCTTTGGGCAATCATATGACAAGTGCCCCAATTCACCACACTCATAACACTTCGACTTGTCTTTGTACTCCCTCCGGCGAATGAACTCCTTAGCTCGACCATTGTCAGAAGCAATAGAGGCAGTAATCCGGCGGCCATTAAGGATCTTCCCGTGCATGGCCGAAACAGCTTTTGCAGCGTCATGCTTTGAGATAAATAGAATGAAAGCAACGCCTTTGCTATGGCGGGAAACGCGGTCTTTGACGACAGTGACGCGAGCGACGCGACCAAAGGTGGAGAAGAGCTGGTGGAGATCGGAATTGGTGAGGGAGAAATCGAGGTTGGAGACGTATACAGTGGATTTGGAGGGAGCCAAGCCACCTGATCTACCGGAGGAAGTGGCAGCTGTGGCGGAGGAGGCGGAGGTGACGGGTAGTGGATAGCGGTAGAGGAAGTCGTCGTCTTCGTCGCCATCTCGGTTGCGCTTCGCCATGGATTTGCTTCTTCTCTCACATTTCTCACTGGCCCTCTCCTACACAACTTCCCTGTTGTTACAGGCTCTCTGGATCGTGTGAAGAGCGAGGTATCGACATTTTAATTGGGCTTATCTGGGCTATGTTTCGGTCATCCATTTCAGATTGTATCAAGAATTAAACAAACAACATGACGAAACTTATGCAGTTACCACGTTATTACATGTGGAGACGGAGACGTATTACATTATTTATTTATTTTGTTGTTCATTTATCTAACATATCAAAATTGAATAAATTAGTTAATAACAAGTTTTTAAACATTTATAAATGAATAGAAAAATAGTGATTTTCTCTGACCAAACAACTCACGCTATATATTCTATTAAAATTGAACAAATCAATCAATAGCAAAATCTTTTATCAAATTTTAAGAATTAGAAATATATGTTTAATTAGGGATATATGTGGCGGGGTAGAGCGGTCTGATAGTTCACGAGACTCATAATCTCAAAGTCATGGATTCAAATCCCTGCACCAATATTTTTTTGAAATGAAACATTAGTAAGACAAGGATCATCAAGGCACCTTTTTTTTTAGAAAAAAAGAGGAGAAAATAACAAAAAGATATTGAAACATAAATTTGAAAGAGATAGATTGAAGCAACAGTTCATTTAAGTAATAATAAAAAGAGAAAATCTTAGGATAACTCCTTATATCCTTACAAGAACAAATACTACCATGTCTCCACATTGGAACAAGAACAAAATCAGAGGGATCAAAAATAGCTAATTTGTAAGACATTGCGCCGGCCCAACCAGTAACTAGAGTTGTGTGCATTATATGAACAAAAAAAATCAATCGGGATCATTCAATACGACAGTATAAACATGACACCAAGATAAACCCATGGAAATACTCCTTTATCAAAGAGAAATATAAATTTTATTTATTTTATCGCATTAAACTAAGAAGGATATATATCGTGTATATAAAAAAATTTTAGTAGATTCCGTAGTTTATTTTTATTTCATCTTATTCAAAAGAATAAGTAAACAACTCTGTTCGTAAGAATAAAGAGAAGCATATCTATTTTATACCTGATAAGTTCCAATACGCAATAGGAAAATTGCATTATTGAAGAATAAATTGATACTTTATGACCATTGGACGATATAAGAAAAATATTAAAACTCATCTTTTTAGTGAAAGATGAATTTGTCAAATTTAATCAATATTATCAAACAGGTTCAATATTGACTTTTTCGAGAAGTGAAACGGCTTCTAATATATCTAGACACCTGTCTAGGAGGGTGTCAAGAAGATATTGAATGGAATGTTTTTTGCTTTGAAGAGCAAAAACGAAACTATAACTCGTCAATTGAATTGATGTTTAAAAATAAAGAAGATGTTGAAATTCTTGAGCAAAAGCCCTCCTATATATGTTACTGTTTATATTTTCATATCACTAAATTTTATTTTAAAAATCAAATAAAACTTAATGATATCAAAAGATAAAATAGATGCAGAAACTCTTGTTGAGTTTTTTTTTTGCCGAAGATGAATGGGGCTAAGCGGTCGGCCAAAGCTGTGAAATGTCAAAAAAAACATCGGTAGGGCAAGTTTATAAATTACTAGAAGTATGTAACACAATGTAGTAAGGCCCACTAAAATATTTAATCTATGTGATTCTCTAATGTAGAGGTTAATAATGGTGTGTAATCATATGCCAAGCGATTAGCCACAATATATTTACTTTAAAATCCCATCCCTTTGATTTGGTTAATCTTCAGATAAAAGCAGAAATAAGGAAAAATAAAAGGGAAGGGATCACTTAGACAATTGTTATCTTGACAATGGATCCTCAAAAAATACAAAAAATCTTATAGATATATTTTTCTATTTATAGATATATTATTCTACTTACAGATTGATGGTGATTAGAATTTTATATATTTTCATTATTATTTGATAGTCCATCAAATATTATTAAATTAGAATCATTATAAAGCACATAATATTTTGATGGTCTTTGATGAACTAAAAAATAATAATAAAATTACATAAAATTTTAATCACCATCAATCTATAAGTAGAAGAATATATTTATAAGATTTTTTCAATTTTTTTATATATTTACTTAGAGATTCATTACCAAAATTCTCAAAATAACCCATTACCAAGAGATCCCTTCCCAAAATAAAAAGACAAGCTAACCTTTTCCACATCAGAACGTACTTAATATCACAAAACATCAACCATAAAAAATGGCAAAAACAAATCTAGCCGCATATCAAGTGTGTGCATATCAAATTTAACACACGATCAGGTGCCAATTTCAAAGTTACATACCCAAACACCTACCATATTCCTAAAAAGAATGACATTTTTCCAAAAGCTAATCAAACCGCCTCATCTTCACATTCACGGGTTGCTCCCTATATGACGCAACCTTCTCTACAGCTCGCCGCAGAGTAAGCTCGGTTGTTGCTACAGGCACCATTAATAGGCAGGGACGGTTCATTGCATCACATGCAACCTATTGCTCAGTGGATAGGCTTGAAGAATTTAAACGGAAGATAGCAATTTCATCAATAGTTGTTTCTTTCTGTGCGTGCACAGTCTTGGTGATCTCAGGCCCCATTTCAGGCTTAGGTTTTATTGCACAAATAGGAATTATTGAATTGACGTCAATACTGAGAGCAGCTTGGTCATCCAGCTTTGAAGAATCACCGGTAGACTCCTCCAGCTTTGAAGAATCACCAATAGACTCCTCCATGTGGATACCACTATTTGGCACTATCAAGCTTCGCCTCTTAGACTTCATGATCAAGCAAAACAATATACATTTGGAAAAGGAGAAGAAAGTTAAAAAGAAAAAACATATCATACCTTCCCGCTCTTCATGTACAACGACATCTGAACCAGAAGAAGAGGCTGCCTTGACACTCAGTCCATTGGATCATGAGCTGATTGTTTGAGCTTTCACAATACTTTGTCTCCGTACGAGTTTCCTATTAATGTTGGTCATAATGTTGTTATTAATTAGCAGCAAGATATTTTGAATATAGGAAAAAAGAAATACCCAACATATCATCCAATTTTCGCCTTGGTACTTCCTGGTGGTCTTGTGCTGTAAACTGAACTGTAGAAACACACACAAAATTTGGAACATCAAACAACAGAATGAGGAAATAAAATAAAATGGAAAACAAATGAAAAAAAAAAGTCGTGCTATTTGACTCACCGTCAGTATTTTTTCTTTTGCCACCAATAGATGCCTCTGTTGCCAAGTCAACTTGTTTACCCTTTTAAAAAAAATTCAGGGGTCATTAGTAATATTAACATTTTTTAGGAGATAAATTGAGCTCAAATAGCAAAAAAAAAATTCTTAGTAAGTCGTTACAACGTTTAGGAGCCACTAAAACGGTATAGAAAATTATATGAAATTTGACTAAGTCACAAACGTTATCAAAATAATCAGAATGTATCGTTGTGTGACGGTTTGTAAAATCATTACAACGATATGAGGCATTATAACAACTCATCAAGTTATTGTAACGGTTCAGATCAAGTTCTATGTGTTTGGATGGTGTAGAATAGTATTGTTCTGCGAATAGCAGTATTGTTTTCGGGTTAGCAATCATCCAAACACAAAATTAAAATCGAGAATAGCAGCAGAACAATGTTAATCCGCTAATTTATTGAAAACGTTATGTTAGCGGATTAGCGTCCTTGAGCGTAGTGAAAATGATAAGAAGTTAAGTTTTTTTTTTATATTAGTATGGAGTAGTATTAGATAATTATTATTATTAAATAAAATACTAAAAATAATTAATTATTTTAACTATTCTTTTCATTGTTCTCAAGTTACCATCCAAATAATATTTTACTAATCCGAAATAATAAAAATTAGCATTATTCTCATATTTCCCGAGATATCACTAACCTCACTCTATTCTCAACTACTAACCCAAACAGTATTATTGTTTCACTAATCATTTGACCATCCAAACACACCCGTAATAATTTCAGAATTTTATCCAGTCTAACTGGTGACATTTCCTCTATCTTTTCTAGTTTTTTTAATCGCCTTTTTTATTTGAACCCTTAACTTTTGAATCTCTGTCCCTCCGAAGCCTTCATGAAAGTGACGCAGTAAGGGAAATCAGAAATCTCTTGAGAATTCAATGCTTCATTTGATGTGGTTCTTTCACGATGTTGGATCAAATATTCATATCAACCCGTTCTTTCAGGTATTTAACAGAATTGGAAGCGAGAAGACAAACTCTGGCTTATAGAGAGAGTGTGAGACTATGATGTATCGTAAAGTATAAAATTTTTCGTACATATGTTCGTATCTCAAATTTGAAAGTTTAAATAGCTAATTTAAGCATTGAACATGATATCCATATTGAAATATATTTAGAAACTAATTTTTTTTAATTTTTTGAATATTTTTGCTATTTCTTAGATGGATACAAAATTTATTGATTTGATGATTTCTGCACCATCCAATACTAGTGATTTTTCGTCCATCTAAGAACTACTAAAAATTTTCAAAAAAATATATTTTTTAGTCTCTAAAGATATTTCAATATGAAGATCATATTCAACAATTCGGATTGGCCGTTTGTACTTTTAAATTTGTGTTGCGGACACGAAGTACTAAAGATTTTGCACATCACAGAAGCATCATAGTCTCACTATATATATATATAGTAAATCCAGCGTGCTCTTAATCTCACAGAGGCTTTCCGTAAGGTTAACTTAAAAAATATATTAAATCATCTCTAAATTTTAATTTATCATGCTCATTAATTTCTTCATATGAAAATCTTGTGGAATGCAAAAATTTGAGGCATTTGAGTTTTCTAATTCATCATTTTTAATTTCTGAAGATAATGTGCAAATATTAAATAAGTTATTTGGCTTCGAGTGGATCGCTTGGGACATGATGATGTCAAATTATTTTTAGAGATGATATTAAAAAAATTAAAAATGAAGACTTAGAAAACTCAAACACCTCATTTTTTGCACACCACAAGATTTTCATATGAAGAATTTAATGAGCATGATAAATAAAAAAATAGATATGATTTGATATACTTTTTGAGTTAAATTCACAGAAGGCCTCTGTGAGCTTAAGAGCACGTTAGATTCTCTCTCTATATATGTTATATATAGAGAGAGAGAGTTGGGCTATGGTGCTATGCATTGCACGAATCGCCCCCGTGCTAAGGATTGGTTCTTCATTTTTAAAGTTTAAATGGTCGATCCGAAACGTTCAAAATGATTTTCATATGAATATCTCAATGTAGACTAAATTTTATATTTTATATAATTTTTTTACTATTTTTTAAGATAGTTAGAAAATCACTTGATTTAGTTATTATGGGCCATTAAAAAGAGATGATTTTTTTAACTATCTTAAAAAATAGTAAAAAAAAAATTGTTCTACGTCGAGATATTCATACGAAAATCATTTTGTATGGTTAGATCAATCATTTACATTTTGATAATGTAAAATCGATCCATAGCACGGAGGCGATCCGTGCTATGCATAGCACCATAGCTCAACTCTCTTTCTCTCTCTCTCTCTCTCTCTCTCTCTCTATATATATATATATATATATATATATTAGCTATATACCCGCACATTGCAGCAGACTCTTTTATTTAAATATTCAAATATTATAAAATAAAAAAATTCATATTTATCTATATTAAATTATAAATTCACCAAATTATAGAGAAAACCTATAATAAAAACTATATTTAATATTGGATGAGATTTTTGCATAAAATGAGTTAATGATTCATGATTTTTATGGTAAGAAAAGTAAATTATTCTAACATATATTATCACCATTAATTTCTTACCAAATATGCACAAGGTTGCTAAATAAAAAAATAATATTATAGAAATAATAGTATATAAGGGAAAGAAATGGAGAGAAAGAGGAGATCAATGGACGCGATCACATACGTTCGATCAACCAAAAATAAATATTATCCGTCTAATTGAGGGATCAAATGGGTATAATAAAAAATTACTATGGCAAAAAATGGATCCTCCAATTCTTAGATGCTTTATATAATAAGTATATATATATATATATATATATATATATATATATATGAATAAAGATACCGTGAGCTTAAGCTCACGGAGGCCTTTCGTGAGTTCAACTCAAAAAATATATCAAATCATCTCCAAATTTTAATTTGTCATCCTCATTAAATATTTTATATAAAAATCTTGTGGGATACAAAAATTTGAAGTGTTTTGAGTTTTTTAAGTCATCGTTTTTAATTTTTTAAAATGATGTTCAAGTGTTGAATATATTAATATTATTTTTAGAGTTGATTTTCAAAAATTAAAAATCATGAGTTAAAAATCTCAAAACACTCCAAATTTTTGCATCCCATAAGATTTTAATATAAAAAAATTTAATGAGCATGATAAATTAAAATTTGGAGATGATTTGATATGTTTTTTGAGTTAATCCCACGGAAGGCCTCCATGAGCTTAAGCTTACGGTATTTTTACTCATATATATATGAGTGAGGCTATGGTGCTTCGCGAAGTACAGAACCTTCCGTGTTTCACGCCTGTATCTGAAATTTGAAAGTTCAAACTGTCAATCCAAACTATTGAACATCATCGTCATGTTGAAATATCCTTGGAGATCAAATTTAATATTTTTTTGATTTTTTTTATTATTTTTTAAATGAGTACAAAGTTTGTTGATCTAACGATTTCTGCACCATCCAAAACCAGAGATTTTGTACTCATCTAAAAAATATAAATTTAGTTCTCCAAGGATATTTTAATATGAAGATCATGTTTAACGGTTTGGATCGACCATTTGAACTTTTGAATTCGAGATACGAACGCGAAGCACGGGAAGTTTCGTGCTTCGCGATGCACCATAGCCTCACTATATATATATATATATATATATAAAAACTATTATACTGGGCTCCGTGCTCTTAACTCAAAAACGTTTCTAAATATCTTTAATTTTGATTTATGTGTCTCAATAAATCCTTTGTAGGACAACCTTATTTTTTCTCACGTCGGGTAAGGTGCGGAGTGAGAAGGTCTATGCAGTATCAAAATTTTATAGGATATAATTTTTTTTAGAGTTTCTTAAGTGTTTGTTTTAGATTTTTTAAAAAGACTTACTTTCATATGCAAAGATTGATTATTTTATTATTATTTTAGGTTCATTTTAAAAAAATATGAAATAGATACTTATGAAACAAAAATAGTAAATTTTAGTATCCCATATGATTTTGATGTAAATAATTTATTAGAGAGAAAATTCAAAATATGGAGATGATTAAATATATTTTTCAGTTAAGAGCATAGAGAAGCTCGGTGCTTCTAAGAGCATCCTAGTTTTACTCATATATATATATAGAGAGAGAGAGAGAGAGAGTAAATCTACGGTGAGCTTAAGCTCACGGAAGACATCCGGAAACTTAGCTCAAAAAATATATCAAATAATTTTCAAATTTTGATTTTTTAATCTCATTAAATTTTTCATATTGAAATCTTATGGGGTACAAAAATTTGGAATGTTTTGAATTTTTTAAGTCACTCTTTTCAATTTTTAAAAATAATGTACAAATATTAAATATTTTATTATTATTTTTGGAGCTGATTTTTAAAAATTTAAAAGAATGATTTAGAAAGCTCAAAACATTCCAAATTTTTGTACCCCACAAGATTTCAATATGAAGAATTTAATGAGAGTGAAAAATTAAAATTTAGAGATCATTTGATATATTTTTTGAGCTAAGCTCACGGAAGTCTTCCGTGAGCTTAAGTTCACCGTAGATTTACTATATATATATATATATATATATAGACAATGGGTTATTTTGACAATCTCGACAATGAATCTCCAAATAAATATGAAAAAATATTATAGATATATTCTTCTACTTATAGATTGATAATGATTAAAATTTTATGTAATTTTATTATAGTTTGCTAGTCCATTAAAGACCATCAAAATATTATACACTTTATAATGATTTCATTTTAACAGTCTTTGATGGACTATTGAATGATAATAAAATTATATAAAATTTAAGACACCATCATTATATAAGTAAAATAATATATTTATAGAATTTTTTTCGTATTTATTTGAATATCCATTGTCAAGATTATCAAGATAATCATTATCTATTATCAAGTGTTTCCTTCCCATATATATATATATATATATATATATATATAGAGAGAGAGAGAGAGAGAGAGAGAGTTGGGTCATAGTGCTATACATAGCATGGATCCTTCTGTGCTATGGATTAGTTCTTCGTTACTAAAGTGTAAATGGTCGATCTAATAGTATAAAATAATTTTCGTATAAATATCTTCATGTAGACCAAATTTTATATTTTTTAGAATATTTTACTATTTTTTAAAATGATTAGAAAATCACTTGATTTAGTTATTATGAGATTAAATAAGTTATTTTTTAACTATCTTAAAAAATAATAAATAAATTCTAAAAAATATAAATTTGGTCTACTTCTTGATATTCATTGGAAAATCATTTTACATGATTGGATCAGTCATTTGCATTTTGATAATAAAGAACAAATTCATAACACAAAAGAGATATGTGCTATGCATAGCATCAAATCCCAACTTTCTCTCCCTCCCTCTCCATAGAGTAAAGGTAGGTTGCTCATAAGAGCACCGAGTCCTTCCGTACTCTTAACTCAAAAACATATCTAATCATCTTTAAATTTTAATTTTTCTCTCTCAATAAATTTTTTACTTCAAGATCTTACGGAATACTAAAATTTACTATTTTTAGAGTTTCATAAGTATTTATTTTATATTTTAAGATGAATCTAAAGTGACAATAAAATAATTAATATTTGTATATGAAAATAAGTTATTTTAAAAAATCTAAAACAAACACTTAAAAAACTCTAAAATTAAAAAAATTATATCCCGTAAGATTTTGATATAAAAAATTTATTGAGAGACATAAATCAAAATTCAAAGATATTTAGATACATTTTTGAGTTAGGAGAACGGAGGGACTCCGTGCTCTTAGGAGTATATAGTTTTATTATTATTATTATTATTATATGAGTTAGGTTATGATGCTACGCATAATTAATGATCAAATTTGCTACGGTCTCAATAAATTCTTCATATCAAAATATGATGGAATATATTTTTTTCTATTTTTTGAATTTTATAAGTATTAGTTTTGGATTTTTAAAAATGACCTAAAAATATATATATTATTTTATTATTATTATTGAGTTATCTTAAAAAATTCAAAATTAATACTTAAAAAATTTTAAAAATAGAAAAAAAATTATATCTCATCATAACCTAACTATCTCTCTCTATATATATACATGCAATAATACAAACTCCGGCCACGTTGATATATATATAGAGAGAGTAAAACTAGCGTGCTCCTAGGAACACAGTGTCCCTCCGTGGTTCTAACTCAAAAAGTATATCAAATGATTTTCAAATTTTAATTCTCATTAAATTCTTCATATTGAAATCTTATGGGTATAAAAATTTGGGGTGTTTTGAGTTTTTTAAGTTGCTCTTTTCAATTTTTAAAAATAATGTACAAATATTGAATATTTTATTATTATTTTCAGAGTTGATTTTCAAAAATTAAAAAGAGTGATTTAGGAAACTCAAAATATCCCAAATTTTTGTATTCCATAAGATTTCAATATAAAGAATTTAATGAGAGTGATAAATTAAAATTTAAAAATCATTCAATATATTTTTTGTATTAGAGTCACGAAGGGGCTTCGTACTCCTAGGAGCACGCTAGCTTTATCGATAATGATAGAAGCTATGTTCAAATTATGAAGGTCCCTCTTAAAAATATTGGACTCTTTTTCTGACCCCTTGCAAGTGATGGGAGTGGGCTCCACCTGCCAATGGGAGGCCATTGCAGATCTTCGTAACTAGTCCGTTGCCATGGCGGCAGTCTACAGCGAAGTAAAGGTCATACCTGGGGAAACCTCTGAGGATAAAATGAGATTATCAAGGCAGATTGATTAGTACATCTTTTTGTCTTCTTATCAAAAAAAATCTATATATGGTAGTTCTGTCTTCTTATCTGCTTATTAACAAACAAATTCCAGAGGGTTTGTAAAACTAAATTGATGTTCACGCTTTTTGTGTAATAATTTATCAATCAGAATTTGGCAAAAAAAAGGGAAAAAAATTGATGTGCACCCTCATTGATCAATTAGACTATTTTGTTCACACTTTATTTGCTGAACCTCCGCCTCTCATGATCTTGGCCACTAGGATTTGCCATGACAAAAAAATTGTGATTACAGAAATGCAATTGTGCCAAATTGTCTATTAGAACCAAAAAAAAATGACAGGATTTCAATAGTCCCTTCTATAAAAAGAAAAGAACTACATGCTCAACCCCCAGTTAACTTGTATTATCAGGAACCAAACAAACAGAGAACTTCTCATTCACTCATCACCGAAGAGAATCTCTGTGCATTCCCTGCTGAAACAACTTAAATGGATTGCCTTAAGTTTCTTCTTTCCTCATATGACAAGCTGAACCACACATAAATTGTAAAATGCTAATTTGCTATTTCCCTGCATTTCTATCTAAACTTCTTTCCCTTATCAATTAACCCAAAAAAATAGGTGAAATTTCCTTACAGCATTTGATTGCTCTTTGCCTGTGGTTTTGTTTCTTAATTGATGCCTTGGGCAAGTATAATACTAGCAAGCAATCCCAAAAGATATTTCAGAAACCAACTACTGGTAGGTCGTGCTAAGCTTTGTTCAGAAGCTGAAGAAGATGAACTGTCAAACAAATGTGTTCTAAGTTGCTAAATTAACAGCATAGTAGAAATATTCATGAAAACAGGATAGACAACAAATGATCATTCTTTTTAAGACAAATTTGTCATTAGTGGTGCTGTTTTATATGTTCCTTCTCATGAAAGATGGATAATCAATTATCAGGTTTCTCAATTTCATGACACATCAAGTCAAACTTGTTAACATTAAAAATGTCTTGTACACAATACAAAAGGAATTGTCAAATTATACATTTAAAAGCTAGTACCCATTTTGAAGGGAGAATATTGGGGAATTTCTTAGTTGTACCAAGCACTTGTCTGGTTGCCGGACAATGTATATTTGATCTCCTATCATGCTTTCTCCATAAGCATCTTGATTTCGGTGCCATGTCCATAGTGCATATGTTGAGTTTATGACCTGTAATGGAAGTAATCATGATTAAGAACTTTCAATGTACATTGTTGTACAAATATCCTGTTATATATAGTCGTGCATACTAAATGAAACTGATAACAATCTATCCTTATGCATAGCCCCTCCAAACTTTACCCAAAAAAATAAAAATAAATAAAAATTCTTTTTTAGCCACATGTTTGCAGCTAATTCTATCGCAACAACAAATGTATGTGTGCAGAGGGCTTTGGGTAAAACCTCGAGAATGCCATGGCCAAAGCTACTATCCCTGAAGGCACTCCAATCAGGCTGCTTGTCCCAGCAGAACTTCCCCTTGGCAGGTCCCGCAGAGAAATTCATATGGCATACACCTCCAATTTCTGGTTTGTTATCAGTCTGTTTGGGGCACTTCCCTGGATCATCAGCAAATTCTACATCAACTTTCTCTATGTTACCTCCATCACCTATAGTTATGTACACCGGCCCACAAGGGTCTAAACTGTAGTTGTACACACGGTTCATTCGTTCATACGCGTGAACCTGAAAGTGCAATATTACTGCATTAGAACAGTTAATACATTTTTCTAGGTTGGCATTTACTAGCAATTATTAGCAGATCAATGATGTCATGATTATCCAGCTTTCTTTGGCTCTATAATATAAAATTTTAGTATTCATTTGGAAGGCATTAAATTTAAGTAGTACCCAAAAATACAATTGACAACCAACTTTGCTTTCAATGGCAGTATTAGTATATACTGACCGATATGCCAATATGGATCCTTCTTTGCCGTTTTGTAATGAATATTTTATAACTCAAAATGCAAATGTGTTTTGCCTCTTACATGACCAGAAAAGACAATGTCCACTCCATATAGGTAAAGAAGGCTCTCCATTTCCAACCTCATGCACTCAAATTCTTGATAGTGAGAAGAATAGCTATTGTACCAAGGGGGGTGCCATGCTGCAACAAGCCAAGGCGTAACTTTACGATCTACCCCTTTCAAATCTTTTTCCAGCCAAGAATATTGAGCACCTGATCATCATATTGTGCATCATATATTAATTTGTTTTATAAAATATCACATGAAGCATGATTTGCCCAAGGTCCATTTTTTCAAGAGTAAGTCTTATAGTTTATGGTTTATCAATGCCTGTTGTTAATATCATACATTAGAAGAACTATACTTCATAATCATAATAACGGTATAAGTATGGATATATTACTAACTAATTTGTCTTATAATAGTCATCATTATCATCTTTACTTTTAGACTAACCAGTACGATTGTAGTCAACATAGGCACCGAGCATGATGAAGTGGATGCCACCGGCATTGAATGAATAATAAAATTTACTATTTGATTTGCTCTCTTCTGCTGGCACAGCAAATCTTGACTGGTAAGACTGGAACTTTATTCCATCTATTTGTGGCTCAATCTCGTGATTTCCCTCAATGATCATCATAGGAACTCTTGAAATGAGGGGCTCCATGAATCTAAATAAAACTAAATTAAAAATCTTATTTTCAAATATAGAACTTAAAAATTAAAATAATTAATACTTTAATACATGAGATACATAAACTAGTACACTCACAAAATACTTTTCAGACTATTTGGCTAATCCTAATAATTTTGAAACATGCACTCACCTTCCCCAGCCATCCCAGCGTGGCTGATATGTTTCTCTAACCGGTGCATCCGGAAAGGTGCAAGAAAAACAAGATGTCCCATTTCCTCCGGTCGTCATGTACTGATCAGCATAAACAAAATCACCGACAAATAAAATCATAGAAGGGTCATTATGGATCAGATGGTCAATGGTGCTGGTGGAGTTGTGCGTAAGTCCCAGGTCTCCAACTACCGCAACTCGGCTGGGGTAACTGTTTAGACCAGGGGCTGGAAGGGTTCGGAATGTATGCTCTTCACTCAGGGCTTTTAATGAACTGTCACCGCATTTATAAAAGTACATTTTCCCAGGCACAAGTCCTGAAAAAAAAGGAAATGAAGGGCCAAGATTGTTAGGTACATAGCTGCAAGTTACATGAAGTAAACCA
This sequence comes from Schoenoplectus triqueter, assembly GCA_964058805.1. NCBI lineage: Eukaryota > Viridiplantae > Streptophyta > Magnoliopsida > Poales > Cyperaceae > Schoenoplectus > Schoenoplectus triqueter. Next base: position 531,411 of record CAXKVV010002149.1, read on the forward strand.
GCTGGGGTTTGGTGCCAGAAAAAAAATGGTAAGAAAGTCAGCAAGACTGCACCGGTTGATTTGGTGAAGTAATTGATGATAAAAATCATACCGTCTAGCCTGACATGGTGGATGATACCGGAAGTATAGTTGAAGAGACCTTCATATGGGTACAGTTGGCTGTAAACCTCAGCTGTACCATTTTGTTGGTATGTATAATTGCCACTCTCCAGCCCGTACAAGACCTCGCTTTTGATTGTTGATGGATCAAGAGGTACTACATTGCTCCCGATATGTGCATCCCCTGTTTCAAATTTCAAATTTTGAAAACGAAGTTAAAAAGTCATGAGCAATTAGTTCTACAAGAAGCTAACTCTTTTCCCAGGAATGAACTTGTACCAGTGACCCAAGAGACCCAGAGGGAGGAAGGAGAAAATGATGCAGCTATCGCAATCTGCTCAGGGAATGGTGCCTTCACCTTCTTAGCAAGCCGCAAAT